>CM035412.1:118668974-118678974 GCA_020310875.1 Ceratopteris richardii | reverse complement strand
ATATACTGATAAGAAGGTTAAAGATAAAGGTAAAAGTAAGAAGGTTGATGAAGAAGGTTCTACCTCCCAAGCAAACTATGCAGGGAGAGGTAGATACTCAAGAGGAAGAGGCAGAGGAGGTAAGTCAGGTAGGGGGAGACCCTACAACTCATCACCATGCAACATTTGTGGATTGTCCAATCATACCACAGATGAATGCTACAAGAACTACAAGAATCAGAGAGGAAGAGGCTATCAAAGAGGTGGATACTCTCAAGGGAGAGGCAGGTTCAACCAACACCAAGGCTACAATGGATACAACAATCAGTACAACAACAATTACAACCACAATCACAATGGTAACTATCAAGGTGGATTCAGAAATAGAAGGGATTACAACAACTACACAGAGGAGCAAGATGACTCCCTATTGATCATGAATATGACCTCCAAGGCAGGTACAAATGATGATCATTTATTTTATATTGACTCAGGATGTTCTAACCATGTAGCTGGCAATGTGGCACTACTCTCTGATTTGGAAGAACCCAAGGGCAAACATCAGGTACAAACAGGTGATGATACTAAACATTCTGTTGTAAAGATTGGAAATGTAAAGACATGTGATGGTAACCAGAATCTATTGAGCAGGGTACTCTATGTACCAACCATCACCAAGAATCTAATGAGTGTTGGTCAGATTGTGGAGAAAGGGTTGCAGGTCAGGTTCACTCAACATGGAGCATATGTGGAGGACCCAAGACATGGTTTCAAAAGAATTACCAAGGGGGAGAAATCAGGTAGATTGTTTACCTTGAACTAGAAGACACCAAAAATATTGCCTTATATAATTACAAGGATCAACCACTTTCAGAGTTAGAAATATGGCACAAGAGGTTAGGGTCACATAGGTGAAAGAACCCTAAAGCAAATGTGCAGGGATCAAGGTGTGCTTGGGATACCTAATGTATCCAAGCAACACATGATTTACAAGTGTGGAGCATGTCAGTTTGGTAAGTCTCACAGGTTGCCCTATTCAAGGAAAGGTTTCATGCATGAAGACTACCTAGACTTGGTACACACAGATGTTTGGGGACCTAGCAAGGATCCTTCCATTTCAGGTTCAAGGTACTATGTGTCCTTCATTGATGACTATAGCAGGTGGACTATCTTATACTTTATGAAGCATAAAGATGAAGTGTTTAATTGTTTCAAGAGGTATCTTGCACTTGTTGAAAACCAAAACAGGAAGAAGCTTGAAGAGGCTAAGGTCAGATGGAGGAGGAGAATACTTCTCCAATGAGTTTGAAGATTTCTTGCAGGAAAGAGGCATCAAAAGGGAGATAACTACAAGGTACTCACGTGAACAAAATGGGGTAGCTGAAAGAAGGAATAGACTCATAGTAGAAATAGCTAGGTCTATGCTTAATGAAAAGAAATTGCCAAATTATCTTTGGGCAGAGAGTGTATCTACTGCCACCTATCTCATAAACAGGTTGCCATCCAAATCACTTGATGGCATGACACCATATGAAGCTTGGCATGGTAAGAGACCTTCTCTGGATCATTGCAAAATCTTTGGTTGTGTAGCATATGTGCATATTCCCTCACAGGTAAGGGGAAAGCTAGACCCTAAAGCTGAAAAAATGCATCTTCATTGGTTATGATTTGAACCAAAAGGGATACAGATTCTATAACCCAAACAAACAAAGGCTTCAAGGTAAGCAGAGATGTAATCTTTGATGAGAATGACTCTTGGTATGAGAATGAATGCAGGAAGGTTAGTCTACCCTATGATATGGAAGAAGATTTCCCAAAGCTCACCAAGGAGGAACCAATCCAGAAAGATGAATCAAGCTCAGATGATGATGATACAATAAACCTTGAGGAATTCAAGGCATGGAAGTCCAAAGGAAAGATGAAGATGAAGAAGCTAGAGGATACACCAGAATCCTCAACTCAAGCAATGAGGAGATCTCAGAGAGAAAAGAAGAAGCCTATCAGATTTGGGTATGACACATCACTTGTAACTAAACATTCTTGTATATCTTGCAAGGATTTGTTGAATGAAGAACCAGGTACCTATGAAGAAGCAATCACCAAACCAGAATGGAAAGGAGCTATGGATGAAGAAATGGAAGCTCTCAAGGAGAGTGATACTTGGGACTTGGTACCCAAGAAGGACTCTATGAAGGTGATAGGATCCAGATGGATCTACAAGCTAAAGAGGAATTCTGATGGAACAATAAACAGGTACAAAGCTAGGTTGGTTGCCAAGGGTTTTGCACAAACCCAAGGCATTGATTATGAGGAAACATTTTCTCCTGTGGCTAAGATGCCAACTATCAGAATATTGGTGAGTGTAGCTGCATCGAAGAATTGGAACATGTACCAATTAGATGTAAAGAATGCTTTCTTGAATGGATGGATATCTCAAGAAGTCTACATGTCACAACCACCTGGCTATGAAGATCCAAGAAGGTAAACTATGTTTGTAAATTGAAGAAGGCTCTATATGGTTTGAAGCAGGCACCTAGAGCATGAATTACAGGTTGACAACCTACCTTCAAGACCAAGGATTTGTGATGAGTAAAGCAGACACTTCTCTATTCATAAAGAGGAGTAGTACAGAGGTAATCTACTTGTGTGTTTATGTTGATGACATCATCATTACAGGCAATGATGTCAATGGGATTAGACACATCAAAGGACAGATGATGAAGGAATTCAAGATCAATGATCTTGGATTATTGAAGTACCAAGATCAATGATCTTGGATTATTGAAGTACTTCTTAGGTCTTGAGTTAGTCTACACCAACTCAGGTATATATATAACTCAAAAGAAGTATGTACAGGATATGGTCAAGAAGTTTGGCTTGCAGGATGCTAAAGTCTCAACTACTCCAATGGAGGTCAACCTAAAGCTAAGTGCTCATGAAGGGGATGAAATACAAGGACATTACAGGATATCAAAGCATGGTAGGTAGTTTGAATTATGCTACCTTGACAAGAATTGACATAGCATATGGAGTTAGTGTGCTAAGCCAATTCATGCACAAACCAAGGGTACCTCACCTAGAGGCAGCAAAGAAGATCTTGAAGTATTTGAAAGGAACTCAAAGTCATGGTTTGTACTTTCCTTATACATCAGATATTGACATTAAAGTATATTCAGATGCAGATTGGGCAGGATGCAAGGATGATAGGAGAAGCACATCAGGATACATTTGTTTTGCAGGAGATAAACCTATTTCTTGGTCAGCCAAGAAGCAACCTACAGTGGCATTGTCATCCACTGAAGCAGAGTATAGAGGGCTTGCCAATGCCACTCAAGAAGCTATCTGGTTAAAGCTTTTGTATACAGAGTTAGGTCTATACACTAGACCTCCAACTATCCTTGGAGATAACACAAGCTCTCTTCATCTTGCAGCTAATCCAATATATCATGCTAGAACCAAACACATAGAGGTTCATTACCACTATGTGAGAGAGAAGTTACTAAGCAAAGAGATTCAATTGACTTATGTGTCTACTAATATGCAATGTGCAAATTTACTCACTAAAGCTTTGGATGGAAACAAGTTATGAAGATTCAAATCCATGATTGGATTACAGGATGTGATTGAAGACTAAAGATGAAGACTTAAGCCAAAGTGCTTGGCTTGAGGGGGAGCTGTTGGTGCATTTCAAGCCTTCATCTTTGGCTTGGAACCCTTGAAGGATATCACTATGTGAAGCTAGAACCATAGGAACACTTGCCTATGTGTTATTACATTTTACTCATTGTAAAAGTCTATATGACTTGGCATTTACTTGTAATCACTTACCTACTTGATTAGTCGTGGAATTTGGATGGTGTAAATTGTTGGATGTGATGGCTGGGTACAATCAGAAGATCAAGCTGGTGCTGCTAGACCTGCTTCACACCTGCCCTCTTTTCTCTTCAGATATGGTTAGGAGACTCCTTGAGCTTCCAAATGACACCAAGAAACTATATATGTGCTTTACAAAATGATTGAGTAATGACCAAATCAAAACAGATGATTTTGAACCTTCACAATTCCAAAAACTTTCTATTCCTGTATTGACACCTGCTCAGTCCTAAGCTCAGTGTGTCAGCACACTTGCATTGATTTAATTCCTTCTGGGAGTATTAAATTAACTTAACAAGCTACCATTAGCAAGTTAAATCACTCCAAATAACAAACTATACACTGAGCCATGATCTTTAGCAAAATCAGGGACACCCACCCGATTTTTTAGGAACAACACAGAATATACCAGTGATCACTTCGACAGCGATTTCTCCAAATTGGCTGAATAGAATGACTTGAAATTTTGTAGTGTTGTAGAATGCTTTGAGCTGGTTCCAATGAGCCCTGGATCATCAAATTTGGTTCAGTAGATCTTGAGATATGTCCTGTTGAAGTTGACAGACTTGAGGTGAATGACTCAGAGAACACAGAGTTAAGAACTATGAGTATATGTATTGAAACTATCAAATGTACATTCCCATTGGCATGTAGAGTGATGCCCAATGGTACTCAGAGATGTAGGCTAAGTAGTAGCTCACACACACTCTATGATCTGCTTGGATTAGCCTCGGGAAGTGAGCTTGTTAACCCGCGACTTTTACATAGCTCTTTTATAGGTATTTTGAACAAATTTGAATTTGAATTCAAATTAAAGTTCCCTTGATTCTCTCCACTAGACTTAGGGAGATATTCTCTCAACTAGATCATCTACTTTTTCCACGACTCTAGTCTAGTAGTGTGATTACATAATTGATTAAGTCATATTGACTTTTTACATTGGGTAAAGAGTAACAATCAATTAAGCATCTGTTTCTATGGTTCAAATGTATCCTTCATGGGTTCAACCTTTATCTTTCCAAGGTTCCAATTGTCCAAGCTTTATGTTGAGTCTTCAAGGCACAAATCAAAGCCAAGTGAAGGCTTGTTTGCACCAATAGCTCCCCCTCAAGCCAAACACTTGCTTGAGTCTTCATCTTTAGTTTCAATGATATCCTGCAATCCTATCATGGATTTAAACTTGCATAGCTTGCTCCCATCCAAAGATTTTGTAAGCAAATCTGCACATTGAATATTAGTGGACACATATGATAATTGGATTTCCTTGCTAAGTAATTTCTCCCTCACATAGTGGTAATGCACCTCTATGTGTTTTGTCCTAGCATGATACACAGGATTAGCTGCTAGGTGAAGTGAACTTGTGTTATCTCCAAATATGATAGGTGACCTTGTGTATAGCCCCAATTCTGAGTATAGTAGCTTCAACCATATGGCTTCTTGAGTGGCATTGGCTAGCCCTCTGTACTCTGCCTCAGTAGATGATAGGGCTACTGTGGGTTGTTTCTTGGATGACCAAGAAATTGGTTTATCACCTGCAAAGCATATGTAACCAGATGTACTCCTCCTGTCATCCTTGCAACCTGCCCAATCTGCATCTGAGTATACTTTGATATCAATGTCTGATGAATATGGATAATACAAACCATGATTTTGTGATCCCTTTAGGTACTTTACTATCTTCTTGGCTGCCTCCAAATGTGGTACTCTTGGCTTATGCATAAATTGGCTAAGTACACTAACACCATATGATATATCAATCCTGGTTAAGGTAGCATAATTGAGACTACCTACCAAACTTTGATAACCTGTAATATCCTTGAGTTCTTCTCCTTCATGTGCACTGAGTTTGTGGTTGACCTCCATAGGAATGTTTGAGACTTTAGCTTCCTGCAAATTAAACTTCTTGACCATGTCCTGAATGTACTTCTTCTGAGTAATGAATATACCTGAATTTGTGTAGACCAATTCAAGCCCTAGGAAGTACTTCAATAATCCAAGATCATTGATCTTGAATTCCTTCATCATTTGACCTTTGATGTGTCTAATTCCTTGAACATCATTTCCTGTAATAATGATGTCATCAACATAGACACACAAGTATATTACCTCTGAATTGTTCTTCTTTATAAACAATGAAGTATCTGCTTTACTCATCACAAATCCTTGATCCAAGAGATAGGTAGTCAATCTATAGTTCCATGCTCTAGGTGCCTGCTTCAATCCATACAAAGCTTTCTTCAATTTGCAAACATGATTTACCTTATTGGGATCCTCATAGCCAGGTGGTTGTGACATGTAGACCTCTTCAGATATCCATCCATTCAAGAATGCATTCTTCACATCCAATTGGTACATGTTCCAATTCTTGGATGCAGCTACACTCACCATAATTCTGATAGTTGGCATCTTGGCCACAGGAGAAAATGTCTCCTCATAATCAATGCCTTGGGTTTGTGCAAAACCCTTGGCTACCAACCTAGCTTTGTACCTGCTTATTGTACCATCTGAGTTCCTTTTGAGTTTGTAGATCCATCTGGATCCTATCACCTTCATGGAGTCCCTCTTGGGTACCAAGTCCCAAGTATCACTCTCCTTGAGAGCCTCCATTTCTTCATCCATTGCTTCCTTCCATTCTGGTTTAGTAATGGCTTCCTCAAATGTACCTGGTTCTTCACTTAAGATATCCTTTGCAAGATATACAGAGTGCTTGGTTACAAGTGAAGTATCATACCCATACCTAATTGGTTTCTTCTTTTCTCTTGAAGATCTCCTCATAGCTTGGGTTGAGGATTCTGGATTGTCTTCAAGTTGCTTCATCTTCATCTTCCCTTTGGATTTCCAAGCTTTGAATTCTTCAATGTTGATGGTGTCTTCATCATCTGAACTTGTGTCCTCATTCTGAGTTGGTTCTTGCCTGACAAGCTTTGGAAAGTCTTCTTCCATATCATAAGGTAGGCTAACTTTCCTGCACTCATTATCATACCATGAATCATTTTCATCAAAGATGACATCTCTGCTTACCTTGAAGCCTTTATTTGAGGGGTTATAGAACCTGTATCCTTTCTGATTCAAATCATAACCAATAAAGATACACTTTTCAGCCTTAGGATCTAGCTTTCCCCTTACCTGTGAGGGAATATGCACATATGCAACACACCCAAAGATCTTGCAATGATCCAGAGATGGTCTCTTACCATGCCAAGCCTCATAGGGTGTCATTACATCAAGTGTCTTTGATGGCAACCTGTTGATTAAGTATGTGGCAGTAGATACACTCTCTGCCCAAAGATAATTTGGTAATTTTTTTCTCATTAAGCATAGACCTAGCTGTCTCCACAATGAGTCTATTCCTCCTTTCAGCTACCCCATTTTGTTCAGGTGAGTACCTTGTGGTAATCTCCCTCTTGATGCCTCTTTCCTGCAAGAACTCTTCAAAGTCATTGGAGAAGTATTCTCCACCACCATCTGACCTTAGCCTCTTCAAATGTCTAGCTGTTTGATTCTCAACTAATGCAAGATATCTTTTGAAACAATTAAATACTTCATCTTTATGTTTCATGAAGTACAAGACAAGTCCATCTGCTATAATCATCTATAAAAGATACATAGTACCTTGATCCAGATATGGATGGCTCCTTGCTTGGTCCCCAAAATCTGTATGCACCAATTCTAAGTAGTCTTCATGCATGAAACCCTTTTTGGTATATGGCAATCTGTGTGACTTACCAAACTGACAAGCCCCACACTTGTATATCATGTGTTGCTTGGATAACATTAGGTATCCCAAGCACACATTGATCCCTACTCATTTGCTTTATGGTCCTCTCTCCAATGTGACCTAATCTCTTGTGCCACATCTCCAATTCTGATAGGGTTTGGTCCTTATAATTGTACAAGGCAATATTCTTAGTATCCTCAAGTTCAAAGGTAAATAGTCTACCTGATTTCTCTCCCTTGGCTATCCTTCTGAATCCATGTCTTGGATCCTCCACATATGCACCATGTTGAAGTGAACCTGACCTGTAGACCTTTTTCAACAATCTGACCTACACTCA
This sequence comes from Ceratopteris richardii, assembly GCA_020310875.1. Classification (NCBI taxonomy): domain Eukaryota; kingdom Viridiplantae; phylum Streptophyta; class Polypodiopsida; order Polypodiales; family Pteridaceae; genus Ceratopteris; species Ceratopteris richardii. The sequence continues at coordinate 118,671,067 of CM035412.1, read as the reverse complement.
TCAGATTCTTGGTGATTGTTGGAACATACAATACTCTGCTTAGCAAATTCTGATTACCATCACTTGTTTTGACATTACCTACTTTAACCACTGAATGTTTAGTGTCATCTCCTGTCTGCACTTGGTGCTTGCCTTTAGGTTCTTCCAAATCAGAGAGTAAGGAAACATTCCCAGCTACATGGTTAGAGCAACCTGAATCAATATAGAACAAATGATCATCATTGATACCTGATTTAGATGTCATGTTCATAATCAATAAGGAATCATCTTGATCCTCTGCATAATTGTTGTAATCCTTCTGTTCCTGTATCCTCCTTGATAATTGCCATTGTTGATTGTAGCTATTGTTGTTGTAATTATTGTTGTAGCCATGGTAGCCTTGAGGTTGATTGAATCTGCCTCTGCCTTGGGGAGTATCCTCCTCTTTGATGACCTCTTCCTCTTTGATTCTTGTAGTTCTTGTAGCATTCATCTGTTAGTATGGTTAGACAAGCCACAAATATTGCATGGAGATTGATTATAGGGTCTCCCCCTACCTGACTTACCTCCTCTGCCCCTACCTCTAGATGATCTACCTCTCCCTGCATAGTTTGCTTGGGAGGTGGATCCTTCTTCATCAACTTTCTTACTTTTACCCTTGTCTTTAGACTTCTTATCTGTATATAGCGCAGAGGGATGGTTACCTTTTGATTGCTCTTCCATTCTTTGTGATCTTTGCTTCATGTGTGAATAGTTGTCCAATCAGAGTTGTAGATCAGGTGCTTGGATGTCCATGTACAAGTCCATTGCAGTGGTAAAGCTTTCCCATTTGTCATCTGCTTTGAGTCCATTGATCACTTGTCTGACTATTTGCTCTTCTTCAATTTTCTTCTCCAACACTTGCAAGTTGATCTGCAATGTCTTTGACTTTGGTGACAAAATCTGAGACACATTGTTTTGATTGCTTCCTGAGAGTTGTAAACTCAATCCATAGCTGGTTCTTTCTGGCCTTGTGCTTGATGAGAAGTATGTTGACAAGGTTTCCCAAGTCCTCTTGGGAAGTCTTACAGTTCCTAACATGAGGTAGAAGGAAATCAGAGATAGATTTTAGAAGATATGACCTTGCCAAAGCATCTTTAGCACACCATTGATTAAGTCTCTCATGCTCATCCTTTGTAGGTAGGCCTCTGGTTTTGAATGAGGGCAACTCCTCATCTCCTGATATGTATCCATACAAGCTTCTCCCTTGTAGATAAGTCTTCATTCTCAATGACCAAGCCTGGTAGTTATTTCTATCCAATTTGTCAATGAAGGAAGGAAAACCATCACCCATGATTACCTTGTTTGCTCTGATACCACTGTTGGATGTGATGGCTGGGTACAATCAGAAGATCAAGCTGGTGTGTGCTAGCCTGCCTTCACACCTGCCCTCTTTTCCTCTTCAGATATGGTTAGGAGACTCCTTGAGCTTCCAAATGACACCAAGAAACTATATATGTGCTTTACAAAATGATTGAGTAATGACCAAATCAAACAGATGATTTTGAACCTTCACAATTCCAAAAACTTTCTATTCCTGTATTGACACCTGCTCAAGTCCCTAAGCTCAGTGTGTCCAGCACACTTGCAATGATTTAATTCCTTCTGGGAAGTATTAAATTAACTTAACAAGCTACCATTAGCAAGTTAAATCACTCCAAATAACAAACTATACACTGAGCATGATCTTTAGCAAAATCAGGGACACCCCCGATTTTTTAGGAACAACCACAGAAATATACCAGTGATCACTTCGACAGCGATTTCTCCAAATTGGCTGAATAGAATGACTTGAAATTTTGTAGTGTTGTAGAATGCTTTGAGCTGGTTCCAATGAGCCCTGGATCATCAAATTTGGTTCAGTAGATCTTGAGATATGTCCTGTTGAAGTTGACAGACTTTGAGGTGAATGACTCCAGAGAACACAGAGTTAAGAACTATGAGTATATGTATTGAAACTATCAAATGTACATTCCCATTGGCATGTAGAGTGATGCCCAATGGTACTCAGAGATGTAGGCTAAGTAGTAGCTCACACACACTCTATGATCTGCTTGGATTAGCCTCGGGAAGTG
>CM035412.1:118641474-118656474 GCA_020310875.1 Ceratopteris richardii | reverse complement strand
TGTAGATTGAGTGCTTGGTGACCAAAGAAGTATCATAACCAAACCTCTCTGGTTTCTTCTTCTCCCTCGAAGACCTTCTAAGTGGTTGATGTGAGCTCTCGGGTCCATATGTAGCATCCTGCATCTTTGCTTTACCTTTGTTCTTCCATAGCTTTAGTCTTTCCAAGTCTTCTAGGTCAATCTCCGAATCACTTTCTTCAATCTGCTTTGGCTCCTTTGGTTGAAGTGATGGAAAATCTTCATCCAAGTCATATGGCAGCTTCACTTTCCTGTCATCATCAAACCATGATTTGTTTTCATCAAAAATTACATCTCTACTCACAGAAAATCCTTTATTGGTTGGATTGTACAATCTATATCCTTTTTGGTTTTGATCATAACCAATGAATACACACTTCTCTGCCTTGGGATCCAATTTCCCTCTTACTTGAGAAGGAATGTGAGCATAGGCTAAGCATCCAAAGATTTTACAATGCTCTAGACTAGGTCTTCTTCCATTCCACACTTCATATGGAGTGGTTCCATCTAGTGACTTAGATGGAAGTCTATTTGTGAGATATGTGGCTGTCGACACAGCCTCTGCCCATAGGTAGTTCGGCAATCCCTTTTCGTTGAGCATGGACCTTGCAGCTTCGACGATAGCTCTATTCCTCCTCTCTGCTACACCATTGAGTTCAGGTGTATACCTTGTAGTGACTTCCCTTTTAATGCCTCTTTCATGCAAGAAGGCATCAAATTCAGAAGAGAAGTATTCTCCTCCACCATCTGATCTGAGTCTTTTCAAAGTCCTACCTGTTTGATTTTCAACAAGAGCAATATACTTCTTAAAGCAATTAAACACTTCATCCTTGTGCTTCATGAAAAATAGAATGGTCCACCTGCTACAATCATCTATGAAAGACACATAATATCTTGAGCCTGATATAGATGGCTCCTTACTTGGACCCCACACATCCGTGTGCACTAGATCCAAAGGATTTTGATACATATATCCTTTCTTATTGAAAGGTTGTCTATGAGCCTTGCCGAGTTGACAAGCTTCACACTTATAAATCATGTGTTGCCTTGTGATATTAGGCAAACCAAGTACACTTTGGTCCCTGCAAATCTGTTTGAGTGTCCTCTCACCAATGTGAGCAAGCCTTTTGTGCCATATCTCCAACTCTGTTAGAGTTTGAGATCCATAGCTAAACAAAGCTATGTTCTTTGTATCTTCCACTTCAAAAGTGAAAAGCCTTCCTGTCTTTTCTCCTTTGGCAATCCTTCGAAAGCCTTGCCTTGGGTCTTCAACATATGCTCCAAATCGATTGAATCTAACCTGCAATTCTTTTTCAACAATCTGTCCAACACTTATTAAATTTTTGGTAATTGTAGGGACATACAAGACTTTGCTTAAGAGTTTCATATTCCCATCTGATGTCTTCACATTACCTATCTTCTCCACTGAGTGCTTTGTGTCATCTCCTGTCTGCACTTCATGCTTGTTATGAGGATCTTCCAAATCAGAAAGTAAAGCCACATTTCCTGCTACATGGTTCGAGCATCCCGAATCAATGTAAAATATGTGATCATCATCCTTACCCTTCTTTGTTGATAGATTCATAATCAATAATGAATCTTCTTGACTTTGGTCCTCTGCATAGTTATTGTAATCTCTTCTTCCTCTATGGCCACTTTGATAGTTGTTGTTGTTGTTGTAATTGTTGTTGTAGTAGTTGTTGTTGTAGCCTCCATTGTACCTGCCTCTATTTGATCCATAGCCACCTCTATTGAATCCTCTTCCTCTTGAGTTCCTCGGGTTCCTGAAACATTCTTCAGTAGTATGGTTAGATAAGCCACATATGTTGCAAGGTTGAGATGATTGGAATCTCCCCCTGCCTTGCTTTCCACTTCTGCCTCTTCCTCTAGCTCTTCCTCTACCTGCAAAGTTTGCTTGGAAAGAGCTACCTTCATCTTCATTCTTCCTATTCTTTGACTTGTCCTTGACCTTAGCTTTATCAGAATATAAGGCAGAAGTTTGATTACCTCTTGAGGACTCACCACCTTTGCTAATCTTTGCTTCATGAGTGAAGAGTTGGCCCATGAGTGTGTTGAGGTCGGGTACATGCATATCCATGTATAAATCCATGGCTGTTGTGAATGACTCCCACTTGTCGTCTGCTTTGATTCCATTCATGATTTGTCTAATGATTTGCTCCTCTTCAATAACCTCTCCAATGCTTCCAAGTTGGTCGGAAATCTCCTTCATCTTTGTGACATAATCAGTCACATTTTGCTTCGGGCTTTTCTTCATTGTTGTGAACTCCATCCACAATTGGTTCTTCCTTGCTCGAGTGTTGGAAGAGAAGAAAGAAGCAAGTGCATTCCAGGTCTCTCTTGATGTCTTGCATCCCTTGACATGAGGTAAAAGAAAATCAGAAATTGAGTTTAGAATATAGGACCTTGCAAGTGCATCCTTCGAACACCAATTCGAAAGTCCTTCCACTTCTTCATGTGATGGTTGCCCTTTGTTCCTCATGGTTGGCATTGCTTCATCTCCGGATATGAATCCATATAGATTCCTCCCTTGAAGATAAGCCTCCATCCTTAGAGACCATGCCGGGTAGTTGTTTCGATCCAATTTGTCAATTGTTGATGGAAATCCATCTCCCATGTTGCTTGACTATGCTCTGATACCACTGTGAAGAGAGATGGTGGATGCAATCCAAAGATGAGTAGGTGCCGCTACAACCAGCTTCACACCAGCCAACTGAGACTTCAGAGTTGATTAGTAGACCCTTTGAGCTTCCTAAATCCACCAAAATATCAGCCAAGTACTTTGGAACATGTATCCCAAAAGTTTAAGTCAAGACAGGCTAGTTGCGAAATGACTAGCTCCCAAAACTTGCTATTTTTGGACATACACCTGCTGGAAAAAATGAACAGTGCTCTCAACCTGGAAGGAATTAGAAAAATTCCTTTTGGGCATAGCAAATAGACTTAGCAAGCTTCCTATTCCAAGTTAAAACACTTCAAATGATGGACTGAGCACTGAGAACAAGTTTCATCAAGTTCTGGAACATTCCCACAATTCTCGGGGCTCTGCAGAGATAGACCAGTAAGCAGTAAAATGCAGATATCTCCAAACGTATAAATCCAATGACCTTGAAAATTTATAGGTAGAAACTAGACAGTGAGAGCTATCCAACGCACTTTAAAACACTGAAAAAGGTTCAGTAAAACGCGAGATATGACCTTCTGAAATTACTGCTCTAAGTGAGTATAGCAGAGAACAAAACAGAGAGGTAGATGATAATAAATGTATAGATTCACATATGATTACAACCACATTGGCAATGAATCTTTGCACAATGGGAGTAGAATGATAGAGCTATGGAGTAAGCTCTTCAATCTCTACAAAATGACATGAAGTGGTCACGTACAAGGCTTGCTATCGCCTCTTCCTTCTTGCTCCTTTTATAGCTATTCTTGGAGGGAGTTTTGAATTCGAATTCGAATGGCTCCACCTAAAAGTGATCCCCAAAGTTAGGAGAGATTCCCTCAGCTCAAAAATTCGTGATTTTGGTAGTTGGAGCCACGAATTTGCTTTTACATCATGGATGAGGTAAGCCATCCTTTTCCTTTTTTCTTTTTCCATTTACAAGAGATAAAATGTACTCTTTTACAAGAGGTGTTCACATGACTACTCATGTGACTTACAAATGAGGATAATATCAAGCATATCAAGCATGTAGGCTTGGGCAAAATGCACCAACATCTGTCTGTATGTCTGTCTGTTGTCTGTTTGTCTGTTTGTTTGTCTGTCTGTCTGTCTGTCTGTTTGTCTGTCTGTCTGTCTGTTTGTCTGTCTGTCTGTCTGTCTGTTTGTCTGTCTGTCTGTCTGTCTATCTATCTATCTATCTATCTATCTATCTATCTATCTATCTATGTATCTATCTATCTATCTATCTATCTATGTATCTATCTATCTATGTATCTATGTATCTATCTATCTATCTATCTATCTATCTATCTATCTGATTGAGAGTGTTAATCTCCAGAAGAACAAGCTCCCGTTGTAATTAGAGCACCTCTATAACAAGAGTAACTCAAAATTTCACCAATTTTAGAGGATCAATGATTAATTATGAAGATTTTGAAAAATCTATGAAGGAGATGACTACACAGAAAGTCTACTGCACATATCTCTCTCATTACCTTATCAATTGTGTAAAGTTTTTTATGAAACTTTGCACAAGGTGTCGCCTATAGTTTGCACACCTTCTCCAAGTTGAATCACTCCAAAAGATTCAGTGTATCTTGAGAAATGAACTCAACAAGTTACCTATGTCTTAAACTACTCTTCTGAGAAGTCGATTTAGACACCTATAACTTTTAGCACTTAGTTCTCTCAATCTAGAACCCGTTTATGAAAATGCTTTTAGCCACAGATAGCTTACCTTCCAACTTAAAGATTGAGTGCTTGGTTGCTCAAAACTTTACAGTGTGGAAAGAGAACTGATCAAAACATTAACATGAAATTTTCCGCCTGTTTCAGGAACCAATGAACACTTCTTCACATATGAATGTTCCTACACATAATTCTCACAGCCTGTTTACAATTAGGCTCTCAAACTTTAACCATAGACTCACTAACTGTGGACTTAGAAATCTACAAAAGGATTCTCAAAATGATCAAGCACAGAAGGAGAATGCACAGAAACATCGGGTGCAATTTTTTTTCCATTTTTGAAGAAATTTACAACTGAGTGATGAGAGAGACTCAACTCACTTCTAAGATGTCTAATGACTCATACAACTACTGATTACTCTATTCTCATGCTCTCTCATATTTGCCCCGACTCTTTACTTGTATATATAGGCAAATATTTACAATATCATGACTATACAAAAGTATAAGTGAACTATCTCTGTATTAATGTACATATGTGTACACCTCTTCATCTTTTGGATGTATTCTTCCTTCATGCTTCACAACTTGAATTTTCCTTTAGTCCTTGACTTCCAAACCTTCATTAAAACTTCAATTGTTGATTGCCCTGCACCAACAAGTCCCCCTCAATCATCAGTTGAGGTTTTCTCTATCTACTTTATACCTGCCATGTCTTTGAATCTCTGTAGCTTTGATCCATTCAAGCTTTTGGTTAGCATATCAGCTATCTGATCTTTTGTTGAAGTATGTATGACTTCAATCTCTTTATCCACCACCTTCTCTCTTAGGAAATGGTAGTCCTGGCATGAAAAACAGGATTAGTAGCTAAATACCATGAACTCATGTTATCTCCATGAATAGCAGGTGTACTCTGAATAATGTCAAAACTCTTCATCAGAGTCTTAAGCCATATCACTTCCTTTGCAGCTTCAACCATCCCTTTGTACTCTGGTTCTGTAGATGATAAAGCAACTTTGTGTTGCTTCTTTGAACACCAAGAAATTAACTTATCTTCCACATAACACAAGTATCGATAAGTTGATCTCCTATCATCAGGATTACCTGCCCAATCTGCATCACTATATATCTTGATATTTGTATCTGATGTAAAACCATAATATGAACCTTCTTTGAGTGTACCCTTAATGTACCTCAACACTCTTTGACCTGCAATCCAATGTTCTTTCCTAGGACAATGCATGAATTGAGACAAAACGACAACTGCATATGACAAGTCAGGCCTAGTTAATGTAGCATAGATCAGACTACCAACCAAACTTTGATATAGTTTCATGTCCTTGAACTCTTCACCTCCATATCTACTCAATTTATGATTCACCTCCATTGGAGTAGGTGCTACCTTGCAATCATTCATCTTAAACTTGATTAACAAGTTTCTCAAATACCTTTCTTGAGTCACATACACTCCATGTTGAGTGTATGAAATCTCCATGCCCAAGAAATATGACAAGTCTCCCAAATCACTGATTTTGAACTCTTTCTCCATTTGCTTCTTTAGGCTTTGAATGCCTTTCTCATCTGTACCTGTAAGAATTATATCATCAACATATATGCGCATGTATATGAACCCATCATCACTTGCTTTAACAAGCAAGCTACTATCTGCTTTAGATACTTGAAATCCAAGTTCTTTCAAGAACTTCACAAGTCTATAATTCCATGCCCTTGGGGCCTGCTTCAAACCATACAAAGCTCTCTTGAGCTTGCACACATGATATGGATACCTTCCATCTCTGAATCCTTCTGGTTGCTTCATGAAAACATCGTCTGAAATATAACCATTTTAAAAAGCATTCTTCACATCTAATTGACATAATTTCCAACCTTTACATGCAGCAATAGCTATTAGTGTCCTGATGGTTGTCATCTTTGCCACAGGACTATAGGTCTCATCATAATCTATACCATAAGTCTGAGCAAAACCCTTCACAACAAGTCTAGCTTTATACCTAGACACACTTCCATCTGCATACCTTTTTGTCTTATAGACCCACTTGCATCCAATGATCTTCTAGCTATTTGGTTTAGGAACCAACTCCCATGTCTGATTCTCCATCAATGCATCATATTCTTCCTGCATAGCTTTCTCCCAATTTTCCTTACCTTTTGCCTCTTCATATGTAGAAGGGTCTTCATCTGCCTTTATCATATAAGCATAATCTTTTGTAGCCAAAAACGAAGTGTCATAGCTATACCTTGTAGGTTGCCACTTGTGTCTTGATGACCTTCTAAGTTCTCCACTCCTTGAGATTTCTAGTTCATCACACTCACGATCAAATCTTGGCATTTCTTCAACTTCAATCTATGCTTCATTATTCTCCTCTTCATCAAATATCTGAACCTTTGATTTACCTTTCTTTTGGTTCACAACTTCTTCATCACCTCCATTAATATTGATTGTACCTACATACCAAGTACCTTGCTCATCAAATGTAACATCCTTTGATACAAGAAATTGTTTTGTGGATGGACTCCACAACCTATATCCCATCTGCTTATCATCATATCCAATAAATACATACTTTTCAGCTTTAGGTTCCAATTTGTGCCTTAATTGTGATGGCACATATGCATATGCCAAACACCCAAATACTTTGCAATGATCTAATGTAGGTCTCTTACCCCACCATGCCTCATATGGTGTCATACCCTGCAAAGCTTTACATGGTAACCTATTAACCAAATAAGTAGCTGTATTTACAACCTCAAACCACAAGTAATTTGGGCAATTTTTCTCCTTCATCATGGATCTTGCAAACTCAACAAGAGTTCTATTCCTCCTTTCTGCTACACCATTTTGTTGAGGAGAGTACCTGCAAGTAACCTCTCTCTTTATACCTGCATTCCACAAGTAATCACTGAACTCATTAGAGAAATACTCTCCCCCTCCATCTGACCTTAATCTTTTCAACTTATGACCTGTAATTTTCTCTGCATACACATGATAATGCTTGAATGTATTGAATACCTCTGACTTATCTTTGATCACATAGATAGTGATCCATCTGGTAGCATCATCAACATAAATCACATAATACCTTGAACCATTGATACTGAAATCCTTTGATGGCCCCCACACATCTGTGTGTACCAATTCAAGCTTTTCTGAATACATAAACCATGCTTGGAATAAGATTGCTTATGAGCCTTACCTAATTGACATGCCTCACATCTGTATGTCATATGTTGACCTGCAACATTAGGCAATCCAAGCACTGAACCATTATTAATCACATCTTTGATACCTCTTTCATTGAAATGTCCAAGCCTTTTGTGCCAAAGATCTAACTCAGAGATCTTATGTCCTCCATAGGTGAACAAGGCATGACCAACATTACCTTGGATCTTCAATGTGAACAATCTTCCTTCTTTTTTTCCTGAAACAATCTGTTTATACCCATTGCTAGGGTCTTCCACAAACACTCCTTCATTAGTGAATCTAACTTCATAACCCTTTTCAGCAATTTGTCCTACACTTATCAGATTCTTAGGAATTGTAGGAACATACAAGACCTTACTCAAAAGGGTACTTCCATCCTTGGCCTTCACTGATCCAATTGACTTCACATTGTGCTTTGTAGTGTCACTTGTTTGAACTACATGATTAGTTACCTTAATTTCCAAATCAGTCATCAAAGCTATATTGCCACTCAGGTGATTGCTACACCCTGAGTCAATGTAAAAGACTCTTTGGTTTTCACTTTGCCTTTCACAAGTTGCATTCATTATCAATGTTGAATCCTCCTTTTGATCTGAAGCATAACTGTAGTAGGTATTGTTGTATTGTTGACTTTGGAATCCTCTACCTGCATTTCTTCCAAAGTAACCTCTACTACCTCTACCTCTAAAATTACCTCTTTGATTTCTACCACCTCTTCCTCTTGAATTAAAATTCTGATTATATCCACCATTACTCTGAGTATTATGCCAACAATCATTAGCTAAGTGATTTGTCTTACCACAAATCCAGCAAGCCTTGAATCCATCTTTATTACTCCTGCCTCTTCCTCTACCTTTGCCATCTCCTCTTCCTCTTAGGAAGTTGGCTTGACTAGTTGTGCCTTCATCTTCATTTGTTTGTTGCTTCCCTTTGCTATTTTTCTTCTTATCCTTTGAATACATTGCATGACCTGCACTTTTGTCACCTTCACCTTTGACATCCTGCTCAAAGGTTAACAGATGTCCTAGCAACTTATTTAAGTCAAGAGTAAAATGATCAAGTGATAATTCAGTAGAAAAAATGAATGGCTTCCATTTGTCATCACCTCTCAACCCTGTGAGGATTTGCCTTACCAATTTATCCTCCTCAATGTCTTCATCAGCTGATCCTAATGCATCTGCAATGTCCTTCATCCTTGTTACATAGTCTGAGATGGATTGAGAAGCCTTCTTCTTGAAAGTGGTAAATTCTGCCCACAAAGATGCCTTCCTTGACTTTGTGGTATTTTGAAAATGCTCCTCCAAGGCATTCCATATATCACTTGCACTTTCAAGACCTCTAATGTGAGGTAGCAAGTAGTCATTGACTGCCATATAGATAATGCTCCTAGCTTGAGCATCTCCCTTCATCCAATTCTTCAAATCTGATAATTCCTCCCTAGTTGGAACACTAGGATCTCTGAACTGAGGCTTTTCTTCTTCACCTGTGATGTAACTTATCAAGTCTTTGCTCATAAGATGAGCTTCCATCCTCATTGACCATGCTGGATAGTTCTCTCTATCCAACTTCTCTATTTGAAGAGAATCTCCCATCCTTTCTTCACCTGTATATTGAATTCTTCAATCTTTATGCGTAATAGATGTACCTTTACTTCGAATAATATTCCTTTTGTCTTGCTTGATGTCGTATGACCTCCTTCTCAAGCTTTGCCCTCAAGCTTTCACCTTTTGAACCTTCAGATGTTGAAGTCTTTGGACCTGCAGCAGTCGGGCTCCTCCTTCCTTCAATTCTGATGCTTCCTACTCTGATACCACTGATGGAGAGTGTTAATCTCCAAAGAACAAGCTACTCTTGTAATTACAACACCTCTATAACAAGAGTAACTCAAACTTTCACCAATTTTAGAGGATCAATGATTAATTATGAAGATTTTGAAAAATCTGTGAAGGAGATGACTACACAAAAAGTCTGCTGCACATATCTCTCTCATTACCTTATCAATTGTGTAAAGTTTTTTATGAAACTTTGCACAAGGTGTCGCCTACAGTTTGCACACCTTCTTCAAGTTGAATCACTCCAAAAGATTCAGTGTATCTTGAGAAATGAACTCAAAAAGTTACCTATGTCTAAAACTGCTCTTTTAAGAAGTCGATTCAGACACCTATAACTTTTAACACTTGGTTCTCTCAATCTAGAACCTGTTTATGAAAATGCTTTTAGGCACAGATAGATTACCTTCCAACTTAAAGATTGAGTTCTTGCTTGCTCAAAACTTTACACTGTGGAAGGAGAACTGACCAAAACATTAACATCGAATTTTGCGCCTCTTTTAGGAACCAGTGAACATTTCTTCACATATGAATGTTCCTACACATAATTCTCATAGCCTGTTTACAATTAGGCTCTGAAACTTTAACCATAGACTCATTAACTATGGACTTAGACATCTACAAAAGGATTCTCAAAATGATCAAGCACAGAAACATCGGGCGCAATTTTTCTTCCATTTCTGAAGAAATTTACAACTGAGTGATGAGAGAGACTCAACTCACTTCTAAGATGTCTAATGACTCATACAACTACTGATTACTCTATTGTCATGCTCTCTCATATTTTCCGTGACTTTTTACTTGTATATATAGGCAAATATTTACAATATCATGACTATACAAAAGTATAAGTGAACTATCTCTGTATTAATGTACATATGTGTACACCTCTTCATCTTCTGGATGTATTCTTCCTTCATGCTTCACAACTTGAATTTTCCTTCAGCCCTTGACTTCCAAACCTTCATTAAAACTTCAATTGTTGATTGCCCTGCACCAACACTATCTATATATGTATCTATCTATCTATCTATCTATCTATCTATCTATCTATCTATCTATCTATCTATCTATCTATCTATCTATCTATCTATCTATCTATCTATCTATCTATCTATCTATCTGTCTGTCTGTCTGTCTGTCTGTCTGTCTGTCTGTCTGTCTGTCTGTCTGTCTGTCTGTCTATCTATCTATCTATCTATCTATCTATCTATCTAACTATCTAACTATCTATCTATCTATCTATCTATCTATCTATCTATCTATCTATCTATCTATCTATCTATCTATCTATCTATCTATCTATCTATCTATCTATCTATCTATCTATCTATCTATCTATCTATCTATCTATCTATCTATCTATCTATCTATCTATCTATATCTATCTATCTATCTATCTATCTATCTATCTATCTATCTATCTATCTATCTATCTATCTATCTATCTATCTATCTATCTATCTATCTATCTATCTATCTATCTGTTTGTCTGTCTGTCTGTCTATCTATCTATCTATCTATCTATCTATCTATCTATCTATCTATCTATCTATCTATCTATCTATCTATCTATCTATCTATCTATCTATCTATCTATCTATCTATCTATCTATCTATCTATCTATCTATCTATCTATCTATCTATCTATCTATCTATCTATATATCTATCTATATATCTATCTATCTATATATCTATCTATCTAGTATCTATCTATCTATTTATTGTTGGAGACTTCTAAATCTCCAAAGGCATTCTCTATACTGATTTAAGAGTACCTCTATATTAGTTATAGACCAAAATTTACACAAATGTTATCTTTATTTATCAAGTCTTCCATTATCACTTCTCTGAGTGAAAAATGTTTCTTCTTCAGGAAGTTTGCTTCAAGGATTGACTTCAATACCTACCCATATCTTCATATTTCTTCAATCTAAGGATATAAATTGCTCTGCGCTACCTTTGTGCAATCATATCAATCATTAGGCCTTCAAACGAATAATTAGAACTTTGATTTGATCATTAGGATCAAAAGTATGTCAGAAACTGTCTTCTTGAATAAGCAACTTTGACATAGTCAACTTCTAAGGTTGATTTCTTAGAGCACAAGTCCCTAAACATTGACATGAAAAAAATGTGCAACTCTAAGTATCTATTTGCAAACTTTACATATACATGTTCCTATTGATCATGCACACAACCTGAAAGGAATTAGGCCATGAAACTTTGAACATAACTTCTTTAGCTTCTAGATTAGATGTGTTCAAAAGATTTCTTGATCTGCATGATCAAGCTGAGAGAAATCAGAGAAAGACTCGATGCTTACTCCTGAAGATGACTTTTTACACATCTATCTCATGGACACTTGGCTTCTAATGACTCTCCCATGTATTTCTTTATATCATTGACTTATATACATATGATTCTAGACTCATCTCGTGTCTATTACATTATTCCTTATCATTCTAATGATCATCTAAACTGATAGTACAAGAATTTTCATCTCTAATGTACATATGTATACAAGCTACAATTATGAGATCTTTTCACTATCTTCAATCACTTCATTGGCTTCATTCTGAATCTTGATTTGCTTGAAGTTCTTCATAATCATCAATTTGGAACTGCTTTGTTCCAACATGTCCCGTTCAATCACTAATTGTGATTATACCATTCTTCTTTATTCCTTCCATCTCTTTAAACTTTTGTAGCTTAGTTCCATCTAAGCTTTTTGTCAACATATATGCAGCTTGCTTGTTGAAGTATAAAATACTTCAATCTCTTTATCAAGTACATTTTCTCTCAAGAAATGATACTGAATCTCTATGTGTTTAGTCCTAGCATGAAAAATAGGATTAGCTGCCAAATATAATGAACTCACGGTGTCTCAAAAAATAATTGGAGTACTCTGATCAATTCCAAAACTCCTTAATAAGGTATTTAACCATATCACTTCTTTTGCAGCCTCTACCATTCCTTTATACTCAGCTTTTGTGGATGACAAAGCAACCATATGTTGCTTCTTTGAACACCAAGAAACTAACTTATCTCGAATATAACAGAGATAACCATGAGTAGACCTTCTATCATCTGAATTTCCTGCCCAATCTGCATCACTAAACACTTTGATTCTTGTGTCAGAAGTAAAACCATAATACAAACCTTCACTCAAAGTTCCCTTGATATATCTGAGTACCCTTTGAGCTGCAATCCAATGAGTTTTCTATGGACAATGCATAAATTGTGATAAAACACCCATTGCATATGATAGGTCTGCTTTTGTCAAGGTAGCAGAGTCAATCTACCTACCAAACTTTGATATTTCTTCATGTCATTAAATTCTTCACCTCCATATATGCTCAACTTATGGTTTACCTCCAATGGCATGGTTGAAGGCTTGCAATCTTCCATGTTGAACTTGATCAGGAGATTCTTCAAATATCTCTCTGGTGTAACATATACTCCATGTTGAGTATACACAATCTGCATACCTAAGAAATAAGATAAGTTTCCCAAATCACTTATCTTAAACTCCTTCTCTATTTGTTTCTTAAGCTCCTTGATTCCTTGAGCATCTGTACCTGTGACAATAATATCATCAACATAAATACACATGTATATATACCCATCTTCACTTGCCTTCACTAGCAAGCTACTATTTGCCTTTGAAGCTTGATATCCACATTCATTCAAGAACTTAACAAGCCTGTAGTTCCATGCTCTTGGAGCCTGCTTCAAACCATACAAAGCTCTCTTGAGCTTACACACATAATCTCATCCAATTGAATCCATGAAACCCTCTGCTTGCTATTCATCTGCAATATATCCATTTAGAAATGCATTCTTCACATCTTATTGTGACAACTTCCATCCTTTACAAGCAGCAATAGCAATTAGATATCTAATTGTAGACATCTTAGCAACTGGACTAAAGGTTTCATCATAATCTACCCCATAAGTTTGGGCATAACCTTTAACCACAAGTCTAGCTTTGTATCTAGACACCTCACCATTTGCAAACCTCTTTGTTTTATACACCCATTTACATCTAGTCACCTTCTGGTTCTTTGGTCTTGGCACCAATTCCAATGTCTCATTCTCAAGTAGAGCATCATACTCTTCTTGCATTGCCTTCTCCCAATTCTGCTTTCCTTTAGCTTCTTTTTATGTGGTTGGATCTTCTTCTATCTTCACAATATAAGAAATCTTTTGTTGTTAAAAAAGATGTATCATAGCTATACCTGATAGGTTCTTTTCTTTCTCTCAAAGATTTTCTGACCTCTGCACTTCTTGAAGTCTAAGCCACATTTGCCTTCTGGATCAAATCTTGGCCCATCTTCAACACCTTTACTTTGGTCTTCCCTTTCCTTTTTATTTCTTCAACATATGCATAATCATTTGTTGACCCTGTATACCATGTGCTTTGCTCATCAAATGTAACATCTTTTGTAACAAGAAATTGCTTTGTAGATGGACTCCACAATCTATAACCCATCTGTCTATCATCATACCCAATAAACACATACTTCTATGCTTTGGGTTCTAGCTTATGTCTTAATTGAGAAGGAACATAAGCATATGCCAAACATCCCAATACCTTACAATGATCAAGAGTAGGTTTCTTACCCCACCATGCTTCATAAGGTGTTCTACCATCCAAAGCTTTACAGCATAACCTATTCACAAGGTATGTTACAGTGTTGATAGATTCTGCCCACAGGTAGTTTGGATAATTCTTCTCTTTCATCATTGATCTTGCAAACTCTACAAGAGTTCTATTTCTTCCTTTTGCAACTCCATTTTGTTGAGGGGAGTACCTGAAAGTTACTTCTCTTTTTATACCTGCATTCCAAAAATAATCATCAAACTCTTTAGAAAAATACTCTCCTCCTCCATCTAATCTCAACCTTTTGAGCTTTTGTCTTGTAATCCTTTCTGCATAAGCATGATAATGCTTGAATGTCTTGAACACTTCTGATTTATCCTTGATTACATATAGAGTAATCCATCTAGTTGCATCATCAAAAAATAACGCATAATATCTGGATCCATTTATGCTATAGTCCCTTGAAGGACCCCACACATATGTATGAACCAGTTCAAGGATGTTTGAGTACTTGTATCCTGATTTATTGTATGAATGTTTCTGTGCTTTACCTAATTGACAAGCTTCACACTTGTACACCATGTGTTGACCTTCAACATTTGGCAATCCAAGCACTACATCATTCTTTAACATTTCCTTTATAAATCTCTCATTAAAATGACCTAGGCTTTTATGCCATAGGTCTAACTCAAAAATCTTTTGACTTCCATAAGTAAACAATGCATGTCCCACATTACCTTGGACCTTGAGAGTAAAAAGTCTTCCTTCTTTTTTTCCTGCAATGATGCTTCTATATCCCTGATTTGGATCTTGCACATAAACACCATCATTTGTGAATCTGACTTCATATCCCTTCTCCACAATTTGTCCTACACTTATCAAGTTTTTAGGAATAGTAGGAACATAAAGTACCTTGCTTAAGAGTGTGCTTCCACTCTTTGTCTTCACTG
>CM035412.1:118623974-118636474 GCA_020310875.1 Ceratopteris richardii | reverse complement strand
TGAGCAGAAAAATCCACATAACTCCAAATGTAGAAATCCAATGGTTATGAAAATTTTTATGATTATACTAGACAGTACGCTGAATCCAACAAGCTTTAAATCACTGAACTTGGATAAGTAACCACTGAGAAATGGCTCTTACAAGATGAGTAAAAAAGTCGGGTACCTGACAGAGAAGTGAAGATGAACAGACCCTGTTGACTTCAAATGAACATAACTGAAGATTGCAACATCCAAATGACATGAAAATTTGTGAGCATATACAAGACTTATAGAGCTAACTTTACCAACTTAAATCACTGAAAATGATGCACCAATCTCAGAGAAAACATCTCTGCAAGCTGACTGAGAAAACTGAGAGTAATGGCAGTGAGTAGTACACTTCACAAGAACATGGAAAGATGAACTCAAATAATCATGAAAATGAAAGTATATTGCTTGTACAATACAATGAATTACTGATACATATGTGTGCCTTGTAATCACACCTTGATATGGCATAAAGCTCAGCTCTTGGAGGTCTTCACATAGGTCTCTCTAACCACGACTAAAACTGCCATCTATTTATAGTTGAGTTTGGGAGGCTAACTTCCCTCAATCACTCTCCAATCAATCAATGATTGATTTTATTGTCTACCTACCACAAATCACAAATTCGTGGCTCCACTTTCCATTCTTGATCAAGTGGACTCAACCACTTAAGATTCTCTTACTTTTACATTAAGTAAACTCTTCAAAAGTTACAAGAGGTAGTTCACAAGTGAACTTTACATAGTCTTCGTTTTAAAGCTTCTTCTAAGACTTTGTGAGACTCAAGCCATTACTTAGGCTTGTCATAGACTTTCTCCAACAGCTCCCCCTCAAGCCAAGTATGCTTGAGGTCTTCAATCTTCCAAGATTACCTGCAAACCAATCATAGCCTTGAATTTGCAAAGCTTTGTACCATCCAATGCTTTGGTTAGAATATCTGCACATTGTTGATGAGTGGACACATATGATATTTGAATCTCTTTGCTTAGAACCTTTTCTCGTACATAGTGATAATGAACTTCAATATGTTTAGTCCTTGCATGAAAAATAGGATTAGCAGCCAAATGAATAGAACTCATATTGTCACAAAAAATAGTTGGAGTTCCAAACTTCAATCCAAGATCTTTGAATAATGTCTTCATCCACATAGCTTCTTGTGTAGCTATGGCAAGACCTCTATATTCAGCTTCAGTAGAAGAGAGAGCTTGGATGACCATGAAATAAGCTTTGAACCTGCAAAGGTAAGATAACCTGAAGTGCTCCTTCTATCTTCCTTGGAGCCAGCCCAATCTGCATCAGAAAATAGCTTCAAACCTAAATCAGATACATAAGGATAATAAAGTCCTTCATTTATGGTTCCTTTGAGATACTTGAGAATCCTTTTGGCAGCATCCATATGTGGTTTCCTTGGTGTGTGCATAAATTGGCTTAGCACACTCACACTGTAACATATATCTACTCTTGTCAATGTGGCATAGTTGAGACTACCCACTAGACTTTGATATGATGTGATGTCCTCTATGAGTTCACCTTCATGTGAGCTCAATTTGTGATTGACCTCCATTGGAGTACCTGCAATCTTACAATCTTGCATCTTGAATTTTGCCAACATGTCCTTAATGTACTTCCTTTGAGTGAGAAACAAACCATGATCTTTGTAGACAACTTCCAAACCTAGGAAGTAGGTAAGTGAACCCAAATCACTTATCTTGAACTCTTCTCTCATCTGATCTTTGATCTTCGTCATACCATCTGCATCATTTCCTGTCAATATAATATCATCTACATATACACATAGGTAGATGACCTCGGAATTACTCTTTTTAATAAAGAGTGAAGGATCTGCCTTGCTTGGTTGAAAGCCTTTGTCCTGCAAGAATGAAACAAGCCTGAAATTCCAAGCTCTTGGAGCTTGCTTGAGACCATACAATGCTTTGTTAAGTTTACACACATAATCAGGATAAACTTGATTCTCAAAACCAGGTGGTTGTGCCATATATACCTCTTCTGTTATCCAACCATTCAAAAACGCATTCTTTACATCTAGTTGAAGTATCTTCCAATTCTTGGAAGAGGCAATACTAAGCAAAACCCTAATAGTAGGCATCTTTGCCACAAGAGAGAAGGTCTCCTCATAATCAATTCCCTGAATTTGTGCAAAGCCTTTTGCTACAAGCCTTGCCTTATACCTGTTAATGGAACCATCAGAATTCTTCTTGAGTTTATAGACCCATCTTGAGCCTATTACCTTCATGGATGAAGTCTTGGGCACCAAATCCCAAGTGTTGTTTTCCTCAAGTGCTTCAATCTCTTCCTTCATTGCATGCTTCCATTCTGTTTTTGCTTTGGCCTCTTCAAATGATGATGGCTCCTCTTGGTTTATGTCCTGTGCTATGTAGATAGAATGTTTAGTTACTAATGAGGTGTCAAACCCATACCTTTCTGGTTTTTTCTTTTCCCTCATAGATCTTCTTAGGCCATGATGTGATGATTCTGCCTCATGTCCAAGTTCTTGCAATTTTGCTTTACCTTTAGACTTCCATGCTTTGATCTTTTCCATGTGAGATTCTTCATCATCCTCTGAGGTGTCTTGTTCTTCAATCTTTGATTGTTCTCTACCAAGCTTTGGAAAATCTTCTTCAAGATCATATGGTAAATTGATCTTCCTGCATGAATCTTCATACCATGAATTGTTCTCATCAAAAACTACATCTCTGCTTACCAAGAATCCTTTGTTGGTAGGGTTGTATAACCTGTAGCCCTTTTGATTGTTGTCATATCCAATAAATACACACCTTTCTGCCTTTGGATCCATCTTGCCTCTAACCTGTGAAGGAACATGAGCAAAAGCAATACATCCAAAAATTTTACAATGATCTAAGCTTGGTCTTCTTCCATTCCAAGCCTCATATGGAGTCATCTCATCAAGGGATTTTGAAGGCAACCTGTTAATCAAGTAAGTGGTTGTAGATACAGCCTCAGCCCATAAGTAATTAGGTAAATGCTTTTCATTTAACATAGACCTTGCAGCTTCAACAATTGTCCTATTCCTCCTTTCTGCCACTCCATTTTGCTCAGGAGTGTACCTTGTAGTTACCTCTCTTTTGATTCCTCTTTCTTGAAGAAAAGAATCAAAATCATGGGAGAAGTATTCTCCCCCTCCATCCGACCTTAGCCTTTTTAGTGATTTACCTGTTTGATTCTCCACAAGAGCCAAATATCTTTTGAAACATGAAAAAACTTCATCTTTGTGTTTCATAAAGAATAGGATAGTCCATCTGCTGCAATCATCAATAAAGGAAACATAATACCTTGATCCAGATATTGAAGCTTCCTTGCTAGGTCCCCATACATCTGTATGAACCAACTCCAAGAGATCTCCATGCATATAACCTTTCTTCATGAATGGTAACCTGTGAGACTTTCCAAATTGACATGCACTACACTTATAAATCATATGTTGTTTTGACAAATTAGGAAGTCCAAGTACACTTTGGTCCCTGCAGATTTGCTTTAATGACCTTTCACCAATATGTGCTAACCTTTTGTGCCATACTTCCAATTCTGTGAGTGTCTGACTACCATAATTAAAGAGAGCAATGTTTCTAGTGTCCTGTAATTCAAATGTGAACAATCTACCTGTCTTTTCACCTTTTGCAATTCTTCTGAATCCTTGACTTGGATCTTCAACAAATGCTCCTGCTTTTGTGAACCTGACTTGCAACCCTTTCTCTACTATCTGCCCAACACTTATCAAATTCTTTGTAATGGTAGGGACAAAGAGTACCTTACTGAGTAGGTTGATGTTTCCATCAGGTGCTTTGACTATTTTCTCCACAGGATGTTTTGTATCATCTCCTGTTTGTACCTCATGCTTATTCCTTGGATCTTCTAAATCTGATAGGAGTGCCACATTTCCTGCCACATGATTTGAACAACCTGAATCTATGTAGAAAACATGCTCATCAGATTTACCTTGTGGCATAGCCATGTTCATGATCAATAATGAATCCTCTTTGTTTGAGTCTTCTGTGTAGTTATTGTAGTCTCTCCTTCCTTTGTAGCCTCCTTGATAGTTTGAATGATTGTAGTTGTTGTAGTTGCCATGATAATTGTTGAACCTTCCTCTTGAGTAGCCATAACGTCCTCTATTGTATCCTCTGCCTCTTTGATTCTTGGAATTCCTAAAGCAATTTTCAGTTGTATGATTAGTTAATCCACAAATAGAACATGAGTTGGAGTCTTGGGATCTCCCCCTACCTTGTCTACCTACTCTTCCTCTACCTCTACCATGTCTTCCTCTACCTGCATAGTTAGCTTGATATGTACCTGCTTCATCATCCACTTTCTTTGCCTTTCCTTTGTTATCTTTGGACTTGCTTTTATCAGTGTATAAAGCTGAAGATTGATTACCTTTAGAGCTTTCTCCACTTTTGATAAGCTTTGCCTCTTGAGTAAGTAGTTGTCCAATGAGTGTATTGAAATCAGGTACATGTATGTCCATGTACAAATCCATAGCTGTGGTGAATGCTTCCCACTTGTCATCTGCCTTCAAGCCATTGATGACCTGCCTTACAATTTGCTCTTCATCTATTACCTCTCCAATGCTTCCCAACTGATCCGCTATGTCCTTGAGCTTTGTGACAAAATCAGTCACATTTTGTTTGGGAGCCTTCTTGAGAGTTGTGAAATCCAGCCATAGTTGATGCTTCCTAGCTTTGGTACTTGAAGAAAAGAAAGCTTCAAGTGCATCCCACACTTCCTGAGATGTCTTACAACTACTAATGTGAGGCAACAAAAAATCTGAGATAGAGTTGAGGAGATAAGACCTTGCACGTGCATCCTTGGAGCACCATGTGCTCAATCTTTCTTGCTCTTCTTGTGTTGGTTGACTTTTGTTCCTGAAACTTGGCATAACTTCATCTCCAACCACATAACCATATAAACTTCTACCTTGGAGATAGGCTTCCATTCTTAATGACCAAGCTGAGTAGTTACCTCTGTCAAATCTGTCAATTGATGAAGGAAATCCATCTGCCATGTTGTCCAACCTTGCTTTGATACCACTGTGAAGAGATGGATAGGTATGTGCTTGAAGATGAAGAGGTGTTGCAAAATCCTTGATCTACACCAGCCAAATGAACTCTAGGAGTATATGGTGGGCCCTTTTAGCTTGCCAATGGATGTATATGTACCTTGGAAGATCACTCTCCAAAAGATAGATCAAAACAGATAAGTTGGAGTTAGCTCAGAGGTGAAAACTTGCTATTCTTGGTTCATACACCTGTCCAGTGTTTTACATAATTCTCTGAACACAGCAGCAATTAGCTCAATTCCTCTTGGGGAAGTCTAGGCAACTTAAAGAGCTAACTTTCAAGAGTAATCTCATCAAAAAATAATGAACCACACACTGAGAATGAGTTTTAACAACTGATGACATCATCCCGATTTTCACGGGCTGCTACAGTTTGATACCAGTGAGTAGAAAAATCCACATAACTCAAAATTTAGAAATCCAATGATTATGAAAATTTGTATGGTTATACTAAACAGTAAGCTGAATCCAACAAGATTTAAATCCCTAAATTTTAAGTAACCACTGAGAAATGGCTCTTACAAGATGAGTGAAAAAGTCGGGTACCTGACAGAGAAGTGAAGATGAACAGACCCTGTTGACTTCAAATGAACATAACTGAAGATTGCAACATCCAAATGACATGAAAATTTGTGAGCATATAGTAGACTTATAGAACTAACTTTACCAAGTTAAATCACTGAAAATGATCCACCAAGCTCAGAGAAAACATCTCTGCAAGCTGACTGAGAAAACTGAGAGTAATGGCAGTGAGTAGTACACTTCACAAGAACATGGAAAGATGAACTCAAATAATCATGAAAATGAAAGTATATTGCTTGTACAATACAATGACTTACTGATACATATGTGTGCCTTGTAATCACACCTTGATATGGCATAAAGCTCAGCTCTTGGAGGTCTTCACATAGGTCTCTCTAACCACGACTAAAACTGCCATCTATTTATAGTTGAGTTTGGGAGGCTAACTTCCCTCAATCACTCTCCAATCAATCAATGATTGATTTGATTCTCTACCTACCACAAATCACAAATTCATGGCTCCTCTTTCCATTCTTGATCAAGTGGACTCAACCACTTAAGATTCTCTTACTTTTACATTAAGTAAACTCTTCAAAAGTTACAAGAGTTAGTTCACAAGTGAACTTTACATAGTCTTCATTTTAAAGCTTCTTCAAAGACTTTGTGAGACTCAAGCCAATACTTAGGCTTGTCATAGACTTGCTCCAACACATCATACAAAAAATCAGTAAAAGCTTGAGAGAAATACTCTCCCCCTCCATCGGATCTTAGCTTCTTAACATATCTTCCTGTTTGCTTCTCGACAAATGATTTAAAATTTTTGAAACAATTAAAGACTTCACTCTTATGTTTAATGAAATACACAAATGTCATTCTACTATGATCATCAATGAATGATACATAGTACTTATTACCAACCAAGGATGCCTCTTTAGTAGGTCCCCACACATCTGTGTGTATGAGATCTAGCAAACCATCACTTACATAGCTTGAATGCTTGAAAGGTTGTCTATTCTGCTTACCCATTTGACATGCTTCACAAAGATGCACCATATGTTGCTTAGTAAGATCAGGTAATCCTTCAACAATCCTCTTCTTTGATAGCTCCTTTAACCTGTGTACATTCATGTGTCCAATCCTTTTGTGCCATAGATCAAGCTCTGCTATTCGATGCGTACCATAAGAGAAATAGTTTGTATGATTTGGGTTTACCTTGAATGTAAACAATCTACCTTGTTTTTTACCTTTAGCAATTAACCTCCTTTGCTTTGGATTCTCAATGAAGCAACCTGCATGATTAAATCTCACTTGTAGACCTTTTTCTACCATTTGACCAACCGACATCAAATTCTTAGTGATCGTTGGCACATAAAGTACATCCTTCAAGCAATTTGTCTTGCTCTTATCCTCCATAACAACATCTCCAACCTGCATAATCTTATGTGTTGTATCATCTCCTGTTTCAACATGACCTTTACATGATGGATTATGCATATTTGAAAACCATGAAGCATCATGAGACATGTGATTAGAACAGCCACTACCTACATACCATACATCGCTATTGCAATTCATCTTAGTTTCAACATTCATCATAAGAAGAGAATCATAATCATCACTTTTACCTTGAATTGCATAATTTCCTTGTTGTTTACCTCTTCTTGAATAGCCTCCTCTTCGATTACCACCTTGATTATTTTCATTTTGACAAAAATCTTTGGCATAGTGTCCATACCTTCCACATATATAGCAATTGTTCTTATCTTCACTCCTTTGTCTTTGATTGTAGTTGTAGTAGCCTCTCGTACCTCTAGCACTTGATCTTCCTCTTCCTCTTGTGTTGAAGACTCCACTTGAAGTCCCTTGATCATCGCTCCTTCTTCCTCGACCTCTATTTGAACCTCTTCTACCTCTGTTTCCACCTCTTGATGATCCTACATAAAGAGCTTGTCCTTGAGATCCTTTTTGATTTGAAGTAGAACCATTTAGATTCATCTCCTCCGTGACCATGAGGGCAATAAGTTGATCAAAATCTGGTAATTCTCCTCTGACATAAACTGAAGTAATGAAGGGTTTCCATCTCTCATCATCTTTGAGTCCGTTGAGAGTATGTGCAACCAAGTCGTCGTCCTCCACATGAGCTTGAATTGATCCTAGTTGATCTGCAATCTCTTTAACTTTCAATATGTAATCATTGACCGATGTCCTTGTATCTTTCTTTATGTTATTCAACTCATTTTTGAGTTGAATCTTCCTTGCTCTTGTACCTGTAGCATACAACCTTTCCAATGCAAGCCAAACATCTCTACTTGTGTCTAGATCTTGTATGTGTCCCACCATTGAATCTTGAATATTTTGTGATAAAATGAATATAACCCTTTTGTCTCTCTCATTCCAAAGTCTAAACTCCCTCAATTGTTGCTGATTTGGGTCCTCTGGTAATGTGGGTTTGATATCTGTGCCGTCAATCAAACCATACAAGCCTCTACCTTGCAAGTATGATGTGATTCTAAACTTCCATGCTTGATAATTGGTCTTATCAAGCTTCTCTATTTGTGCATGTTGGTCTCCCATAATCCAAATGCTAAGCTTCCTCCTTTAAGCCTTCTTTCCAATGTGTGTGATGAGAAGAATATAATATTTACCTTGTAAATGAGGTATGTGCACCTTTCTTTGCTTGGATGTTTCTTGAGATGCCTCCTTGCGATCTTCTTCTACCTTTGTGTAGTGTTGATGATGAACTGCTTCTTTGATAGCTTCAAATTCTTCATCAAGGTATGATAACCTTCTCCAAGCCTCCAAGTACTTGCTCTGATACCAATGTTGGAGTTTATTGATCTCCAAAGTACAGCTAGAAGTAGGTGAAACCCAATAGGACCTAGTTGACTTTTTCACAAACTTGTATGCACAAACCAGTTTTCTTGCAAAGCAAATTGCTCTTTACTCACTTACCATTTTCCAAAACTGTTTCACACACATAAACTAGACTCTAAGAGCTTTCCAACAAGCTATAGAACACCTCAAATGGATAAATACACAATGAGCTATGACCTCTGCAATATGCAACTTTAATGGAGACCTTGAAACAGAGATGAACCCGAGGACACACATCACTTGCAGAGACTACTGCTCTTAATTCACGAGTCCAATGAATCTTAAACCTTCCATAATACACGTAGACGTTGAGAGCTTTCTAACAAGCCAAAGAACACATGATTTGGATACATACACAAAGAGATATGACCTCTGCAAGTTTGAGGTTTAATGGAGACCTTCAGCAGGGGGTAAAACCAAAGAACACACACTACTTGCAGAGAGTACTGCTCTCCGCTCACAAATCCAGTGATTATGAAAATTTACAAGAAGAAAGTAGACAGTAAGAGCTTTCAAATGAAATATCAAACATGTAATTCGGATATATAATGTCATACATGTAATATCATACAAAACTACAGCAGCATAGAGATACACATATGACCCTCTTGGACATCCCACAAGATCACGACTTTTCTCCTCTTTTTATAGCATGGAAAACTAATCTAAAAACTTCCTAATACATCTAAATTTGTGGTAAACACTTGGATGGAGGTATTACATGACTCAACTGCTCAAATAAGCAAAGTATTGATGGACTTTGAGAACTAGCCACATCGACCTTCCACTAGGACACCACTGCAGCTCCCTTGTGAATCACTAATTTGACTCACCATGTTCTAGAACTCACGTGGTATTTTTGCTACATTTTATGAATAATATCAGCCTTCTTGAAGTATTTGAAGACTTCCCAAAGGTATTTACATAATTTGAAATTTGTACCCTACATAAAACAAATGTTCGCAACATATCTATCTATCTATCTATCTATCTATCTATCTATCTATCTATCTATCTATCTATCTATCTATCTATCTATCTATCTATCTATCTATCTATCTATCTATCTATCTATCTATCTATCTATCTATCTATCTATCTATCTATCTATCGATCTATCTATCTATCTATCTATCTATCTATCTATCTATCTATCTACCTATCTATCTATCTACCTATCTACCTATCTATCTATCTAGTATCTATCTATCTATCTATCTATCTATCTATCTATCTATCTATCTATCTATCTATCTATCTATCTATCGATCTATCTATCTATCTATCTATCTATCTATCTATCTATCTATCTATCTATGTATCTATCTATGTATCTTTCTATGTATCTATCTATCTATCTATCAATCTATCTATCGATCTATGTATCTATCTATATATCTATCTATCTATCTATCTATCTATCTATCTATCTATCTATCTATCCATCTATCTATCTATCTATCTATCTATCTATCTATCTATCTATCTATCGATCTATAGCACAACACACAATATTGAATGCAAATTAGGGCAATAGGCGTATATACAAGCCGGGGGAAAAACTTCCTAAAGAGGGAAAAAAGTGCCCCAACGGTCCTAGAGTGTTCACACACATCACTACCTAAATATATCAACAAATCCCCCCTTGGAGTGTGCGGTGAACAAGTAGCTAGCACTTATGTATAAGGAAGTGCCAAGCTATGTGGAAATCACTCCACAAAAGGAAGTAAGCCCAAAGCTTTGCGAAAAGCTTCAAACTTCTCCCTGGGCAGAGCCTTCATGAAAAGATATGCAATGCTCTCCTACATGAGCACATATGCCAAGGTGATCTCCCCAACAGAGAACCTCTCCCTGACATAATGATAATGCACCTCAATGTGCTTAGTGTGAGCATGGAACACAGGGTTCCTCACAACTACCAATATGCTCTGATTGTCAATGAAGATGGTGGTGATAGAAGACTGACCAACACCCAAATCAGCTGTAAGATGTCTGAGCCACACACACTCAAGAGTATCTATGAAAGCTGCCCTATACTCAGCCTCACAACTGGAAGTGGCCACAGTAGGCTACTTCTTGCTCAACCAAGATATACATGAGCTACCAAGCATGAAGCAAAAGACACTAGTGGACACACGAGTGTCATAGCAACCATCCCAGTCTAAGTCAGAAAAAGCATGCAAATCTGGCGGTAGTGATCCCCCCTTGGGATAAAACAACCCAAGTAGCCGAGTACCACTCAAGAAGCGAAAGATGCGCTTAACCGCCTACCAATGCTTAACACCTAGGCAATGCATAAACCTGCTCATCTGTGAGATAAAAAACTGAATATCTCGCTGAGTAATGCATAAGTAAATCAGGCATCCAACAGCCTGCTGATAGAGGAGAGCATCAAATGCATCTCCATTATCATGAAGACTCGGTCATAAACTTGTCTCCATAGGAGTGGCAATAGGCTTACAGTCTTCAAGGCCAAAATGCTGCAATAATGTGTCAATATATTTCGTTTGACACAAAGCCATTCCACCATCAACGTGCATAAACTAAATGCCTTAAATTAGACATCTCAAATGAGGCATGCAAATCAGCCTTAAAATCAGCAATATGCTTCTCAATAGGACCAGTGAGCAGCATGTCGTCAACATAGACAACAATGATCAGAAGCACATCATTAGCACGCTTAACATATAAGGTGCTTTCAATTGGACTGTTCTCAAAAGCAAGTACAATCAGATAGGCATGTATCTTTTGATACCAAGCATGTGGTGCTTGCTTTAAACCATATAATGCCTTCTTTAACCTACACACCTACTTTTCATGCCCTTTCTGCACAAAGCCACGGGGTTGAAAAACATACACTTCTTCATGCAAGTCACCATTCAGAAATGCAGTTTTAATGTCCAACTAATGTACATTCCAACCATGATGGGCTACAAGTGCACAGATGCTCTGAACAATAGTCATATGGCATGTAGGTGCAAAGGTCTCATCAAAATCAATGCCTCTTTCTTGTGCATAACCCTTTGCAACAAGCCTAGCCTTATACTTGTCAATTGTTCCATCAGGCTTATGCTTCAGCTTGTAAACCCACTTAGTGCCAATGGCCTTCTTGCCAAGAGGCAAGTCACATAAAGACCAAGTACCGTTCTTCATAATAGCATCATATTCAGATTGCATAGCAGCCATCCAATTTTCTAAATTTTGTGCTTTGTCAAATGAAACAGGCTCATTCTCATCACAGAGACTAGATGCAGCCATAGCATAGTAGTTTGATGCAAAAGAGGCACTATGAGAGCCTAATCAAGTACGATATGATAGAGGTGCATCTAATTTGCTATCACGCAAGTTTGCACTAGCCATTTTGGCATAGTTTTTGCCTCCTCAATGTCAACTCTCTCATCAAGTGCATCATGTAAATCTGCATCAGAAATGGGATGATCTGCATCATCACATGAAACCTGCAAAGCCTGAGAAGTTGCCTCATTAGGACCAATACTAAACTGTCCACCTGTAAAAAGAGGCAGCAAAGTATCATACATGTCTTTGGAGCTAACAGATGTCTCCTTAGTGCATGAAAGCAATGGTTGAATAGCATCTTCCACAAAAACAACATCACGGCTAACCAAAATGCGTCTAGTATGTGGATGATACAGACGAGAGCCTTTACTTTTAGAACTATACCCCACAAAAATACATTTTACTGCTTTATCATCCAATTTTCTGTGATGTTGTTCGGGCACTAATGCATATGCAAAACAACCAAAAACACGCAAATGAGCAACAGATGGCTTGCGATCATGGCAAGCCTCATATGGAGTAATAGACTGTAGCGCTTTAGTGGGACACTTGTTAAGTACATATGCTGCACACATGACAGCCTCAAGCCAAAAACTATGTGGTAAGGCCTAACTCTTGACCATACACCTCACCATCTCCATGAGTGACCTGTTCTTTCGTTCAGCAACTCCATTCTGTTGAG
>CM035412.1:118613974-118618974 GCA_020310875.1 Ceratopteris richardii | reverse complement strand
ATAAGGATGCTCAAGCAAGGAGCATTATTTACATGGGAGTCAATGACTACTTGCTGCCTCATATTAGAGGACTTGAAAGTGCAAGTGAAATATGGAATGCTTTGAAGGAGCATTTCCAAAATACTACAAAGTCAAGGAAAGCATCTTTGTGGGCAAAGTTTACAACATTCAAGAAGAAGGCTTCACAATCCACTTCTGACTATGTAACAAGAATGAAGGACATTCCAGATGCATTAGGAGCAGTTGATGAAGATATTGAAGAAGATGAATTGGTAAGGAAAATCCTCCCAAGTTTGACAAGAGATGAGAAATGGAAGCCATTCATTTTGTCTACTGAATTGTCACTAGATCATTTCACTCTTGACTTGAATCAATTGCTAGAACATATGCTAACCTTTGAGCAGGATGTCAAAGGTGATGTTGATAAAAGTACAGGTCAAGCAATGCATTCAAAGGGCAAGAAGACATTTAACAAAGGCAAACAAAAATTGAATGAAGAAGAAGGTACAACCAACCAAGCTAATTTCCTAAGAGGAAGAGGAGGTGGCAAAGGTAGAGGTAGAGGCAGAAGCAATAAAGATGGAGCCAAAGCTTGCTGGATTTGTGGTAAGACAAATCATTTAGCTCTTGAATATTGGCACAATAATCAGAATAATGGAGGATATAATCAGAACTTTAATTCAAGTGGAAGAGGTGGTAGAAACCAAAGAGGTAATTTCAGAGGTAGAGGTAGTAGAGGTTACTTTGGAAGAAATGGAAGTAGAGGTTTCCAAAGTCAATCCTATAACAATACCTACTACAATTATGCTTCAGATCAGAAGGAGGATTCAACCTTGATTATGAATGCAACTTGTGAAAGATAAAGTGAAGATCAAAGAGTCTTCTACATTGACCTAGGGTGTAGCAATCACCTGAGTGGAAACATAACTTTGATGACTGACTTGGAGAATAAGGTAACTAATCATGTAGTTCAAACAGGTGATAATACAAAGCACAATATGTAGTCAATGGGATCAGTGAAGGCCAAGGGTGGGAGTACTCTACTGAGTAAGGTTTTGTATGTTCCTACAATTCCAAAGAATCTCATAAGTGTAGGGCAAATTGTTGAAAAAGGTTATGAAGTAAGGTTCACTAATGATGGAGTTTTTGTGGAAGACCCTAGCAATGGGTATAAACAAAATGTTTCAGGGAAGAAAGAATGAAGACTCTTCACATTGAAGATTCAAGGTAATGTTGGTCATGCTTTGTTCACTTATGGAGGACATAAGATCTCTAAGTTAGATCCTTGGCATAAAAGGTTTGGACATTTCAATGAAAGAGGTATTAAGGATATGGTTAACAATGGTTCAGTGCTTGGATTGCCTAATGTTGCAGGTAAACACATGACATATAGATGTGAGGCATGTCAATTAGGTAAGGCTCATAAACAATCATATACTAAGCATGGTTTCATGTATTCAGAGAATCTTGAGTTGGTACACACAGATGTGTGGGGACCATCAAAGGATTTCTATATTAATGGTTCAAGATATTATGTGATTTATGTTGATGATGCTACCAAGTGGATCACTATATATGTGCTCAAAGATAAATCAGAGGTATTCAATACATTTAAACATTATCATGTGTATGCAGAAAGAATCACAGGTCAAAAGTTGAAGAGACTAAGATCAGATGGAGGAGGAGAGTATTTCTCTAATGAGTTAAGTGATTACTTATGGAATGCAGGTATAAAAAGGGAAGTTACTTGCAGGTATTCTCCTCAACAAAATGGTGTAGCAGAGAGGAGAAACAGAACTCTTGTTGAGTTTGCAAGATCAATGATGAAGGAGAAAAATTGTCCCAATTATTTGTGGGTTGAGGCTGTAAATACAGCCACATATTTGGTTAATATGTTACCATGTAAAGCTTTGCAGGGTATGACACCATATGAAGCTTGGTGGGGTAAGAGACCTACCTTAGATCATTGCAAAGTGTTTGGATGTTTGGCTTATGCATATGTGCCATCTTAGTTGAGGCATAAATTGGAACCTAAAGCTGAAAAGTATGTGTTCATTGGTTATGATGATAAGCAGATGGGTTATAGGTTGTGGAGTCCATCCACAAAGAAATTTCTTGTATCAAAGGATGTTACATTTGATGAGCAAGGTACTTGGTATGTAGGTACAATCAATAATCATGCACATGATGAAAAAAATCTAAATCAGAAGAAAAGCAAATCAAAGGTTCAAATATTTGATGAAGAAGAGAACAATGAAGTGCAAATTGAAGTTGAAGAAGTGCCTAGGTTTGATCTAGAATGTGATGAACCAGAAACCTCAAGAAGTGGAGAACTCAAAAGTTCATCAAGACACAAATGGCAACATACAAGGTATAGCTATGACACTTCTTTTTTTTACTACTAAAGATTATGCTTACATGGTGAAATCAAAGGAACATCCTTCTACATATGAAGAGGCAAAAGGTAAGGAAAATTGGGAGAAAGCTATGCAGGAAGAGTATGATGCATTGATGGAGAATGAGACATGGGACTTGGTTCGTAAACCAAATAGTCAGAAGGTTATTGGATGCAAGTGGGTCTACAAAACAAAAAGGTATGTAGATGGAAGTGTGTGTAGGTATAAAACTAGACTTGTTGTGAAAGGGTATGCTCAGACATATGGTATAGATTATGATAAGTCCTATAGTCCTGTGGAAAAGATGACAACCATAAGGACACTAATAGCTATTGCAGCATGTAAAGGTTGGAAGCTATGTCAACTAGATGTAAAAAATGCTTTTCTAAATGGTTACATTTCAGATGATGTTTTTATGGAGCAATCAAAAGGATTCAGAGATAAAAGGTATTCAAATTATGTATGTAAGCTCAAGAGAGCTTTGTATGGTTTGAAGTAGGCCCCAAGGTCATGGAATTATAGACTTGTCAAGTTCTTGAAGGAACTTGGTTTCCAAGTGTCTAAAGCAGATAGTAGCTTGCTTGTCAAAGCAAGTGATGATGGGTTCATTTACATGTGCATATATGTTGATGACAAAATTCTTATAGGTACATAAGGGCATACAAAGTCTCAAGAAGCAAATGGAGAGAGAGAGTTCAAGATTAGTGACTTGGGAGACTTGTCATATTTCTTGGGCATGGAGGTCTCATATACTCAACATGGAGTATATGTAACTCAAGAAAGGTATTTGAAGAACTTGTTAATCAAGTTTAAAATGGAAGATTGCAGGGTAGTACCTACTCCAATGGAGGTGAATCACAAATTGAGCAGGCATGGAGGAGAAGAATTGAAGGATATGAAGTTATATCAAAGTCTGGTTGGTAGTCTAATCTATGCTACTTTAACTAGGCCTGATTTGTCATATGCAGTTGGAGTGTTGTCTCAATTCATGCATTATCCTAGGAAAGAATATTGGGTTGAAGGACAAAGAGTGTTGAGATATATTAAGGATACAATCAAGGAAGGTTTGTATTATGGTTTTACATCAGATACAAACATCAAGATATATAATGATATAGATTGGGCAGGTAATCCTGATGATAGGAGATCAACTTGTGGGTACTTGTGTTATGTGGGAAATAAGTTAATCTCTTGGTGTTCTAAGAAGCGACATACACTTGCCTTGTCATCTACAGAGGTAGAGTATAAAGGTATGGTTGAAGTTGCAAAGGAGTTCATATGGTTAAAGACTCTCATGAAGAGTTTTGACATCATTCAGAGTACATCCACTATTCATGGCGATAACATGAGTTCATTGTATCTAGCTACTAACCCTGTTTTTCATGCCAAGACTATAACATATCAAGATTCAATATCACTTCTTAAGAGAGAAGGTGATTGATAAGGAGATTGAAGTCATACATACTTCAACAAAAGATCATATTGTAGATATGCTAACCAAAAGCTTGGATGGACCAAAGCTAGAGAGATTCAAAGACATGGTAGGTATAAAGAAGATGGAGAAAAGCTCAATTGATGATTGAGGGGGAGCTGTTGGTGCAGGACAACCATCAATTGATGTTTTTCACAAAAGGGTTGAAGTCAAAAGATGAAGAAAAAACCAATTCTAGAAGGTTGAAATTAGTGCATAATTAGGAAATGAAGACTTGTATACATCTGTACATTAAACTTGTAATTAGCTCACATATACTTTTGTATGGTCATGAGCTTGTACATATATGCCAATATATACAAGTAGAAAGTCGGTACATGTATGAGAGAGTATGAGAGATGATGAATTAGAAGTTGTAAGAGCTATTAGACACTTTAGAAGTGAAGTAGATGTCTCTCATCAACTGATGAAAACATTTTGTGAGTAAAGGAAAAGTTGCACCCGATATTTTACTGAGTTCTCCTTCTTTGTTTGATCATTTCAAGAATCCTTTTGTAGATGTATAAGTCCATATTCATTGCATCTATGGTTAAGATTTGAGAGTCCTAATTGTAAACACACTAAGAGAATTATGTGTAGGAACATTTGTATGTGAAGAAGTAATGAGTGTCTTCTGAAACAAGCACAATCTCGATGGCCAAAGAATTGATCAAATCTCAATGCGTAGTGTAAAGTTCACAAATTAGGAGTCAAAATCTAAGTTGGAAGGTAAGCCATCTATGGCTAAAAACATTTGATTAAACGAGATCTAGTTTGGGAGAACCATGCATTAGAAGTTGTAGGTGTCAAAGTTGATTATGCAGGAGTACAGTTTTAGACATAGGTAGACTGTTTGGATCATTTTTCAAAGTCTACTAAATCTTTTGAGAAGTTATAACTTGGAGAGTGTGTGCAAACATTAGGCAGCACCTCATACAATGTTTCATTGAAAACTTTACATGTTTGATCAGTCTATGAGTGAATAAAGTGAAGCAGACTTTCTATATGCTGATAAAACATCTCAAAAGATTCAGTGGATCTTGAGATATTATCCAAATAGTTTGCCTATGTCTAAAACAATATTCTTGTATAGTCGACTTTGACACCTGCAACTTCTAATGCATGGTTCTCCC
>CM035412.1:118588974-118591474 GCA_020310875.1 Ceratopteris richardii | reverse complement strand
TGAGGGTGTCCTTGTGTTGCATAAGTTTCTTGGACCACTTAAATCCATGCTTTCTTGAACTCTCTCATCATTCTTCAAATCTGTCTCACCTATGTCTTCAACCTGCAATGGACTTGTGCATGCATACCAAGGCTTCAACTCATCAAAGACAACATCCCTACTTACCTTCAGCTCCTTGGTGATGGGATTTTAGCATTTATACCCTTTTTGTTCCATAGAATATCCCAAAAAAATACACCTTTCAGATTTGGCATCTAACTTTGACCTCAACTCTTGAGGTACATGTACATAGCATATACAACCAAAGACTCTAAGATGTGAAATGCAAGGTTTTCTTCCACTCCATGCTTCCTCAGGGGTTAGATGATGTATACCTGATGTAGGACATCTATTCATGATGTATGTGGCTATATATGTAGCCTCTCCCCAATAACAATGTGGCATATTCATTTCGTTGAGCATACACCTTGCTACCTCTGCTATGTGTCTGTTCTTTCTCTCTGCTACCCCATTTTGTTGAGGGGTATACCTGCATGTAAATTGTCTTTTGATGCTATTGACCTGCAAAAATTCAGAAAATTAATGGGAGAAGTACTCTCCCCCTCCATCGGATCTCAAAGTTTTGATAAACTTGCCAGATTCCTTCTCCACCTGTGCTTTGAATTTCTTGAAGTAGTGGAACACATCTGATTTGTTTCTAATGCAATACAACCACACTTTTCTTGAAAATTCATCAATGAAGGTTACAAAATACCTATTTCCAGCAAGGGATGCTTCTCTTGTTGGACCCCAAACATCCGTGTGAATGAGGTCTAAAACATTTGCACTTACATAGGTACTCTTCTTGAAGGGCAGCCTTGATTGTTTTCCTTGTTGGCAAGCTACACAAATTTCATGCAACATTTTAGATGTAAAATTTGGTAGGCCTCTTACCAAGCTCCTCCTTTACATGTCCTTGAGCTTTTGTAGGTTGATGTGACCTATTCGTTTATGCCATAGATCCAAATCTGCTATCCTCTTGTCTCCATATGTGACATACATTGAATGGTGTGGCTGATTTATGTCCATTGTGGACATTCTCCCTTACTTTTTTCCTTTTGCTATGAGCTTGAAACCTGCCCTTGGATCCTCAACAAAAGATCCTCTTTCATTGAACCTAACTTGATAGCCTTTTTCTACCATTTGGCCTACCGAAATCAAGTTTTTGGTAATAATAAGGACATGTAATACCTCTGATAAGCACTTTGCTCTTTGATTTCCTTCCAAACTGATATCTCCCACATGTTGAATGATATGCTATGAGCTATCACCTGTTTCCACATGCCCTTGATGCTTTGGGACCTGCAAATTACTAAAAAAATCCTTTCGACATGACATATGATTGCTACATCCACTGTCTACATACCATACATCTTCACTAGCTTGAGTTGTATCTTCACCATACCTCATGGCAAGTAAATAATCATTCCCTTGGCTGGATGATGTGTTTGGATAATTACCTTTCCCTCTATAATTGTTGTTGTTGCTTTGATTCCCTTGTCTTTGAGCTCTATGATAGCATTCATTTACAAAATGACCGGGCTTACCGCATACAAAGCATCCATTTGAAGTGGCTTGTCCTCTTCCACCAAATCTTGCACCTCTTCCTCTATTTGTGGCTCTTCCACCTCTTTGACCTGCATTTTCTTGTTGTCCTTGACCTCCTTGGTTGCTTTGATATCTTCCTCTTCCTCTTGGAGCACCTCGGTTGTGTCTTCCTCTTCCTCTACCTGCATACAACAATTGCCCTTGGCTATCCTTGGCGTTATGACCACCAAGGTTCATCTCCTCTGTCACCATGAGAGTGATTAGTTGATCAAAATCAGGAAGAGATTCCCTTACATACACTGAAGTTGTGAAAGCCCTCCATTTTTCATCATCCCTAAGTCCATTTAGGGTGTGGGCGACAAGATCGTCATCATCTAGGGCACAACCGATTGACCCTAGTGCATCTGCAAGCTCTTTAACCTTTAATATGTAATCATTAGCACCTTGAGAGGGGCTTTTCCTAAGATTAAATAGCTCATTATTGAGCTGAATTTTTCTAGCTTTTGTGGAGGTTGAGTACAATCTCTCCAAGCACTCCGACACCTTCTTCGATGTATCCAAATCTTGAATATGCCCTACCATAGAGTTGCTAATATGCTGAGATAAAATGAAAATGACCCTTTTGTCCCTTTCATCCCACTCTCTTACTGCTCTTCTCTGGTCATTGGTTGGATTTACCTCATGTATGTAGGGTTTTGGCTCTCCACCACTCACAAGTCCCCACAAACATTTCCCCATCAAAAAATTGCTTATTCTAAATCGCCACGGTTGGTAGTTTCCTTTTTCGAGCTTCTCAATCTGAGCATTGAGATCAGCCATGGTGCCTCCTATCTCTTTTGAATCTCCCCCTTGATGCAATGAAGTTGAAAAGGATGGCTTTTACCTCAAAAAATAGAGCTACTCCTCTTGATGA
>CM035412.1:118563974-118571474 GCA_020310875.1 Ceratopteris richardii | reverse complement strand
TATCTATCTATCTATCTATCTATCTACCTATGTTCTATCTATCTGTCTATCTATCTATCTATCTATCTATCTATCTATCTATCTATCTATCTATCTATCTATCTATCTATCTATCTATCTATGTATCTATCTATCTATCTAGTGTATGTATTGTTGAAGAATCACTCACAAATTAGACATAAAGACATGAAGACATAGGAAGGAGGAAGGAAGATGAATAGAAGCAAAAACAAAGGATTTAAAAAATCAAGCCTTTTTGAAGGGACAAATTCACGAATGTAATATAGTTCATAAAAAATTCTAGAATTATAAGTTTTGAATCTCTGAACAAATATGGATATAAATGAGTTAGAAGATCATAATAGATATATATAGGCTGTAGTAGAGGCTGAGTGAGCCTGAGATAGATGGAGAGAGAGGTTTAGAAAGTGCGTGTATGTAGAGATGAATAATAGAACCTGAACAGTCAGGTATTCATCTGAGAGAGATGGTAAGGAGAAACTACTCAGCATAGGAGATTTTTCCATGGCTTTGAGCAAAGAAAGGCCAAGCCATTCTGTACACATCTTCTCTAATAGAAAACACATGTTTGTGTGGAAAGTTTGAGCACATTCTTCTTGTGTGAAGAAATCTAAGTGATTTCATATTCTTGTGAAAGTTAGTTAACAGTTAGAGTTTTCTCAAGGCAAATTTTATGGTACTTCTACAAGTTATATCTCACACTATAGTGTAAATTTTTTCATGAGTGATAGCTTATCTTGAAGCCACTAATCTCAACTACAAATTGATCAAAAGAGTTTTGTGAAACGGGACATGTATGCACAGTACTGTGTCTGAAAGTAAAGACATCCAGAACTGGTGAAGTTTTATTTCAAACTTCAGATAAAGTTCGCTCACTGAAGGAAGCTCATGTATTACTTCCTTACTTCATCTACAATCATTTGAAGTAACTACAAACAGAATCGTAGTTGATTTCGGTAACATTCCGGTACAATTACGGTGAAATTATGGTGATAGTCCGGTAACAATCCAGTGAAGTTGTGGTGATATTCCGGTGAGTCTAAACCACAATTTTGACACGTCTAAGTGACGGAAAGTATATCTAACAATAAGCTAATGAAGGATTGTAAAGACTGAAGTAAATCAGATCAGAATTGAAGCCTGAAGGAAAGGCAAAGTTTTCTGTAAAAGTGATTTTTCGGATTTCACTAAATACAGTTATAAAATTTTCAGTTTCTGAAAGGTTGCTAAGCTACCGATGATTATAGAGGTGTTCTAATATCACTCTAGCTTACTTCTTGTGGCATGGCAAATTCCGCAGCTTAGTTTCAAGCTTCTTGCCATGTCAACAAGTGGTATCAGAGCAGAAAGGTCCTCAAGAGTAAATGGAAGTAAAGACACAAGAGAATTTGAAGAATTCTTCATAAGAAAGGTGAAGGCTGAGGTGATCAGCAACAAACGGCATCAGAGAAGCATTCCAAAGTCATTCTCAAGGGTAAAGGTTTATGAAAGGTAAAATCTTTTAACATTATACTCACCAACAGTAACAAAAACAAGAAGATCATGGTGGATCACATTTCTATTGACAAATTGGACAGAGATAATTATCCTGCATGGGTAATGCGAATGGAAGCCTTACTTATGAGTAAGGACCTAATGATATATGTGACAAGAGTAGAAAAGAAGCCTACTTTTGGAGACAAAAGTCAACCAAAGAAAGAAGACTTAGAAGCCTTGAAGTTGTGGCAGAAGAAAGATGCAATAGCAAGAGCTTATATCTACAATACCATTACATATAATCTATTACCACATATTAGAGGTCTGGAGAAAGTGGAAGACATATGGAATGCATTGGAAGATGATTTCCAAAACACTACCAAAGCTAGGAAGGCTAGCTTATGGTTAGAGTTTACAATGTTCAAGAAAAAGCAAAGTCAAAACATTAGTGATTATGTCACTAAGATGGACTTGGTAGACAGTCTTGGATCTATTGATGAGGATATCGAAGATCACAGGTTAATAGCGCAAGTGCTTGCAGGACTAAGAGGAGATGAAAGGTGGAAACCTTTCGTACTCTCAACCGAACTTTCATTAAATCATTTTGTACCTGATTTAAATTAGTTGCTTGGACTAATGCTAACATTTGAGCAAGATTTGAAGACAGATGGAGATAAAGGAAATAGTTCTGCTATGTACGCAAAGAATAAGAAGAAAAGTGATAAAGGTAAAGAAAAGGATGAAGAAGAGATGACTACTCAAGCAAATTATGCAAGAGGAAGAGGTAATGCCAGAAGTAAAAGTAGAGATAATACAAAAGGAAGAGGTAATCATAATAACAACAAGAAGTCTTGTTGGATCTGTGGATTAAGCAATCATTTGGCTCATGATTGCTGGCATAATTCTCAAGGACCAAGTCAAAATCAAAACAACAATAGCAGAGGCAGAAGCAGAAGATATCAAAGAGGTAGACAAAGCCAAAGAGGTGGATATGGTAGAGGTGGAGCAAGAAGTTGGGGACAGAATCAGTCTCACAACACTACCTTCTACAACTATGCAAATGATACACAGAATGACAATCATACATTGATGATGAATTCGATAAGTGTGTCAGAGAATGAAGATCTCAAGGTATTCTATATTGACTCTGGTTGTTCAAATCATTTGTCAAGAAATATAGAATTGTTATCAGAATTGGAAGGAGGTATTTCAAATCATACAGTACAAATAGGTGATAACACAAAACATAATGTACAGTCAATTGGAAAAGTAAAGTGTAAGAATGGAGCTGATCTGCTAACAAATGTTTTGTATGTTCCAACAATCCCAAAGAATCTGATCAGTGTGGGACAGATAGTAGAAAAAGGTTTTCAAGTCAGGTTTACAAATGAAGGAGTTTTTGTTGAAGATCCAGAGAATGGATACAATCAAATTGTCTATGGTAAAAAGGAAGGTAGACTTTTTACTGTTAAAGTACAAGGGAATGTTGGTCAAGCTTTGATCACACATGGTGATAAAGCATTTACAGAATTAGACATCTGGCATAAGAGGTTAGGACATTTTAATGAAAAAGGAATTAAAACTATGGTGGAAAAACAATCCATAAGTGGATTACCAAATATGAAGAATCAACATATGATTCACAAATGTGAAGCATGTCAGATGGGAAAAGCACACAGGTTACCATTTCAGAAGAAGGGTTACAAATACGATGGTTTTCTAGAACTCATACATACAGATGTATGGGGGCCAACAAAAGAAGGATCTATCAGTGGCTCAAGGTATCTTCTCAACTTACTGAAGAAGTTTAACATGGAGAATTGCAGAGAAGCCTCAACACCACTTGAGGTAAATCATAAACT
This sequence comes from Ceratopteris richardii, assembly GCA_020310875.1. NCBI lineage: Eukaryota > Viridiplantae > Streptophyta > Polypodiopsida > Polypodiales > Pteridaceae > Ceratopteris > Ceratopteris richardii. The sequence goes on along the minus strand of CM035412.1, from coordinate 118,568,115 downwards.
CAGCAAATATGATGATGCAGAGTTTAAAGATATGAGGAAGTATCAATCTTTAGTGGGAAGCTTGATTTATGCTATGCTAACAAGACCAGATCTTAGTTATGCAGTAGGAGTTCTCTCACAGTTTATGCATTGTCCGAAGGATCAACATTGGATTGTAGGACAAAGAGTTCTTAGATATATCAAAAGAACTATAAAGGAAGGATTATCTTATCCTTTTACATCAGATATAAAGCTGAGAGCATACAGTGACTCAGACTGGGCAGGAAGTCAAGATGATAGAAGGTCAACACATGGGTATATGATATACCTAGGAGATAAGCTTGTCAGCTAGTGTTCAAAGAAGTAGCATACAGTGGCTTTATCATCAACTGAAGCTGAGTATAAAGGACTTGTGGAAGCAGCTAAAGAAGTGATTTGGATGCAGACCTTGTTCAAAAGCTTGGGTATTTATCAAGATATACCTATCATACATGGAGATAATATGAGTTCATTGTATCTTGCAGCAAATCCAGTATTTCATGCAAGAACAAAGCACATAGAGATTCAATATCATTTCCTAAGGGAAAAGGTAATGGAAAAGGAGATTGAAATAGTATACTCTCCTACAAAAGATCAGATTGCAGATATTCTGACAAAAAGCTTGGATGGATTAAAGACAAGCAAATTCAAAGAAATGGCAGGAATAAAAGAAAAGAAGAATATATGAAAGACCAAGAGATGCTAATTAGGGATTGAGGGGGAGCTGTTGAAGAATCACTCACAAATTAGACATAAAGACATGAAGACATACGAAGGATGAAGGAAGACGAATAGAAGCAGAAACAAAGCATTCAGAAAATCAAGCCTTAGTGAAGGGAAAAATTCACGACTATAATATAGTTCATAGAAACTTCCAGAATTACGAGTTTTGAATCTCGGAACAAATATGCATATAAATGAGTTAGAAGATCATAATAGATATATATAGGCTGTAGTAGAGGCTGAGTAAGCCTGAGATAGCCGGAGAGAGAGGCTTAGAAAGTGCACATATGTAGAGATGAATAATAGAACCTGAATAGTTGGGTATTCATATGAGAGAGATGGTAAGGAGAAACTACTCAGCATAGGAGAGTTTTCCATGGCTATGAGCAAAGAAAGGCCAAGCCATTTTGTACACATCTTCTCTAATAGAAAACACATGTTTGTGTGGAAAGTTTGAGCGCATTCTTCTTGTGTAAAGAAATCTAAGTGATTTCATATTCTTGTGAAAGTTAGTTAACACTTACAGTTTTCTCAACGCAAATTTTACGATACTTCTACAAGTTAGATCTCACAGTATAGTGTAAAGTTTCTCATGAGTGATACCTTATCTTGAAGCCAGTAATCTCAACTACAAACTGATCAAAAGAGTTTTGTGAAACGGGACATGTATGCACAGTACTGTGTCTGAAAGTAAAGACATCCAAAACTGGTGAAGTTTTATTTCAAACTTCAGATAAAGTTCATTCACTGAAGGAAGCTCAGGTATTACTTCCTTAATTCATCTACAATCATTTGAAGTAACTACAAACAGAATTGCAGTTGATTTCGGTAACATTCCGGTACAATTACGGTGATAGTCCGGTAACAATCCGATGAAGTTCTGGTGATATTTCGGTGAGTCTAAACCACAATTTTGACACGTCTAACTGACGGAAAGTATATCTAACAGTAAGCTAACAAAGAATTGTAAAGACTAAAGTAAATCAGATTAGAATTGAAGCCTGAAGGAAAGGCAAAGTTTTCTATAAAAGTGATTTTTCGGATTTCACTAAATACAGTTTTAAAATTTTCAGTTTTAGAAAGGTTGCTAAGCTACTGATGATTATAGAGGCGTTCCAATATCACTCTAGCTTAGTTCTTGTGGCGTGGCAAATTCCACAACTTAGTTTCAAGATTCTTGCTACGTCAACATGTATGTATGTATGTATGTATGTATGTATGTATGTATGTATGTATGTATGTATGTATGTATGTGTCTATGTATGTATGTATGTATGTATGTATGTATGTATGTATGTATGTATGTATGTATCTATCTATCTATCTATCTATCTATCTATCTATCTATCCATCTATCTATCTATCCATCCATCTATCTATCTATCTATCTATCTATCTATCTATCTATCTATCTATCTATCTATCTATCTATCTATCTATCTATCTATCTATCTATGTAATGTTGGTCATGCCTTGTTCACTTATGGAGGGCATAAGATCTCTGAGTTAGATCTTTGGCACAAGAGGCTTGGACATTTCAATGAAAGAGGTATCAAAGATATGGTTAACAATGGTTCAGTGCTTGGATTGCCTAATGTTGCAGGTCAACATATGACATACAGATGTGAGGCATGTCAATTAGGTAAGGTTCATAAGCAATCTTATTCCAAGCATGGTTTTATGTATTCAGAGAAGCTTGAATTGGTACACACAGATATGTGGGGACCATCAAAAGATTTTAGTATCAATGGTTCAAGGTATTATGTGATTTATGTTGATGATGCTACCAGATGGATCACTATCTATGTGATCAAAGATAAGTCAGAAATATTCAATACATTTAAACATTATCATGTGTATGCAGAGAGAATTATAGGTCATAAGTTGAAGAGACTAAGGTCAAATGGAGGGGGGGAGTATTTCTCTAATGATTTCAGTGATTACTTGTGGAATGCAGGTATAAAGAGAGAGGTTACTTGTAGGTACTCTCCTCAACAAAATGGTGTAGCAGAAAGGAGAAATAGAACTCTTGTTGAGTTTGCAAGATCCATGATGAAGGAGAAAAATTGCCCAAATTACTTGTGGGCTGAGGCTGTAAATACAGCTACTTATTTGGTTAATAGGTTACCATGTAAAGCTTTGCAGGGTATGACACCATATGAGGCATGGTGGGGTAAGAGACCTACATTAGACCATTGCAAAGTATTTGGATGTTTGGCATATGCATATGTGCCATCACAATTAAGGCACAAATTGGAACCTAAAGCTGAAAGAGCTAGAAGACACAAAGAATATTGCACTATACAGTTATAAAGATCAAACACTTTCAGAGCTTGAGATTTGGCACAAGATTAGGGCATGTAGGAGAAAGAACCTTGAAGCAGATATGCAGGGATCAATGTGTTATTGGAATACCCAATGTTTCCAAACAACACATTATATATAAATGTAGTGCTTGTCAATTTGTGAAGTCTCACAGGTTATCCTTCTCAAGGAAAGGCTACATGCATGAGGACTACCTAGAACTTGTACACACAGATGTATGGGGACCAAGCAAAGACCCCTCAATCTCAGGATCAAGGTACTATGTATCTTTTATTGATGATTATAGCAGGTGGACTGTATTGTATTTCATGAAGCACAAGGATGAAGTATTTAATTGCTTTAAAAATATCTTGTACTTGTTGAGAATGAGGCATGAAAGAATTTGAAGAGACTAAGGTCAGATGGAGGAGTTGAGTACTTCTCCAATGAATTTGAAGACTTCTTGCAGGACAGAGGCATCAAAAGAGAAACCACCACAAGCTATACTCCTGAACAGAATGGGGTAGCTGAGAGAAGAAATAGGTTGATTGTTGAAACAGCTAGGTCTATGTTTAATGAAAAAAAGTTACCTAACTATCTATGGGCAGAGAGTGTTTCTACTGCCACTTACCTTATAAACAGGTTACCATCTAAATCCCTTGATGGGACGACACCCTATGAAGCATGGCATGGGAAAAGACCCTCACTTGACAATTGTAGGATATTTGGATGTGTAGCATATGTACACGTTCCTTCTCAGATAAGAGGTAAGCTAGACACTAAGGCTGAGAAGTGCATCTTGATGGAGAGTGTTAATCTCCAAAAGAACAAGCTACTCTTGTAATTAGAGCACCTCTATAACAAGAGTAACTCAAACCTTCACCAATTTTAGAAGATCAATGATCAATTATGAAGATTTTGAAAAATCTGTGAAGGAGATGACTACACAGAAAGTCTGCTGCACATATCTCTCTCATTAGCTTATCAATTGTGTAAAGTTTTTTATGAAACTTTGCACAAGGTGTTTCCTACAGTTTGCACACCTTCTCCAAGTTAAATTACTCCAAAAGATTTAGTATATCTTGAGAAATGATCT
>CM035412.1:118528974-118546474 GCA_020310875.1 Ceratopteris richardii | reverse complement strand
GGTAGAGGTGTAGCAAGAAGTTGGGGACAGAATCAATCCTACAACACCACCTACAACAACTACGCAAATGACACTCAGAATGAAAGTCATACATCATTGATGATGAACTCAATCAGCACATCAGATAACGAAGACCTGAAGGTATTTTACATTGACTCTAGATGTTCTAATCACTTGTCAGGAAATATAGAACTGATGTTAGAATTGGAAAAACGTAGTTCCAGTCATACTGTTCAAACAGGTGACAATACGAGACATAGTGTACATTCAATTGGAAAAGTGAAGTGTAAGAGTGGAGCAGATTTGCTAACCAATGTTTTATATGTTCCGACAATACCGAAAAATTTAATTAGCGTAGGAGAGATAGTTGAGAAAGGTTTCCGGGTCAGATTTATGAATGAAGGAGTATTTGTAGAAGATCCCAAGAATGGATATAGTCAGATCGTCTGTGGTAAGAAAGAAGGCAGACTCTTTACTTTAAGAGTACAAGGGAACATCGGCCAAGCGCTGCTCGCACATGGTGAAAAGGTGATTACAGAACTTGATCTCTGGCATAAGAGATTAGGTCATTTCAATGAAAAAGGAATTAAAGCTATGATTTCAAACCAGTCAGTACTGGGATTACCGAATGTACAAAATCAACATATGATTCACAAGTGCGAAGCATGTCAGATGGGAAAAGCCCACAGGTTACCTTTCCAGAAGAAAGGATTCAAACATGATGGAGTACTCGAACTCATTCATACAGATGTATGGGGTCCAACAAAAGAAGGATCAATCAACGGATCAAGGTATTATGTTTTATTCATTGATGATGCTACAAGGTGCATAACTCTTTATGTTTTGAAAGAGAAATCAAAAGTGTTTGGAGCTTTCAAGCATTTTCATGCATATGCTGAAAGACTCACAGGTCGAAAGCTGAAGAGACTGAGGTCTGATGGAGGGGGAGAATACTTCTCCCGAGAGTTCAATGATTATCTTTGGAATGAAGGTATTAAGAGAGAAATAACCTGCAGGTATCCACCACAACAAAATGGTGTAGCAGAAAGAAGGACCCGAACTCTAGTCGAGTTTGCACGAGCTATGCTAAAGGAAAAGGATTGTCCAAATTATCTTTGGACTGAAGCTGTAAATACAGCTACATACTTAGTAAACAGATTACCATGTACGGCATTAGATGGAATGACCCCTTATGAAGCCTGGTGGGGAAAGAAGCCAACACTTGATCATTGCAAAGTGTTTGGATCAGTAGCTTACGCTTATGTACCATCACAACTTAGACATAAGCTCGAACCAAAAGCAGAGAAATATGTGTTTGTCAGATATGATGAAAAGCAAATGGGCTACAGGTTATGGAGTCCTCTAACAAAACAGTTTACTTTTTCCAGAGATGTTACATTTGATGAACAGAAAAGCTGGTATATAGATCAGAATCATACAACGGAAGAATTTGAAGAAGAAGTAAGAAGAAAAGAGAAAGGGAAATCAATTGTACAGGTGAATAGAGATGAAGATCATATGCGGGCAAGTACGTCCAGGATCGGATCAGGTATGAGAAATGAAGATGAACAGGGATTTGATGAAGACGTGTATTCAGATACACATGAAGAGTTTGAACCAAGAAGGTCAAACAGGAATAGAAGACAACCACAAAGGTATTTGTATGATACTTCGTATATAACTCAGAAAAATTATGCATATATGGTCAAAGATGATGAAGAACCTCAGAACTATGATGAAGCTAAAGGAAAGAAGCAATGGGAAGAAGCAATGGAAGAAGAGTTTAGCGCACTGGAGGAGAACAAGACATGGGAACTTGTTCCGAAACCAAATGGTAAGAAAGTGATTGGAAACAAATGGGTTTTCAAAGTTGAGAAACTTGCAGATGGAAGGATAGCCAGATACAAAGCCAGACTGGTTATCAAGGGCTATGCTCAGACGCATGGCATAGATTATGATGAGACGTTCAGTCTGGTGGCAAAAAATGTCAACCATAAGGACAGTGATTGCTATAGCAACATCAAAAGGATGGAAGCTAAGTCAGCTAGATATAAAGAACACATTTCTGAATGGATATATATCAGATGAAGTCTACATGGAACAATCGGAAGGTTTTGTAAGTTCCAGATACCCAAACTTCATTTGCAGATTAAGAAAAGCACTTTACGGACTGAAGCAAGCTCCAAGAGCTTGGAATTACAGGCTTGTGAAATATCTCAGTGAACTTGGATACCAAAGTTCGAAAGCAGATGCAAGTCTACTCATCAAGAGAACAGATGAAGGTATGATCTACATTTGCATTTATGTAGACGACATTATAATTATAGGTACTTCAGATGAAGGAATTAAAGAAGTAAAGAGATTACTCGAAAAGGAGTTTCAGATCAGTGACCTTGGAAAGTTGTCATACTTTCTAGGAATGGAAATCACATACATAGATCATGGTGTATATGTTACGCAAGAAAGGTATCTCCTAAACTTACTGAAGAAGTTTAATATGGAGAATTGCAGAGAAGCTTCAACACTGCTTGAAGCAAATCATAAACTCAACAAATACAGTGGTGCAGAGTTTAAAGATATGAGAAAGTATCAGTCGTTAGTGGGAAGCCTAATCTACGGTACACTAACACGATCGGATCTTAGCTATGCAGTGGGTGTTCTCTCACAGTTCATGCATTGTCCGAAAGATCAACACTGGGTTGCAGGACAGAGAGTTCTTAGATATATAAAAAGAACTATAAAAGAAGGATTATATTATCCTTTTACGTCAGACATACAGCTGAGAGCATTCAGTGACTCAGACTGGGCAGGAAGTCAAGATGACAGAAGATCAACACATGGGTATATGATATACCTAGGAGATAAGCTAGTAAGCTGGTGTTCGAAGACAACACACAGTGGCTTTATCGTTGATAGAAGCAGAATATAAAGGACTTGTAGAAGCAGCTAAAGAAGTGATATGGATGCAAACCTTGTTCAAAAGCATGGGTATTGATCAAGGTATACCTATCATACATGGAGATAATATGAGCTCGATGTATCTTGCAGCAAATCCAGTATTTCATGCAAGAACAAAGCACATAGAAATTCAGTATCATTTCTTGAAGGAAAAGGTAATGGAAAAAGAGATAGAAATAATATACACTCCGACAAAAGATCAGATTGTAGATATTTTGACAAAGAGCTTGGATGGAACAAAGACAAGCAAATTGAAAGAAATGGCAGGTATAAAAGAAAGAAAAATATATGAAGACAGGAAGAGTCAAATTAGTGATTGAGGGAGAGCTGTTGAAGAATCGCTCACGAATTTGACGTACAGACAAAGAAAGATAACGAAAAGCAGAATCAAAGTATCCAGAAAATCAAAGCCTTAGTGAAGGGACAAATTCATGACCGTTATGTAGAGTACAGAATCTTGCAAAATCAGAGTTCGTTACACCGAATCAAACTGTATATACAGAGAGAACGTGCATAAGAATAATAAGAGGGAAGTACGAGCTAGAACGTGCTTGAGAAGAGCGCGCAGTATAAATAGAGCACATACAGAGGTCAAAAAGGAGGGAGTGAAGACGAGAAAGTGAGAAGACGCCAGAGATCGCGTATGTATAGAGACTGAAGAGAGAGTGAGTGAGAAGTTCTCAAAAGACGCCATAGATCGCGTATGTACAGATGAATAACAGAAACCTGAAATGTCAGGTGTTCATCTGAGAGAGATGGTAAAGAGAAACTACTCAGTGTAGGAGAGTTTCCATAGCTTGAGCAAGAAGAGGCCAAGCTAATTTGTACACATCTTCTCTAATAGAAAACACATGTTCATGTGGAAGTTTGCGCGCACCATTCATATGTGAAGAACTCTGAGTATTTTCGTGTTACGTTCGTTAACCGTTAACAGTTACAGTTCGTTAGTAAACGTGTCCCTCGGTACTATTTTAGTCAACGAATGTTTTCGGTCAATTACAATTTTCTCAGAAAACGAGTTTTCCGGTAGAACAACGAAGTATATCTCGCAGAGTAAATTAAAGTTTTGTATGAGAGTTAGCTTATCTTATAGCTAGACATCTCTACTATTAGTTCGTCAAGGATTTCAGTGAAATGAATATGTACACACAATACAAGTCTAACCGAAAAAGGACATTCTGAACCGGTGAAGTTTTTTCCTTAAACTTCAGAAAGTGTTCACTCAGTGAAGGAAGTTCACGCATCACTTCCTTACTTCTTGTATACTCACTTGAAGTAATTACAAACAGAATAGGAGTTGATTCCGGTAAGATTCCGGTATAATTATGGTGACAATCCAGTAACAGTCTGGGGAAGTTCCAGTGAATTTCCAGTAAATTTCAAACCGAAGTCTTATATGTCTGAGTGACAGAAACCGTGCTAAGCTACTGCTGATTATAGAGGTGTTCTAATATCACTCTAGCTTAGCTCTCTATTCGGGTGGCACAGCGAATTCCGCAGGCCTGACAAGGTTCAGGCCTTTGCCACGTCGACCACCAACAGTGGTATCAGAGCGAAAGTTAATCGCCAACAGTGGTATCAGAGCGAAAGTTAATCACCAACATATGTGTACCAACTCAAGCTTCTCTAAATACATGAAACCATGCTTAGTATATGATTGTTTATGAGCCTCACCTAATTGACATGCCTCACATCTATATGTCATGTGTTGACGTGTAACATTAAGCAATCCAAGCACTGTACCATTGTTAAGCATATCCTTAATACTTCTTTCATTGAAATGTCCAAGCCTTTTATGCCAAAGATCTAACCTAGAGATATTATGTCCTCCATAAGTGAACAAAGCATGACCAACATTACCTTGAATCTTCAATGTGAAGAGTCTTCCTTCTTTCTTCCCTCAAACAGTTTGTTTATACCCATTGCTAGGGTCTTCCACAAAAACTCCATCATTAGTGGACCTTACTTCATAACCTTTTTCAACAATTTTCCCTACACTTATGAGATTCTTTGGAACTGTAGGAACATACAAAACCTTACTCAGTAGAGTACTCCCATCCTTAGCCTTCACTGATCCAATTGACTTCACATTGTGCTTTGTATTATCACCTCTTTGAACTATATGATTAGTTACCTTATTCTCCAAGTTAGTCATCAAAGTTATGTTTCCACTCAAGTGATTGCTACACCCTGAGTCAATGTAGAAGACTCTATGATTTTCACTTTGTCTTTCACAAGTTGTATTCATAATCAAGGTTGAATCTCCTTCTGATATGAAGCATAATTATAGTAGGTATTTTTATAGGATTGACTTTGGAAACCTCTACTTATTTATGACTTCACTAAACTAAGTGGGAAACTCGTGAAATGCATACAACTCAAGAAACAAAGGCGGGATGATGCTTATATAGAGTTTTACTTTTCCTACAATCTAGCTAACCACCCACCAATCAGTGTAGGTGCACTTTTTGGTAGTTGATTTGATGAGATTTGAATTTGATTGAGTTTGGTGGAGCTTCTAACTATATTCCATGACTTTGAGTCCTCGTTTTTTATTGTTCCACTTGCAAAACTTGTGATTGAGCCTTTTTGCATGATTGAGACTTGATTTTCAACACTCCCCCTCAAGTCTCAATGCCTAGATCCTTCATTCCAATGCATGCCTTGAAGTGTTGTAGCTTTACTCCATCCAATGCTTTGGTAAACATATCTGCATATTGTTCCTTTGTATTGACATGCTCCACCTTGACATCCTTTGACATGATCTTCTCTCGAATAAAGTGGTAATGCACTTCTATATGCTTAGACCTTGCATGGAACACCGGATTTTGAGCCAAGCATATGCTACTTATGTTGTCACAAAAAATAGGTACTTGCTTAACCTGCAAATCAAGATCAACAAACAACTTCTTGAGACACATAAGCTCACATGAGACTTGTGCTAAGCCTCTATACTCAGCTTCAATCGATGAAAGAGCCACGGTTAGTTGTTTCTTTGACATCCATGAGATGGTCTTCTTCCCTAACATGATAACATATCCACTAGTGCTCCTCCTGTCATCTTTGGAACCTGCCCAATCAGCATCACAATAAGCATGTACATTTAATCCATCATCAAATGGATAATATAGACCCTCATTTACTGATCCTTTCAAGTATCTAAGTAGTAAGTACCCTTTTGGCTGCAACAAGATGAGGTACTCTTGGTGCTTGCAAAAATTGAGATAACACTCCAACAACATGTGCAATATTAGGTCTTGTCATAGTAGCATACAAGTGAGAACCAATTATTGACCTATACATGGTCACATCCTTCACTTCTTCACCTTCATGTTCACTTAGTTTAACATTTACTTCCAATGGACTTGAAATGGGCTTGCAATCACACAAGCCAAACTTCTTCAAAAGATCAAGAATGTATTTCCTTTGCATCAAGTATATACCTTCCTCTTTATATAGTACTTCAATCCCAAGGAAGTACCTTAAAATCCCTAAATATGAGATTTTAAACTCACATCCAAGCTTCCTCTTTATGTCCTTGATGTTGGCTTCATCATCCCCTGTAATGATCAAATCATCAACATATATACAAATGAAAACAATTTTGCTACCTTCCTTCTTCACAAAGAGTGATGGATCTGCATGACTCTGATTGTATCCACATTTTACCAAGTAGTCCACAAGTCTTTGGTTCCAAGCTCTTGGGGCTTGCTTGAGTCCATAAAGAGCCTTCTTTAGGCTGTATACATGATGCGGAAATCTCTCATCTTCAAAGCCTTGGGGTTGGTCTATGAAGACTACCTCTTCAAGCTCTCCATTTAGGAAAGCATTCTTCACATCCAACTGGTACACCTTTTGAGGCTGAAATTGCAATCAAACTTCTGATGGTGGACATCTTAGCTACTGGGTTGAATGTTTCCTCAAAGTCTATGCCATAGGTTTGAGCAAAACCTTTGGCAACGAGCCTTGCTTTATACCTAGAGATGCTCCCATCTGCATGCCTCTTACCTTGTACAACCATTTGTTGCCAATGACTTTAATGTCCTTTGTTCTTGCCACCAATGACCAAGTATCATTTTCTTCAAGTGCTTTGACTTCCTCCTCCATGGCTTCAATCCATTCTCTATGCTTATTTGCTTCTTCAAAAAATTTAGGTTCTTCACAAGCTATAACTTGACTCATGTAGGCATAGTGTCTTGCAATGAATGAATCATAAGCTAACCTTTGTAAGAAGTAAAAGTAGAGGTAAAGGAAGAGGTAATCAGACTAACAACAAGAAGACTTGTTGGATCTGTGGACTGCTCATGATTGCTGGCATAATTCTCAAGGATCAAGTCAGAATCAGAATAACAATAGCAGAGGTAGAAGTGGAAGATATCAAAGAGGAAGACAAAGCCAAAGAGGTGGATATGGTAGAGGTGGAGCAAGAAGTTGGGGACAGAATCAGTCTCACAACACTACCTACTACAACTATGCAAATGATACACAGAATGACAGTCATACGACATTGATGATGAATTTGATAAGTGTGTCAGAGAATGAAGATCTCAAGGTATTCTATATTGACTCTGGTTGTTCAAATCATTTGTCAGAAAATATAGAATTGTTATCAGAATTGGAAGGAGGTATGTCAAATCATACAGTACAAACAGGTTGTTGGGAAAGATGGATGGATGATCCAAGAGATTGAGTAGGTACTCCTAAAACCTGCTTTGTACCAGCCCTCTTTAGCTTCAGACTTGATTAGTAGACTCCCTTAGCTTTCCAATGACACCAAGAAATGGCCTATGTCCTTTGGAAATGAAGTGTGTAATGATTGAATCAAAACAGATAACTTTGGAAGTCACAAAGTCAAGAAAACCTTCTATTTTGGTCTTGACACCTGCTGAATGTTTTGCTCAGTGTGACCAGCACAGTAGCAATTGATAAAATTCCTTCTAGGGGTATTCAATTAGCTTAGTAAGCTAACATTTGCAAGTGGAATGATGTAAAATAATGAACTATGCTAAGAGAAATTAATTTAGCAAGATTTGGTATACCCCCGACTTTTTAGGACTGTAGCAGAGATAGACCAGTGAGCACCTCGACGACGATTTCTCTGAATTGGCTGAATGAAATCACTTCAAACTTTGTCAGCATGTAGATGACTTTGAGCTGAATCCAACAAGCTTTGAATCACTACATTTGAAGTAGTATTGACTGAGATATGCCCTTGACAAGTTGACAGACTTTGGAGTAGACAATCAGTGAGCACAGAGATGAATGATGTAAATGTATCTATAAATTAACACTTGTGTACAATCCCATTGACATGACAAGCATTGCCTAATGGTTTAGAGAGGTGTAGGCTTTGATTTAGTCCTGACACACACTCAATGACAATAGAATGAAGCTCGGGAGTGATCTCTCTTCTCGCGACTTTTCAAGTTCACCTTTTATATGAGATGTGTAAGAATTTGAATTCAAATTCAAATTCTTGGCTCCCTCTAATCAAGATTCTAAAAGCTTGGAGTTATTCTCTCAATCAAATGAACTACCTTTTCCACGAATCATTTGGGTAGGTGATTACAAAAGATTATAAGTCAAATTGACTTTTACAATGAGGTAAGGTGGTAAGTAATCACTAGCATATGTTCCTATGGTTCTTCATGCATGTAGATTCTTCAAGATAACTTTCAAGCCAAATGTGTAGGCTTGTGATTTACACCAACAACTCCCCCTCAAGCCAAACATTTTGGCTTAAGTCTTTATCTTCAATCTTTAAGTACATCCTGCAACCCAATCATAGATTTGAACCTGCAAAGTTTGGTTCCATCCAAAGCTTTAGTCAACAAATCTGCACATTGCATGTTGGTTGACACATAAGACAGCTGAATATCCTTGCTCACCAATTTCTCCCTCACATAATGATAATGTACTTCTATGTGTTTTGTCCTAGCATGATAGATGGGATTAGCTGCAAGGTGAAGAGAACTTGTATTATCTCCAAAGATAATTGGAGGCCTAGTATATAAGCCCAATTCTGTATACAAAAGCTTAATCCAAATTGCTTCTTGAGTGGCATTAGCTAGCCCTCTATATTCTGCCTCTGTAGAAGACAATGCAACAGTTGGTTGCTTCTTTGCAGACCATGAAATTGGTTTGTCACCTGCAAAAGAAATGTATCCTGAAGTGCTCCTCCTATCATCCTTGCATCCTGCCCAATCTGCATGTGAATAGACTTTTATATCAATATCTGAAGTGTAAGGAAAGTATAAACCATGGTTCTGTGTACCCTTGATATACTTCAAGATCCTTTTTGCAGCCTCTAAGTGAGGTATCCTTGGTTTGTGCATGAATTGACTTAGCACACTAACTCCATATGCAATATCAATTCTAGTTAAGGTAGCATAGTCCAAGCTACCCACCATACTTTGATAACCTGTAATGTCTCGGACTTCATCACCTTCATGGGCACTTAGCTTTAGGTTCACCTCCATTGGAGTGCTTGCTGCTTTACCATCCTGCAAGTGAAACTTCTTCAACATGTTGTGTACATACTTCTTCTGAGTAATGTATATCCCTGAATTAGTGTAAACTAACTCAAGCCCTAAAAAATATTTCAATAATCCAAGATCATTGATCTTGAACTCCTTCATCATCTGACTTTTGATGTATCTGATTCCATTGACATCATTACCTGTAATGATGATTTCATCAACATAAACACAGAGATATATTACCTCTGAATTACTTCTCTTAATGAATAGAGAAGTATCTACCTTGCTCATAACAAATCCTTGGTCTTGGAGGTATGTAGTTAGCCTGTAATTCCATGCCCTAGGTGCCTGCTTCAATCCATATAAAGCCTTCTTTAATTTCCAAACATAAGTTACCTTCTTAGGGTCTTCATAACCAAGAGGTTGTGACATATAAACCTCTTCTGAGATCCATCCATTCAAGGAAGCATTCTTGACATCCAATTGGTACATGTTCCAATTCTTTGATGCAGCTACACTCACCAACACTCTGATTGTTGGCATCTTGGCCACAGGAGAAAATGTTTCTTCATACTCAATGCCTTGGGTTTGTGCAAAACCCTTGGCTACTAACCTGGCCTTGTACCTGTTAATTGTGCCATCAGAATTTCTTTTCAACTTATAAATCCATCTGGATCCTATTACCTTCATGGAGTCCTTCTTGGGTACTAGCTCCCATGTATCACTCTCCTTGAGTGCTTCAATCTCCTCATCCATAGCTTCTTTCCATTTTGATTTTGTGATTGCTTCTTCATATGAACCTGGTTCTTCATTTAACAAATCCTTGGCAAGATAAATTGAGTGTTTAGTAACAAGAGATGTATCATACCCATATCTGATAGTTTTTTTACTTTCCCTTTGTGATCTCCTAAAGGGTTGAGCTAAAGATTCAGGTATGTCTTCAAGCTTCTTCATCTTCATTTTGCCTTTGGACTTCCATGCCTTGAACTCTTCAAGGTTGATTGTATCTTCATCATCTGAACTTGAGTCTTCTTTCTGAGTTGGTTCCTCCTTTGTAAGTTTTGGAAATTCCTCTTCCAAATCATAGGGTAATTTGACCTTCCTGCATTCATTCTCATACCAAGAATCATTCTCATCAAAGATCACATCTCTGCTTACCATAAATCCCTTATTGGTAGGGTTATAAAACCTATAACCTTTTTGATTTAAATCATATCCAATGAAAATGCATTTTTCAGCCTTTGGATCTAGCTTACCTCTTACTTGTGAAGGTATGTGTACATATGCTACACATCCAAAAATTTTGCAATGATCTAATGATGGTCTCTTACCATGCCAAGCTTCATAAGGTGTCATACCATCAAGTGATTTTGATGGTAACCTATTTATGAGATAGGTGAAAGTACAGACACTCTCTGCCCATAGATAGTTAGGTAATTTCTTCTCATTAAGCATAGATCTAGCTGTCTCAACAATTAACCTATTTCTTCTTTCTGCTACCCCATTCTGTTCAGGAGAATACCTTGTTGTTATTTCCCTTTTGATGCCTCTGTCCTGCAAGAAGTTCTCAAATTCATTGGAGAAGTACTCACCTCCTCCATCTGACCTTAGCCTCTTCAAATTCCTTCATGTCTGATTTTCAACTAATGCAAGATATTTCTTAAAACAATTAAACACCTCATCCTTGTGCTTCATAAAGTATAATACAGTCCATCTGCTATAATCATCAATAAAAGACACAGTACCTTGAACCTGAAACTGAGGGGTCTTTGCTAGGTCCCCATACATCTGTGTGTACAAGCTCTAGATAGTCTTCATGCATATATCCTTTCTTGGAGAAGGGTAACTTGTGAGACTTACCAAATTGACAAGCACCACACTTGTAAATCATATGTTTCTTGGATACATTAGGTATCCCAAGCACACATTGGTCCCTGCACATTTGCTTCAAGGTCCTTTCTCCTATGTGCCCTAATCTCTTGTGCCAAATCTCAAGCTCTGAAAGTGTTTGATCTTTATAACTGTATAATGCAATGTTCTTTGTATCTTCCAACTCAAAAGTGAAAAGTCTACCTAATTTTTCTCCTTTAGCTATCCTTTTGAATCCATGTCTTGGATCCTCCACAAATGCTCCATACTGATTGAATCTGACCTGCAACCCTTTCTCTACAATCTGACCAACACTCATTAAGTTCTTTGTAATTGTAGGTACATAAAGTACTTTGCTCAAAAAATTCTGATCACCATCACAAGTTTTCACATTTCCAACTTTAATTACAGAATGCTTTGTATCATCACCTGTTTGGACTTGGTGTTTACCTTTTGGTTCCTCAAGATCAGAGAGTAGTGCCACATTACCAGCCACATGATTTGAACACCCTGAATCAATATAAAATAAGTGATCATCATTTGTACCTGACTTTGAAGTCATGTTCATGATCAAGAGAGAGTCATCCTGCTCCTCTGTGTAGTTGTTGTAGTCCTTTCTGTTTCTGAATCCTCCTTGGTAGTTGCCATTGTAATTGTTGTTGTAGTTGTTGTTATAATTGTTGTTGTGGCCTTGGTGATGGTTGAACCTTCCTCTAGACTGAGAGTATCCACCTCTTTGGTAGCCTCTTCCTCTCTGATTTTTGTAATTCCTGTAACACTCATCTGTGGTGTGGTTTGACAAACCACAAATGTTACATGGTGATGTGTTATAGGGTCTCCCCCTACCTTGCTTACCTCCTCTGCCCCTACCTCTTGAAGATCTACCTCTCCCTGCATAGTTGGCTTGGGAGGTAGAGCATTCATCTTCCACCTTCTTACTCTTGCCTTTATCCTTAGATTTCTTATCAGTGTATAGGGCAGAAGAGTTGTTACCTTTGGTAGTATCTCCACTCTTGGTAAGCTTTGCTTCATGTGTGAATAGTTGACCCATGAGAGTTGTAAGATCTGGAGTGTGCATGTCCATGTAGAGATCCATTGCAGTGGTGAAGCTTTCCCACTTGTCATCAGCCTTGATCCCATTGATTACCTGCCTTACAATTTGTTCCTCTTCAATCTCTTCTCCTATACTTGCTAACTGATCTGCAACATCTTTGATCTTGGTCACAAATTCTGAAACAGCTTGCTTAGGTTGCTTCCTTAGTGTTGTGAATTCAATCCACAACTGATTTTTCCTAGCCCTTGTATTAGAGGAAAAATATGATGACAAGGTTTCCCAAGTCTCTTGGGAAGTCTTACAATTTCTTATATGAGGTAAAAGAAAGTCAGATATAGAGTTGAGTAGATAAGACCTTGCCAATGCATCCCTTGCACACCATGTGTTGAGTTTTTCTTGCTCCTCCTTGGTTGGCAAACCTCTTGCTTTAAATGAGGGCAATTCCTCATCTCCTGAGATGTATCCATAGAGACTCCTTCCTTGTAAGTAGTTCTTCATCCTTAGAGACCAAGCTTGATAGTTGTTCCTGTCCAATTTATCAATGAATGAAGGAAAATCATCTCCCATTTTACCTTATTTGCTCTGATACCACTGTTGGGAAAGATGGATGGATGATCCAAGAAATTGAGTAGGTACTGCTAATACCTGCTTTGTACCAGCCCTGTTTAGCTTCAGACTTGATTAGTAGACTCCCTTAGCTTTCCAATGACACCAAGAAATGGCCTATGTCCTTTGGAAATGAAGTGTGTAATGATTGAATCAAAACAGATAACTTTGGAAGTCACAAAGTCAAGAAAACCTTCTATTTTGGTCTTGACACATGTTGAATGTTTTGCTCAGTGTGACCAGCACAGTAGCAATTGATAAAATTCCTTCTAGGGGTATTCAATTAGCTTAGTAAGCTAACATTTGCAAGTGGAATGATGTAAAATAATGAACTATGCTAAGAGAAATTAATTTAGCAAGATTTGGTATACCCCCGACTTTTTAGGACTGTATCAGAGATAGACCAGTGAGCATCTCGACGATGATTTCTCTGAATTAAATGAATGAAATCACTTAAAACTTTGTCAGCATGTAGATGACTTTGAGCTGAATCCAACAAGCTTTAAATCACTGAATTTGGAGTAGTATTGATTGAGATATGCCCTTGACAAGTTGACAGACTTTGGAGTAGACAATCAATGAGCACAGAGATGAATGATGTAAATGTATCTATAAATTAACACTTGTGTACAATCCCATTGACATGACAAGCATTGCCTAATGGTTTAGAGAGGTGTAGGCTATGATGTAGTCCTGACACACACTCAATGGCAATAGAATGAAGCTCGGGAGTGATCTCTCTTCTCGCGACTTTTCAAGTTCACCTTTTATATGAGATGTGTAAGAATTTGAATTCAAATTCAAATTCTTGGCTCCCTCTAATCAAGCTTCTAAAAGCTTGGAGATATTCTCTCAATCAAGTGAACTACCTTTTCCACGAATCATTTGGGTAGGTGATTACAAAAGATTCTAAGTCAAATTGACTTTTACAATGAGGTAAGGTGGTAAGTAATCACTAGCATATGTTCCTATGGTTCTTCATGCATGTAGAGTCTTCATGATAACTTTCAAGACAAATGTGTAGGCTTGTGATTTACACCAACATAGGTGATAACACAAAACATAATGTAAGGTCAATTGGAAAGGTAAAGTGTAAGAATGGAGCTGACCTACTAACAAATGTTATGTTCCAACAATCCCGAAGAATCTGAACAGTGTGGGTCAGATAGTAGAAAAAGGTTTTCAAGTCAGGTTTACAAATGAAGGAGTATTTGTTGAAGATCCAGAGAATGGATATAATCAAATTGTCCATGGTAAAAAGGAAGGTAGACTTTTTACTCTTAAAATACAAGGGAATGTTGGTCAAGCCTTGATCACACATGGTGATGAGGTATTTACAGAGTTAGACCTCTGGCATAAGAGGTTATGACATTTTAATGAAACAAGAATCAAAACTATGGTGGAGAAACAATCCCTGAGACGATTACCAAATATGAAGAATCAACATATGATTCACAAATGTGAAGCCTGTCAGATGGGAAAAGCACACAGGTTACCATTTCATAAAAATGGTTACAAACACGATGGTGTGCTAGAACTCATACATACAGATGTATGGGGACCGACAAAAGAAGGATCTATCAGCGGCTCAAGGTATTATGTTCTTTTTATTGATGATGCAAAAAGATGGATAACTCTTTATGTTTTGAAAGAGAAGTCAGAAGTATTTGAAGCTTTCAGGCATTTTCATGCATATGCTGAAAGACTTACAGGACAAAAACTTAAAAGACTAAGGTCTGATGGAGGAGGAGAATACTTTTCTCAAGAATTCAATGATTATATGTGGAATGCAGGTATCAAAAGAGAAATAACTTGCAGGTATACACCGAAACAAAATGGAGTAGGAGAAAGAAGAAATCAAACTCTAGTTGAGTTTGCAAGAGCAATGCTAAAGGAGAAGAATTGTCCAAATTATCTTTGGGTTGAGGCTGTAAACACAGCAACATATCTGGTAAATAGATTACCATGTACAACTTTAAATGGGAATGACCCCTTATGAAGCATTGTGGGGTAAGAAACCAACACTTGATCATTGTAAAGTGTTTGGATCAATTGCTTATGCTTATGTACCATCACAACAGAGACATAAGCTTGAACCAAAAGCTGAAAAATACGTGTTCATCGGATATGATGAAAAACAGATGGGTTATAGGTTATGGAGTCCTCTAACCAAACAGTTTATTGTTTCCAGAGATGTGACATTTGATGAATGAAAGAGCTAGTATACAGATAAAGAGCATAGTGTTGAAACACTTGAAGAAGAGATAAGAAGAATTGAAAAAGGTAAATCACATATGCAGGTAAATGGAGATGAAGATCATATGCAGGCAAGTACGTCCAGGATCGAATCAGGTATGAGAAACGAAGATGGACCAAGATTTGATAAAAATGTGTATTCAGATACACATGAAGAATATGAGCTAAGAAGGTCAAACAGAGTAAGGAAACAACCAACAAGGTATTCCTATGATACTTCTTATTTGACTCAGAAAAGTTATGCTTACTTAGTAAAGGAAGATGAAGAACCTCAGAATTACAGTGAAGCAAAAGGTAAGAAACAATGGGAAGAAGCAATGAAGGAGGAGTTTAAAGCGCTTGAGGAGAACAAGACTTGGGATCTTGTTCCAAAACCGAATGGTAAGAAATTAATTGGAAATAAATGGGTTTACAAAGTTAAGAAACTTGCAGATGGAAGGATAGCCAGATACAAAGCTAGACTGGTGGTCAAAGCCTATGCTCAGACACATGGCATAGATTATGATGAGACGTTTAGTCCGGTGGCAAAGATGTCAACCATAAGGACAGTGATTGCTATAACAGCATCAAAAGGATGGAAGCTAAGTCAGCTGGATATCAAGAATGCATTTCTGAATGGATATATATCAGATGAAGTTTACATGGAAGAACCTGAAGGGTTTGTAAGTTCCAGTTACCCAGATCATGTTTGCAGATTAAGAAGAGCTCTCTATGGATTGAAGCAAGCTCCAAGAGCTTGGAATTACAGACTTGTGAAGTATCTCAATGATCTTGGATACTAAAGCTCAAAGGCTGATGCAAGTCTACTCGTTAAGAGAACAAATGAAGGTATGATCTACATTTGTATTTATGTAGATGAAATTATAATCACAGGTACCTCAGATGAAGGAATCAAGGAGGTAAAGAGAGTGCTTGAAAAAGAATTCAAGATCAGTGATCTAGGAAAGCTATCATACTTTCTTGGAATGGAAGTTACATATACAGATCATGGTGTATATGTTTCGCAAGAAAGGTATCTCCTAAACTTACTGAAGAAGTTTAACATGGAGAATTGCAGAGAAGCTTCAACACCGCTTGAAGTCAATCATAAACTCAGCAAATATGGTGGTGCAGAGTTTAAAGATCTGAGAAAGTACCAATCTTTAGTGGGAAGCTTGATTTATGCTACGCTAACAAGACCAGATCCTAGTTATGCAGTAGGAGTTCTTTCACAGTTCATGCATTGTCCGAAGGATCAACATTGGGTTGCAGGACAAAGAGTTCTTAGATATATCAAAAGAACTATAAAGGAAGGATTATATTATCCTTTTA
Organism: Ceratopteris richardii; assembly: GCA_020310875.1. Classification (NCBI taxonomy): domain Eukaryota; kingdom Viridiplantae; phylum Streptophyta; class Polypodiopsida; order Polypodiales; family Pteridaceae; genus Ceratopteris; species Ceratopteris richardii. Next base: position 118,529,941 of record CM035412.1, on the reverse strand, counting down.
CATCAGATATAAAGCTGAGAGCATACAGTGACTCAGACTGGGTAGGAAGTCAAGATGACAGAAGGTCAACACATGGGTATATGATATACCTAGGAGATAAGCTTGTAAGTTGGTGTTCAAAGAAGCAACACACAATGGCTTTATCGTCAACAGAAGCAGAATATAAAGGACTTGTGGAAGCAGCTAAAGAAGTGATATGGATGCAGACCTTGTTCAAAAGCATGGGTATTGATCAAGGTATACCTATCATACACGGAGATAATATGAGTTCATTGTATCTTGCAGCAAATCCAGTATTTCACGCAAGAACAAAGAACATAGAGATTCAATATCATTTCCTGAGGGAAAAGGTAATGGAGAAGGATATTGAAATAGTATTCACTCCGAAAAAAGATCAGATTGCAGATATTCTGACAAAGAGCTTAGATGGAGTAAAGACAAGCAGATTCAAAGAAATGGCAGGTATAAAAGGAAAGAAGAATATATGAAAGATCAGAGAGTGCAAATTAGTGATTGAGGGGGAGCTGTTGAAGAATCACTCACAAATTTGACATATAGACAGACATAAAGATGAAGAAAGACAAAGAAATGCAGAAACAAAAAACAGTCAGAAAATCAAGCCATAGTGAAGGGACAAATTCACGACTGTAATATAGTTCATAGAAACTTCCAAAAATACGAGTTTTGAATCTCGGATCAAAATGTATATAAGAGAGTTGAGAGAGTGCTTAAGTAGAAGAACCAGAATAGAATAGCGCATATAGAAACTGAGGATAGTGATATAGAAGATGCTAGAGATTGCGTATGTAGAGATGAATAATAGAACCTGAACTGTCGAGTATTCATCTGAGAGAGATGGTAAGGAATAACTACTCAGAATAGGAGAGTTTTCCATAGCTATGAGCAAAGTGAGGCCAAGCTATTTTTGTACACATCTTCTCTAATAGAAAACACATGTTCATGTGGA
>CM035412.1:118518974-118521474 GCA_020310875.1 Ceratopteris richardii | reverse complement strand
GGAGAAAGCAGAAGATATATGGAGAGCGTTGGAAGATCATTTCCAAAATACGACGAAAGCTAGAAAGGCTAGCTTATGGTCGGAGTTCACAACGTTCAAGAAAAAGCAAAGTCAAAGCATTAGTGATTATGTCACTAAGATAAAAGACTTGGCAGACAGTCTTGGATCGATTGGTGAAGATATCGAAGACCACAGGTTAATAGCACAAGTGCTTACAGGTTTGAGAGGAGATGAAAGGTGGAAATCTTTCGTACTCTCAACTGAACTCTCTTTAAATCATTTTGTACCAGATTTAAATCAGTTGCTTGGACTAATGCTAACGTTTGAGTAAGATTTGAAGACAGATGGAGAAAAAGGACATAGTTCGGCTATGTATGCAAAGAATAAGAAGAAAGGTGATAAAGGTAAAGAAAAAGATGAAGAAGAAGTGACTGCTCAAGCACAAGAGGAAGAGGTAACGTCAGGAAAAGAGGTAAAGGAAGAGGTAATCAGACTAATAACAAGAAAGCTTGTTGGATCTGTGGATTAAGTAATCACTTGGCTCATGATTGCTAGCATAATTCACAAGGATCAAACCAGAATCAAAACAATAGCAGGAGAGGCAGAAGTGGAAGATATCAAAGAGGAAGACAAAGCCAAAGAGGCAGATATGGTAGAGGTGGAGTAAGAAGTTGGGGACAGAATCTGTCTCACAACACTACCTACTACAACTATGCGAATGATATGCAGAATGATGGTCATACAACGTTGATGATGAACTCGATAAGTGTGTCAGAAGATGAAGACCTCAAGGTATTCTATATTGACTCTGGTTGTTCAAATCATTTGTCAGGAAATATAGAATTGTTATCAGAATTAGAAGGAGGCATTTCAAATCATACAGTACAGACAGGTGATAATACAAAACATAATGTAAGGTCAATTGGAAAGGTAAAGTGTAAGAATGGAGCTGACCTACTAACAAATGTTTTGTATGTTCCAACAATTCCGAAAAATCTGATCAATGTGGGTTAGATAGTAGAAAAAGGTTTTCAATTCAGGTTTACAAATGAAGGAGTTTTTGTTGAAGATCCAGAGAATGGATACAAACAGACTGTCCATGGTAAAAAGGAAGGTAGACTTTTTACTCTGAAAGTACAAGGGAATGTTGTTCAAGCCTTGATCACACATGGTGATGAGGTATTTACAGAACTAGACCTCTGGCATAAGAGGCTAGGACATTTTAATGAACAGGGAATCAAAGCTATGGTAGAAAAACAATCCGTGAAAGGACTACCAAATATGAAGAACCAACATATGATTCACAAGTGTGAAGCATGTCAGACGGGAAAAGCCCACAGGTTACCATTTCAGAAAAATGGTTACAAACACGATGGTGTGCTAGAACTCATACATACAGATGTATGGGGGCCAACAAAAGAAGGATCTATCAGCGGATCGATGTATTATGTTCTTTTCATTGATCATGCAACAAGATGGATAACTCTTTATGTTTTGAAAGAGAAATCAGAAGTATTTGAATCTTTCAGACATTTTCATGCATATGGTGAAAGACTTACAGGACAGAAACTCAAAAGACTAAGGTCTAATGGTGGAGGAGAATATTTTTCTCAAGAGTTCAATGATTATCTGTGGAATGCAGGAATTAAAAGAGAAATAACTTGCAGGTATACATCGCAACAAAATGGAGTAGCAGAAAGAAGAAACCGAACTCTAGTTGAGTTTGGAAGAGCAATGCTAAAGGAGAAGAACTGTCCAAATTATCTTTGGGCTGAGGCTGTAAATACAGCTACATACCTGGTAAACAGATTACCATGTGCAACTTTAAATGGGATGACCCCTTATGAAGCTTGGTGGGGAAAGAAACAAACACTTGATCATTGTAAAGTGTTTGGATCAGTTGCTTATGCTTATGTGCCATCACAGTTGAGACATAAGCTTGAACCAAAAGCTGAAAAATATGTGTTCATCGGATATGATGAAAAGCAGATGGTATGGAATCCTCTAACCAAACAATTTACTGTTTCCAGAGATGTGACATTTGATGAAGGAAAGAACTGGTATACAAATAAAGAGCATAGTGTTGAAACACTTGAAGAAGAGATAAGAAGGAATGAAAAAGGTAAATCACATATGCAGGTGAATGGAGATGAAGATCATATGCAGGCAAGTATGTCCAGGATCGAATCAGGCATGAGAAATGAAGATGATTCAAACTTTGATGAAGATGTGTATTCAGATACACATGAAGAGTTTGAACCAAGAAGGTCAAACAGAGTAAGGAAACAACCAACAAGGTATTCTTATGAAACTTCTTATTTGACTCAGAAAAACTATGCTTACTTAGTAAAAGGAGATGAAGAACCTCAGAGTTACGATCAAGCAAAAGGTAAGAAACAATGGGAAGAAGCGATGAAGGAAGAATATAATGCTCTAGAGGAGAACAAGACTTGGGAACTTGTTCCAAAACCAAATGGTAAGAAAGTGATCGGAAATAAAT
>CM035412.1:118501474-118506474 GCA_020310875.1 Ceratopteris richardii | reverse complement strand
GCTTTGCATTACTCTGCAAGATCTACTTCGTTCTTCTACCGGAAAATTACTCGTTTACCGTAAGAACTGCAACTGTGAGCACTTTGACTGTAATTTCTTGACTTCTTGAAATTAACTGAATCAAGTTGCTTCAAACTTTGTATGTTTGCAGTATGCTTTGAACTGAATCTATCAAGCTTTGAATCACTTGATTTGGTTCAGTAGATTCTAAGATATACTTCTTCAAGGTTGACAGACTTGAAGATAATGACTCAGAGAATCACAGAGTAAATGAATGTAAGTATTTGTATTAGATCATGTAAATGTACATTCCCACTGGCATGATAAACATAGCTCAATGGTACTCAGAGGTGTAGGCTATAGAGTAGACCTCACAACCTCAGTGATTGATGCAGTAATGCTTCGAGGTTATGGGAGCGCCTCAGGGATGATTGAAGAACACACCGCGACATTTTTTCTTGTAGCTTTTATAGGAATTGAGTGATGACTTGAATTAGAATTCAAATCAATCTCCTAAAATCTTTCACCTAAAAAAAATTGATTGAGATATTCTCTCGATCAATCAACCGCCTTTTCACGACTTCCAAACAATTCGGCGTGATTGCATAATGACGCGTCAGATCATTTATATTTTTACAATAGGTAAACTGGTAAGAACTCATAGGCATAAGTTCCTATGGTCTTCGCGTCATGTATAGTCTTCAACGTAGATATCCAGCCCAAATGTGAAGGCTTGTGTTGCACCAACAGCTCCCCCTCAAGCCAAACATTTTGGCTCAAGTCTTTAACTTTAGTCTTCAATTATTTCCTGCAATCCAATCATGGACTTAAACCTGAATAGCTTGTTTCCATCCAATGCTTTAGTAAGCAAATCTGCACATTGTATATTAGTAGACACATATGATAATTGAATTTCTTTGCTCAGTAACTTTTCTCTGACATAGTGGTAATGAACCTCTATGTGTTTGGTTCTAGCATGATATACTGGATTCGCTGCAAGGTGAAGAGAACTTGTATTATCTCCAAAGATAACTGGAGGCCTTGTGTATAAGCCTAGCTCTGTATACAAAAGCTTCAACCAGATAGCTTCTTGAGTGGCATTTGCTAGTCCTCTGTACTCTGCCTCAGTAGATGACAAAGCTACTGTGGGTTGTTTCTTGGAAGACCAAGAAATTGGTTTATCACCTGTAAAACATATGTAACCAGATGTACTTCTCCTGTCATCCTTGCAACCTGCCCAATCTGCATCTGAATACACTTTAATATCAATGTCTGATGTATAAGGAAAGTACAAACCATGATTTTGTGTTCCCTTTAGGTACTTTACTATCTTCTTTGCTGCCTCCAAATGTGGTATTCTTGGTTTATGCATGAATTGGCTAAGCACACTAACACCATATGATATATCAATCCTGGTTAAGGTAGCATAATTTAAACTACCTACCAAACTTTGGTAACCTGTAATATCTTTGAGTTCTTCTCCTTCATGTGCACTGAGTTTGTGGTTGACCTCCATAGGAATGTTTGAGACTTTAGCTTCCTGCAAGCCAAACTTCTTGACCATATCCTGTACATACTTCTTTTGAGTGATATATATACCTGAGTTGGTGTAGACTAACTCAAGACCTAAGAAATACTTTAATAATCCAAGATCATTGATCTTGAATTCCTTCATCATCTGTCCTTTGATATGTCTAATTCCCTGAACATCATTGCCTGTAATAATGATGTCATCAACATAGACACATAAATATATTACTTCTGTACTACTCCTCTTTATGAACAGAGAAGTGTCAGCTTTACTCATCACAAATCCTTGATCTTGGAGATATGTTGTCAACCTGTAATTCCATGCTCTAGGTGCCTGCTTTAAACCATACAGAGCCTTCTTCAATTTACAAATATGATTTACCTTATTAGGTTCTTCATAACCAGGTGGTTGTGACATGTAGACTTCTTCAGATATCCATCCATTTAAGAATGCATTCTTTACATCCAATTGGTACATATTCCAGTTCTTGGATGCAGCTACACTCACCATAACTCTGATAGTTGGCATCTTAGCCACCGGAGAAAATGTTTCCTCATAATCAATGCCCTGGGTTTGTGCAAAACCCTTGGCTACTAACCTAGCTTTATACCTGTTTATTGTACCATCTGAGTTCCTCTTGAGTTTGTAGATCCATCTGGATCCTATAACCTTCATGGAGTCCTTCTTGGGTACCAAGTCCCAAGTATCACTCTCCTTGAGAGCCTCCATTTCTTCATCCATTGCTTCCTTCCATTCTGGTTTAGTAATTGCTTCTTCAAATGAACCTGGTTCTTCATTCAATAGATCCTTTGCAAGATATACAGAATGCTTGGTTACAAGTGAAGTATCATACCCATACCTAATAGGTTTCTTCTTTTCTCTTTGAGATCTCCTCATAGCTTGAGTTGAGGATTCTGGATTGTCTTCTAGTTGCTTCATCTTCATCTTCCCTTTGGATTTCCAGGCCTTGAACTCTTCAATGTTGATGGTGTCTTCATCATCTGAGCTTGTGTCCTCTTTCTGAATTGGTTCTTGCCTGATAAGCTTGGGAAAGTCTTCTTCCATGTCATAAGGTAGGCTAACTTTCCTGCACTCATTTTCATACCATGAGTCATTCTCATCAAAGATAACATCTCTGCTTACCTTGAAACCTTTGTTTGAAGGGTTGTAGAATCTGTACCCTTTCTGGTTCAAGTCATAACCGATGAAAATACATTTTTCAGCTTTAGGATCTAGCTTTCCCCTTATCTGTGAAGGTATATGCACATATGCAATACAACCAAAGATTTTGCAATGATCCAGAGATGGTCTCTTACCATGCCAAGCCTCATAGGGTGTCATTCCATCAAGTGTCTTTGATGGCAACCTGTTGATAAGGTATGTGGCAGTAGATACACTCTCTGCCCAAAGATAATTTGGCAACTTCTTTTCATTAAGCATAGACCTCGCTGTTTCTACAATGAGTCTATTCCTTCTTTCAGCTACCCCATTTTGTTCAGGTGAGTACCTTGTAGTAATCTCTCTCTTGATGCCTCTTTCCTGCAAGAAATCTTCAAAGTCATTGGAGAAGTATTCTCCTCCTCCATCTGATCTTAGCTTCTTCAAGTTTCTTCCTGTTTGATTTTCAACCAGTGCAAGATACTTCTTGAAACAATTAAACACTTCATCTTTATGTTTCATGAAGTACAAGACAGTCCACCTGCTATAGTCATCAATAAAGGACACATAGTACCTCGATCCAGATAAGGATGGCTCCTTGCTAGGTCCCCAAACATCTGTATGCACTAATTCCAGATAATCTTTATGCATGAAACTTTTCTTGGTATAGGGCAACCTGTGTGACTTACCGAATTGACAAGCTCCACACTTGTATATCATGTGTTGCTTGGATATATTAGGTATCCCAAGCACACATTGATCCCTGCACATTTGCTTTAAGGTCCTTTCACCAATGTGACCTAACCTCTTGTGCCATATTTCTAATTCCGATAGCGTCTGATCCTTGTAATTGTACAGAGCAATGTTTTTGGTGTCTTCAAGTTCAAAAGTAAATAATCTACCTGATTTTTCTCCCTTTGCTATTCTTCTGAATCCATGTCTTGGATCCTCCACATATGCACCATGTTGAGTGAACCTGACTTGTAGACCTTTTTCCACAATCTGACCTACACTCATCAGATTCTTGGTGATTGTTGGAACATACAACACTCTGCTTAATAAATTCTGATTACCATCACTTGTTTTGACATTTCCTACTTTAATAACTGAATGTTTAGTGTCATCACCTGTCTGCACTTGATGTTTGCCCGTGGGTTCTTCCAAATCAGAAAGTAATGCAACATTTCCAGCTACATGATTAGAGCAACCTGAATCAATATAGAATAAGTGATCATCATTGATACCTGACTTAGATGTCATGTTCATGATCAACAGGGAATCATCTTGCTCCTCTGCATAATTATTGTAGTCTTTCCTATTTTTGTATCCACCTTGATAGTTGCTATTGTGATTGTAGTTGTTGTTATAATTATTGTTGTAGCCATGGTAGCCTTGAGATTGATTGAATCTGCCTCTGCCTTGAGAGTATCCTCCTCTAGAGTAGCCTCTTCCTCTCTGATTCTTATAATTTCTGTAGCACTCATCTGAGGTATGGTTAGACAAGCCACAGATATTGCATGGAGATTGATTGTAGGGTCTCCCCCTACCTTGCTTACTTCCTCTGCCTCTACCTCTTGAAAGTCTACCTTTCCCTGCATAGTTTGCTTGGGAGGTAGAGCCTTCTTCATCAACCTTCTTATTTTTACCTTTATCTTTAGTCTTCTTATCAGTATATAGGGCAGAGGGATTGTTACCTTTCGATTGCTCTCCATTCTTTGTAAGCTTTGCTTCATGTGTGAAGAGTTGACCAATCAGGGTTGTTAGATCAGGTGCTTGGATGTCCATGTATAAGTCCATTGCTGTGGTAAAGCTCTCCCATTTGTCATCTGCCTTTAGTCCATTGATTACTTGTCTGACTATTTGCTCTTCCTCAATTTCTTCTCCAACACTTGCAAGTTGATCTGCAATGTCTTTGACTCTGGTGACAAAATCTGAGACTGATTGTTTTGATTGCTTCCTAAGAGTGGTGAATTCAATCCATAGTTGATTCTTCCTGGCCCTTGTGTTGGAAGAAAAATAGTTTGACAAGATTTCCCACGTCTCTTGGGAAGTCTTACAATTCCTTACATGCGGTAAAAGAAAGTCAGATATAGAGTTAAGAAGGTAAGACCTTGCCAAAGCATCTTTTGCACACCATTGGTTGAGCCTCTCATGTTCTTCCTTCGTAGGTAGTCCTCTGGTCTTGAATGAGGGCAATTCCTCATCTCCTGATATGTATCCAAATAAGCTTCTCCCTTGTAGATAGGTCTTCATCCTTAGAGACCAAGCTTGATAATTGTTTCTGTCCAATTTGTCAATGAAGGAAGGGAAA
>CM035412.1:118493974-118496474 GCA_020310875.1 Ceratopteris richardii | reverse complement strand
ATTACCATGTGTATGCAGAGAGAATTATAGGTCATAAGTTGAAAAGATTAAGGTCAGATGGAGGGGGAGAGTATTTCTCTAATGAGTTCAGTGATTACTTGTGGAATGCAGGTATAAAGAGAGAGGTTACTTGTAGGTACTCTCCTCAACAAAATGGTGTAGCAGAAAGGAGGAATAGAACTCTTGTTGAGTTTGCAAGATCCATGATGAAGGAGAAAAATTGCCCAAATTACTTGTGGGCTGAGGCTGTAAATACAGCTACTTGTTTGGTTAATAGGTTACCATGTAAAGCTTTGCAGGGTATGGCATGGTGGGGTAAGACACCTACATTAGATCATTGCAAAGTATTTGGGTGTTTGGCATATGCATATGTGCCATCACAATTAAGGCACAAATTGGAACCTAAAGCTGAAAAGTATGTATTTATTGGATATGAGGATAAGCAGATAGGATATAGGTTGTGGAGTCCATCCAGAAAACAATTTCTTGTATCAAAGGATGTTACATTTGATGAGCAAGGTACTTGGTATGTAGGTACAATCAATATTAATGCAGGTGATGAAGAAGTTGTGAACCAAAAGAAAGGTAAATCAAAGGTTCAGATATTTGATGAAGAGGAGAATAATGAAGCACAGGTTGAAGTTGAAGAAATGCCAAGATTTGATCCTGAGTGTGATGAACCAGAAACCTCAAGGAGTGGAGAACTTAGAAGGTCATCAAGACACAAGTGGCAACCTACAAGGTATAGCTATGACACTTCTTTTTTGGCTACAAAAGATTATGCTTATATGATAAAGGCAGATGAAGACCCTTCTACATATGAAGAGGCAAAAGGTAAGGAAAATTGGGAGAAAGCTATGCAGGAAGAATATGATGCATTGATGGAGAATCAGACATGGGAGTTGGTTCCTAAACCAAATAGCCAGAAGATCATTGGATGCAAGTGGGTCTATAAGACAAAAAGGTATGCAGATGGAAGTGTGTCTAGGTATAAAGGTAGACTTGTTGTGAAGGGTTTTGCTTAGACTTATGGTATAGATTATGATGAGACCTATAGTCCTGTGGCAAAGATGACAACCATCAGGACACTCATAGCTATTGCTGCATGTAAAGGTTGGAAATTATGTCAATTAGATGTGAAGAATGGTTTTTTAAATGATTATATTTCAGATGATGTTTTCATGGAGCAACCACAAGGATTCAGAGATGGAATGTATCCAGATCATGTGTGCAAGCTCAAGAGAGCTTTCTATGGTTTGAAGCAAGCCCCAAGGGCATGGAATTATAGACTTGTGAAGTTCTTGAAAGAACTTGGATTTCAAGTATCTAAAGCAGATAGTAGCTTGCTTGTAAAAGCAAGTGATGATGGGTTCATATATATGTGCATATATGTTGATGATATAATTCTTACAGGTACAGATGAGAAAGGCATTCAAAGCCTAAAGAAGCAAATGGAGAAAGATTTCAAAATCAGTGATTTGGGAGACTTGTCATATTTCTTGGGCATGGAGATTTCATACACTCAACATGGAGTGTATGTGACTCAAGAAAGGTATTTGAGAAACTTGTTAATCAAGTTTAAGATGAATGATTGTAGGGTAGCACCTACTCAAATGGAGGTGAATCATAAATTGAGCAGATATGGAGGTGAAGAGTTCAAGAACATGAAACTATATCAGAGTTTGGTTGGTAGTCTGATCTATGCTACATTAACTAGGCCTGACTTGTCATATGCAGTTGGAGTTTTGTCTCAATTCATGCATTGTCCTAGGAAAGAACATTGGATTGCAGGTCAAAGAGTGTTGAGGTACATTAAGGGTACACTCAAAGAAGGTTTGTATTATGGTTTTACATCAGATACAAATATCAAGATATATAGTGATGCAGATTGGGCAGGTAATCCTGATGATAGGAGATCAACTTATGGATACTTGTCTTATGTGGGAGATAAGTTAATTTCTTGGTGTTCAAAGAAGCAACACACAGTTGCTTTATCATCTACAGAAGCAGAGTACAAAGGGATGGTTGAAGCTGCAAAGGAAGTGATATGGCTTAAGACTTTGATGAAGAGTTTTGACATTATTCAGAGTACACCTGCTATTCATGGAGATAACATGAGTTCATTGTATTTAGCTGCTAATCCTGTTTTTCATGCCAGGACTAAACACATTGAGATTCAGTACCATTTCCTAAGAGAGAAGGTGATGGATAAAGAGATTGAAGTCATACATACTTCAACAAAAGATCAGATAGCTGATATGCTAACCAAAAGCTTGGATGGACCAAAGCTAGGTAGATTCAAAGACATGGCAGGTATAAAGAAGATAGAGAAAACCTCAATTGATGATTGAGGGGGCGCTGTTGGTGCAAGGCAATCAACAATTGAAGTTTCAATGAAGGTCTGGAAGTCAAGGACTTAAGGAAAATTCAAGCTGTGAAGCATGAAGGAAGAATACATCCAGAAGATGAAGAGGTGTACACATATGTACATTAATACAGA
>CM035412.1:118463974-118468974 GCA_020310875.1 Ceratopteris richardii | reverse complement strand
ATCTAATACAAGTACTTACATGCATTTACTCTGTGATTCTCTGAGTCATTATCTTCAAGTCTGTCAACCTTGAAGAAGTATATCTTAGAATCTACTGAACCAAATCAAGTGATTCAAAGCTTGATAGATTCAGTTCAAAGCATACTGCAAACATACAAAGTTTGAAGCAACTTGATTCAGTTAATTTCAAGAAGTCAAGAAATTACAGTCAAAGTGCTCACAGTTGCAGTTCTTACGGTAAACGAGTGATTTTCCGGTAGAAGAACGAAGTAGATCTTTCAGAGTAATGCAAAGCTTTGTATGAGAGATAGCTCACTCTATAGCTAAACATCTCTATTTTTAGTTGATCAATCTTTCCGGTGAAAAAGATATCTATACACTGTATAAAATCTGACCGAAAAGAGGCTGTCTGAACTAGAGAAGTTTTTTCTTAAACTTCAGAAAAAGTTCTGTTAGTTAAGAGAGTTCATGTGTCACTTACTTACTTCATGTATGTTCACTTGAAGTAATTACAAACAAAATTATAGTTCATTCCGGTACAATTCCAGTACAATTACGGTAACAGTACAGTAGCAGTCTGGTGAAATTTCGGTGGAATTTTTTCCAGAAAAGTTAAAGCACAGTCTTATATTTTTTCCGCAAGGCTCAATCCTCATTGCATCATCAAGGAATAGAAACAAGAAAAAAAAAAAATCAAAGAGGGCTGGTGCAAAGCAGGATTAGCAGTACCAACTCAATCTTCTGAGTGCGTCCAACCATCACTTCCAACAGTGGTATCAGAGCAAATAAGGTAATCATGGGTGATGGTTTTCCTTCATTCATTGACAAATTGGACAGGAACAATTACCAAGCTTGGTCTCTAAGGATGAAGACCTATCTACAAGGAAGGAGCTTGTTTGGATACATATCAGGAGATGAGGAATTGCCCTCGTTCAAGACCAGAGGCCTACCTACAAAGGATGAACATGAGAAGCTAAATCAATGGTGTGCAAAAGATGCTTTGGCAAGGTCATATCTTCTAAACTCTATTTCTGATTTCCTTCTACCTCATGTAAGGAATTGCAAAACTTCCCAAGAGACTTGGGAAACCTTGTCAACATATTTTTCATCAAACACAAGGGCCAGAAAGAATCAGCTATGGATTGAGTTTACAACTCTCAGAAAGCAATCAAAACAATGTGTCTCAGATTTTGTCACCAGAGTCAAAGACATTGCAGATCAACTTGCAAGTGTTGGAGAAGAAATTGAGGAAGAGCAAATAGTCAGACAAGTGATCAATGGACTAAAGGCAGATGACAAGTGGGAGAGCTTTACCACAGCAATGGACTTGTACATGGACATCCAAGCACCTGATCTAACAACTCTGATTGGACAACTCTTTACACATGAAGCAAAGATCACAAAGAATGGAGAACAATCAAAAGGTAACAACTCTTCTGCCCTTTATACTGATAAAAAGGTAAAAGACAAAGGTAAAAATAAGAAGGTTGATGAAGAAGGCTCTACCTCCCAAGCAAACTATGCAGGGAAAGGTAGACTTTCAAGAGGTAGAGGCAGAGGAAGTAAGCAAGGTAGGGGGAGATCCTACAATCAATCTCCATGCAATATTTGTGGCTTGTCTAACCATACCACAGATGAGTGCTACAGAAATTATAAGAATCAGAGAGGAAGAGGCTACTCTAGAGGAGGATACTCTCAAGGCAGAGGCAGATTTAACCAATCTCAAGGCTACCATGGCTACAACAATAATTATAACAACTACAATCACAATAGCAACTATCAAGGTGGATACAGAAATAGGAAAGACTACAACAATTATGCAGAGGAGCAAGATGATTCCTTGTTGATCATGAACATGACATCTAAGTCAGGTATCAATGATGATCACTTATTCTATATTGATTCAGGTTGCTCTAATCATGTAGCTGGAAATGTTGCATTACTTTCTGATTTGGAAGAACCCAAGGGCAAACATCAAGTGCAGACAGGTGATGACACTAAACATTCAGTTATTAAAGTAGGCAATGTCAAAACAAGTGATGGTAATCAGAATTTATTAAGCAGAGTGTTGTATGTTCCAACAATCACCAAGAATCTGATGAGTGTAGGTCAGATTGTGGAAAAAGGTCTACAGGTCAGGTTCACTCAACATGGTGCATATGTGGAGGATCCAAGACATGGATTCAGAAGAATAGCAAAGGGAGAAAAATCAGGTAGGTTATTTACTTTTGAGCTTGAAGACACCAAAAACATTGGTCTGTACAATTACAAGGATCAGACGCTATCGGAATTGGAGATTTGGCACAAGAGGTTAGGTCACATTGGAGAAAGGACCTTAAAGCAAATGTGCAGGGATCAATGTGTGCTTGGGATACCTAATATATCCAAGCAACACATGATATACAAGTGTGGAGCTTGTCAATTCGGTAAGTCACACAGGTTACCTTATACCAAGAAAGGTTTCATGCATAAAGATTATCTGGAATTAGTGCATACAGATGTTTGGGGACCTAGCAAGGAGCCATCCTTATCTGGATCGAGGTACTATGTGTCCTTTATTGATGACTATAGCAGGTGGACTGTCTTGTACTTCATGAAACATAAAGATGAAGTGTTTAATTGTTTCAAGAAGTATCTTGCACTGGTTGAAAATCAAACAGGAAGAAACTTGAAGAAGCTAAGATCAGATGGAGGAGGAGAATACTTCTCCAATGACTTTGAAGATTTCTTGCAGGAAAGAGGCATCAAGAGGGAGATTACTACAAGGTACTCACCTGAACAAAATGGGGTAGCTGAAAGAAGGAATAGACTCATTGTAGAAACAGCGAGGTCTATGCTTAATGAAAAGAAGTTGCCAAATTATCTTTGGGCAGAGAGTGTATCTACTGCCACATACCTTATCAACAGGATGCCATCAAAGACACTTGATGGAATGACACCCTATGAGGCTTGGCATGGTAAGAGACCATTTCTGGATCACTGCAAAATCTTTGGGTGTGTTGCATATGTGCATATTCCTTCACAAGTAAGGGGAAAGCTAGACCCTAAAGCTGAAAAATGTATTTTTATCGGTTATGACTTGAACCAGAAAGGGTACAGATTCTACAACCCTTCAAACAAAGGTTTCAAGGTAAGCAGAGATGTTATCTTTGATGAGAATGACTCATGGTATGAAAATGAGTGCAGGAAAGTTAGCCTACCTTATGACATGGAAGAAGACTTTCCCAAGCTTATCAGACAAGAACCAATTCAGAAAGAGGACACAAGCTCAGATGATGAAGACACCATCAACATTGAAGAGTTCAAGGCCTGGAAATCCAAAGGGAAGATGAAGATGAAGCAACTAGAAGATAATCCAGAATCCTCAACTCAAGCTATGAGGAGATCTCAAAGAGAAAAGAAAAAACCTATTAGGTATGGGTATGATACTTCACTGGTAACCAAGCATTCTGTATATCTTGCAAAGGATCTCTTGAATGAAGAACCAGGTACATTTGAAGAAGCAATCACTAAACCAGAATGGAAGGAAGCAATGGATGAAGAAATGCAGGCTCTCAAAGAGAGTGATACTTGGGACTTGGTACCCAAGAAGGACTCCATGAAGGTTATAGGATCCAGATGGATCTACAAACTCAAGAGGAACTCAGATGGTACAATAAACAGGTATAAAGCTAGGTTGGTAGCCAAGGGTTTTGCACAAACCCAAGGCATTGATTATGAGGAGACATTTTCTCCGGTGGCCAAGATGCCAACTATCAGAGTTATGGTGAGTGTAGCTGCATCCAAGAATTGGAACATGTACCAATTGGATGTGAAGAATGCATTCTTGAATGGATGGATATCTGAAGAAGTCTACATGGCACAACCACCTGGCTATGAAAATCCCAATAAGGTAAATCATGTTTGTAAATTAAAGAAGGCTCTGTATGGTTTAAAGCAGGCACCTAGAGCATGGAATTACAGGTTGACAACATATCTCCAAGATCAAGGATTTGTGATGAGTAAAGCAGACACTTCTCTGTTCATAAAGAGGAGTAGTACAGAAGTAATATATTTATGTGTCTATGTTGATGACATCATTATTACAGGAAATGATGTTCAGGGAATTAGACACATCAAAGAACAGATGATGAAGGAATTCAAGATCAATGATCTTGGATTATTGAAATACTTCCTAGGACTTGAATTGATCTACACAAATTCAGGTATCTATATTACTCAGAAGAAGTACATACAGGACATGGTCAAGAAATTTAATTTGCAGGAAGCTAAAGTCTCAAACATTCCTATGGAGGTCAACCACAAACTCAGTGCACATGAAGGAGAAGAACTCAAAGATATTACAGGTTACCAAAGTTTGGTAGGTAGTTTAAATTATGCTACCTTAACCAGGATTGATATATCATATGGTGTTAGTGTGCTTAGCCAATTCATGCACAAACCAAGGGTACCTCACCTAGAAGCAGCTAAGAAGATCTTGAAGTATCTAAAGGGAACTCAGAACCATGGTTTGTACTTTCCTTATACATCAGATATTGATATTAAAGTGTATTCAGATGCAGATTGGGCAGGTTGCAAGGATGACAGGAGGAGTACATCTGGTTACATATGTTTTGCAGGTGATAAACCAATTTCTTGGTCATCCAAGAAACAACCCACAGTAGCTTTGTCATCTACTGAAGCAGAGTTCAGAGGACTAGCGAATGCAACTCAAGAAGCCATATGGTTAAAGCTTTTATATTCAGAACTAGGCTTATACACAAGGCCTCCAGTTATCTTTGGGGATAACACAAGTTCTCTTCACCTTGCGGCTAATCCAATTTATCATGCTAGGACAAAACACATAGAGGTTCACTACCACTATGTGAGAGAGAAGTTACTTAGCAAAGAAATTCAATTGTCATATGTGTCTACTGATATACAATGTGCAGATTTGCTTACTAAAGCTCTGGATGGAAGCAAGCTATGCAGATTTAAATCCATGATTGGATTGCAGGAAA
>CM035412.1:118451474-118458974 GCA_020310875.1 Ceratopteris richardii | reverse complement strand
AGTCCACTATCTTCAACATCATCAGTCAAGAGCATGGCGGGTCAGGTAGACTTGGAAACTTTACTCTCTAGATTAAATATAAAGTTTCCTTCTTTTAAAGGCCTAGCTCAGGAGGATCCGGATGAACACATTAGAAGGTTCTTGGCACTATGTAAGACTAGAGGCCTAATGGGTAGGGAGGATGCCTTTTTGATTCTCTTCCCTGCCACATTAGAGGGATTAGCTGATAAATGGTTCAGCCAGTTTGATGAAAACCATTTTACCACTTGGGATGTGATGAAAGATGCTTTTAAAAATCAGTTCCAGCATGGCAACACTGCGGAGATTATCATAGAAGAGCTAGAAAATTTAAGATTAGGTCCAGGAGAAAAGTTCCCAGAGTTTGTGACTCGGGCCAAAGCACTAATGGCTAAATTGCCAGATCCACCACACGATTTTTTTGTTAAGAAATGGTTGGCTAAGCCCCTACTAGTGGCCACCCAATGCAAAATAAAGGAATTAGTGTTACCTACATAGAGGAGTTCATCAGCACAGCGACACGCTTGGAGCAGATAAGGTACCAGTATGGAGCAACTTCTTCCCAACCAACATATGGTACAGAAATGGAGGATCCAGTGATACAGCTAAGGAAAGAGCTGGAGGGCTTAAAAAGAAATAAGCCCTACAAACAGGAGGAGAATGCTGTTGCTCAATTGAGAAGGGAGATTGAAGCACTAAAGCTCCAAAAGGAGGAGGAGGCCCAGGCAGAGGAATTGGCTCAGCTGCGACAGGAGTTGCAGGAGCTCTAAGGAGGTGGCATCAAGAGTGGACTTTGGTGTTCCATGTGCAGCAAGCAAGGTCACATAGTAAGTGAATGTCCTCTGTTAAGTGTGACTTGTCAATTATGCAGGAAAGTTGGCCATGAGGCCCATGAATGCCAATCAAGAGGAATGCCTGCAACGACATACTGGACACAAGGAGGACCCCCAACACCAACAAATGTGATGGCTGCTGCACCAAATCAAGGTAACAACTATAATCCTAGACAGAGAAATAACTTTGGAAATGGGCCTAGGAGGCCAATCATTTGTTTCAGATGTGGAGAATGCGGGCACTATCAAAGTAGGTGCACCCTACCAGAGAATGCCCCTCCTTGCAAGAACTGCCCTGATGCAAGAGACCATTATACAAATTGTTGTCCTAAGAATCAAGCCTCTTCATCCGGGCCTCATATTCAAATGATTTCGGTGCACAAAGAAGAAGCGTGTGATCGGGTCAATGAGCCATCACCATCTACCAGGGTGGTGCAATTAGAAGAAATAGAATCTTTGACTGTGCTGACAAGAAGCAAGGGGAAGGCTCAAGCAGACATAGGACAAGGGTCAAAGATTAAGGAATGGAATCAAAACAGAGAACCATCTGAAGATAAAGTCACCACAGGTGCAGATACAAGTCAAAAAGGAGATCTCATATGCACCAGTGATGCCATTGGGCATGCCTTCAACAGGGCTCATGAGGAGTTTGATAAGTCAAGTGGAGCCCATGCTCTCAAGGAATCAGAGGCTTCAAAACTACTCAAGTCCATGAAAAAGGAGGTTAGTATTTTTGATTTAATAAAGATGGATGGGAAATTCAGGTCAGAGTTATTGCAGATAATTGATGAAGCTTCCACTACAAGTTTGGTGGCAAAGACTGCTGTTTTACATAAAGGAAAAATTGTAGGGGAAGCACCCCTTACAGATTATAAAATTCCTTGGCTGACAGTATCTATCAAGGGTCATGAATTTCAAGGAGTTATTGTGGATGGTGGTTCTGGCATTAACTTGATGCCTGAACATACAATGGAAAAGATTGGACTCCACCCTTCAAGGCCTGCAAATTTCACTGTTACTTTGGCAGATTAGAGCAAAGTAAGGCCCTTGGGAGTGATCCCACTTGAAGTACAAGGTAATCTATTCATTTTGGATTTTGTGGTTTTAAGATTGCCCCAGGTTGAAGGAGGATTTCCCCTCTTAATTCGACGACCATGGCTGAGGCATGCAAGTGTCATTCATGATTGGGGCAAGGACACTATGTGGGTACAAAAGAAAGGGCAAGAGCTGACACAGATTCATTTAGAAGAGGGCCCAGATAATCAAGGAAACACTAGCATGATGCAAACAGTTGGCATATGCATGGAAACAGAATCGGAGGATCAACCCCAAATAGATTTTGAGGAAGAAGAGGATATTCTAAATTGGCTCCAAGCAGGCAACTCTTCCTCTTGTTTTGGAATTTTTCTTAATTTATCTTGCACGACTGAAGGTTATGATGAAGATAAGGAAAAAGTCCAAGTTGATGGATTGGGAGAGCCCATCACAGACCACAGAAGGGGCAGGAAGACACCCCTCAAATACAACTTGGAGGAGGATATGACAACCACAGATAAAGAGGTTACTAAAGCTAAAGGCAAGGTAAAAAAATTCTAGTGAAGAATGTTCTTTCCCAATTCAAGAAATCCCTGCAGGATGGATGCAGGACAAGGAGGAACACATTGAAGTCCAAAATACACCTGCTTATGAAGCAATGCATGAAAAGCTAGTAGAAGAAGACAAGGAAGAAGATGAGCACGAAGATAATATGGTAGAGAGAAATCCTGTCCAAGAAATACAATTAGGCACTCAAGACAATAATCGGCCAGTTTTGGTGGCCACTTGGTTGTGGAACCACCCAGGGCTCCTTGAAAAGGTAAAATCATTCTTGACCCATTATACAGATGTTTTTGCCTGGCATTATAAAGACTTAGAAGGAGTGCCTGAAACTTATGGAGAGCACAGAATCCCTCTGGTTGATGGAGCCAAACCCATAAGAGGGAAGAGTTATAGACTTAATCCAAAATATGCTGAAGCTGTCTATGTGAAAATCCAGAAGATGGAGGATGCAGGAATCATCATTCCTGTAGAACACTCAGAGTGGCTCTCACCTATGGTTATAGTACCAAAGAAGAATACTAATAAAATCAGAATTTGTGCTGACTTTAGAGCACTCAACAAGGTGACCATTCCAGATGGGTTCCCAATGCCTTTTGCAGAGCAGGTCATTGAAGAAGTGGCTGGGCATGCATTATATAGCTTTATGGATGGATTTAGTGGCTATAATCAAATATCAATACACCCAGAGGATCGTGAAAAGACGGCTTTTATCACACCTTGGGGAACATATGTGTATGTAAAAATGCCATTTGGGCTCAGAAATGCTCGAGCCACCTTTAACAGAACGGTCAATCTCATTTTTGGCCCCCTATTGCTGGAATCACTTAGAATCTTCATGTATGACTTCTCTTCGTTTTCAAGTTCTCACAAAGAAAGTCCTCTAGATTGTTTGGACCATCACTTGAGGCAGCTGCAGAATGTTTTCAAAAGATGCAGGGAGACTAAGCTAAAGCTCAATCCAAACAAATGTCATTTCCTTGTGACAGAAGGAACTCTCTTAGGACATGTGGTGTCGGCTAAAGGTATGGCCCTAGATCCTGACAAAATCATTTCTATATTAAAGTTGCCTAAACCTAAATCCCCTAAAGAGATTCAGAGTTTCTTGGGGCATACTGAATACCATAGAAGATTTATAAAAATGTATGCAGAGATAGCCAGACCACTGGCTAGACTTACAGGTAAGGAAGTACCTTTTAAATGGGAAGAAGAGGAGGAAAATGCATATCAAATATTATGGTGAAGGTTAGTGTCTGCTCCTATTTTGATCACACCTGAGTGGTAAAAAATCTTTCATATACATGTATATGCCAGTGCCTATGCAGTGGGGGCAGTTTTGACCCAACCTAGTGAAGAATTTAAAGTGGACAGACAAATTCAATATGCCAGTAGAATCTTGACCAAGGCTGAAAGGAATTACAGTACTACAGAAAGGGAAGCCCTAGCAATGGTCTTTGCTATCCAAAAATTCCGTCATTACTTACTGGGAGTAAAATTTATTATTATAACAGATCACCAACCACTAAAATACCTACTCAACAAACCACAAGCCACTGGTAGAATATGGAGGTGGTTATTGTTGTTCCAAGAGTTTGATTTTTCTGTAGTCCATAGACCAAGTAAAGATAATGTTATGGCGGATCACCTATCCAGAATCAATATGATGAATCAAACTAGTGGAATCAATGATGATTTTCTAGATGCTCATCTGTTTGCTGTACAAGCTCAAGGTTGGTGTTATGATATCAAAAATTTCATTAAAATTGGGTTGTATCCAGAAAAGGCTAGTGTTGTGCAAAAGAAGAGATTGCTAATCAAGAGTAGACCATATACCTTCATTGAAGATAAATTGTATAGACAGGGAAAGGATGACAGGTTTAGGAAGTGTTTGGAAGAAGAAGAAGTGAGGGAAGTCCTTCACTCTGCACATGAAGGAACAGGTGGTGGGCACCTTCCAGGGCATATTATGAGTCAAAGGATACTAGATGCTGGTTTATGGTGGCCTACACTATTTAAGGATGCAGATGAATGGGGAAAGGCATGTGACGTTTGCCAGAGGTGTGGACCTAAGCCAACAAAGCAGAGGCATAACCCCTTGATTGTTTCCACTTCCTGGCAACCATTTGAGAAGTGGGGGCTCGATTTTGTAGGGCCCATCTACCCTCCCGCGATTCCAAAAAGAGAGAAATATCTCTTGATAGCTACAGATTATGCGACAAAGTGGCTTGACGCTATTGCCTCCCCCGACTGCACTGCCCAAACTGTTGCTGATTTCATTTATAGTTGCATCATTTGCAGGTTTGGATGACCACTTGAAATTTGTACAGATCAAGGTACCCATTTTGTCAATAAGGTCCTGCAGGAAATTTTCAACAGGTATAGAATTCTACATAGGACCTCTTGTGCTTACTATTCAAGAGCCAATGGACAGGCTGAATCGACAAATAAGGTTTTAATCTCAATGTTAAGAAAGGAGTGTATGTTACAGCCCACTTCCTGGGGCATTGCTTATCAAGGTACCCTATGGGCATATAGGTTAGCCTACAAAGAGGCCACATGATATTCTCCATTCCAACTAGTTTATGGCATATTGCCCATTGAGCCCTTTGAATTTTTACATGGATCACCTAAGATAGCATTCATGCAGGGCAAGAAGGATTGTGATGTCTCTTAGAGGCTCGGAGCACTACATAAAGTGGAGGAGATTCGTCTACTAGCAACAAAACAATTGATAGAGACTCAGATGAAGAGGAAGGAGGCACATGATCGACATCTGTGGAACAACAACATTGAAGCAGGCATGTTAGTTCTTCTCCATAGACCTCATCTTCATACACAACTGAGAGGAAAATGGCTTCCACATTGGGAAGGACCTTACAGAGTCAAAACAATGCTAAATTGGGGTGCTGTGGAGTTAGAGACACTGAAAGGAGAGGCCTTGCCACTGGTCAACATATCCAGGCTCAAGGCCTATCATCAACACACTTGAAGAAGTATGGATCACCTGGAACTGCAAAATCTGTCCAGGTTGTACATAGCTTTCTCATCTCATTTTGCTCAATTTCAGTAGTTTTCTTTAGCAATTTCATTCTTGTTCCTGGTGTTTTTAGCAAACCTAGAAGGCATTTCATAACATCTGCAAACGAAAAACTTCTGGGTATTTTCTCGATATTTTTCTAGCACTTTTAGCATTTTTCTAGCATTTTTTATCCCTTTCTGATGTCATTTTCTTGCCAAATAGGAGGAATAAAAGGAGGCTCTCTGTGGTTTGATGAAAGAAATGGGACCTAGCCCTGTAGAAAATTTCATGAGAATTTTTACAGAATTTTTTGGTAATTTTTTGGCATTTTTTGGATTTTTCCTTCCTTTTTTTTATTTTTTGGGTTATTTTCCCAAAAAAAAAAGCCCCCCAGGAATTTCGGGTTGAGGCATTAAAAAAAAAAAAAACAAACCCCACCGACCACCCCCCCCTGCCCCACCGATCACCCCCCCCACCGACCACCACCGACCACCCCCCCCCTCCCCCCCCGGTTCTAACATCCCCCCCCCCAAATTTTATTTAATTTAATTTTCTTTTATTTTATTTATTTACTTTATTTTTTATTTTATTTTATTTTTATTATTTATTTTTTTTGCTTTTTTCTGACTGAGCGTGAAAACAAAAAAACAACAAAATATATATATATATATATATATATATATATATATATATATATATATATATATATATATATATATATATATATATATATATATATATATATATATATATATATATATATATATATATATATATATATATATATATTTATATATATATTACTATTATTATTACATATTTTTTTTACTTTTTATGGCTCAAAGCTTTTGGCTCTGGATTGTGCCTCGGTTGGCCGTTTTTTACAAAAATGGAGTCATTTTCATGTTTTTTGGCACCTCTAAACTCAGTTTTGGACTTTATTTTTCCAGATTAACACATTTTCTATGAGTTTTGGTCAAACCCTCAAGTTTTGAGCACATTTATCAAGTATTTTTATTTCTCTACATTGTCCACATGGTATATTCTCACCTCATCTTACATTTGGTTTTTCTATTTCCCATATGTACCCTCTGTGGCCCTCCAGTTTCATCATTTTAACCCCATTGAGACCCCTGATTCGTATTCCCAATCCCTCCCTTTACCAATCTGCCCACCCACATCATCACCTATCCCTGCCCCATCCATCTCCGCACCCTCAACCCTCCCTTCCCATTCCTTTCTACCCTCCCATAGCCATCCTTTTTGCTTTTCCATAAAAACATCCCACTTGTGGTTCTTTTCTGGTGCTTGTTCTGGTGGAATTGGTTGCTGCTCAGATGTCCTCTTCCAGTTTTTGCAGCTCCATTATCATGGTGTCCTATATGCTCAGGGTTTATAGCTCTCTGGGACGGAGAGCACATTAGGTGGTGCGCAACTGTTGAGCCCATAAAAGGCATGTTGGTCAAAGTCAACTACAGTCAAGTCAAAAGGTCAAAGTCAACTGGTCAAATTCAACAAGGTCAAGGTCAAAGTCAACAGGTGCAAAGTCAAAGTGCTAAAATGCAGGTGTCAAAGTGCACAGGTAGTGCACAATTAATTGTCCACAAAGGGTAAATTGGAGAAAGTGAGTTGCAGGTTGCAGAGGTATTTTCTCTAATATCCCAAAGTTCAAAGTGTGTTTTAAAGTGTTTTGGAAGATTCAGGTGAACCCCCCCTTAGGTGCAAAAGTGAAGACTTAAAAGGAAATGTGAGGGTATGTGAAGCGGCAACGTACGCACGGGTGAAAGTATGGCCCCCCATTAAAATTTTGGGTTTTAGTCTAAAGTCACTACAGGACAAAACAGTGAGTCGTTGGCTGCCACTTGTGAAGACAATCTTGGGACATCAAAGTGAGCACCAAGATACCATTGCAGTTAGGAGCGTACGTGATCGACACACTCAAATCAAGGCAAGGTCTATTCTTGGACCAATCTTAGAGTAAGCAAGAGAAGAATAGTCCAAGGGAAGCAAGAGAGGGAAGGGCAAGGGTCACCA
>CM035412.1:118433974-118436474 GCA_020310875.1 Ceratopteris richardii | reverse complement strand
TAGTTCCTTTGATATATCTGAGAACTCTTTGTCCTGCAACCCAATGTTGATCTGTCGGACAATGCATAAACTGTGAGAGAACTCCCACCGGAAAACTAAGATCCGGTCTTGTTAGCGTAGCATATATTAGGCTTCCTACTAACGATTGGTATTTCTTCATATCTTTAAACTCTGTACCACTATATTTACTGAGTTTATGGTTTACTTCAAACGGTGTTGAAGCTTCTCTGCAATTTTCCATTTTGAACTTCTTCAGTAAGTTCAGGAGATACCTCTCTTGTGTGACATATACACCATGATCTGTATATGAGATTTCCATTCCTAGAAAGTATGATAACTTTCCTAGGTCACTGATCTTGAATTCCTTTTCTAGCAGTTTCTTTACCTCTGTGATTCCTGTATCTGAGGTTCCTGTAATTATTATGTGCACGAGTCTGTAGTTCCAAGCTCTTGGAGCTTGCTTCAGTCCATAAAGAGCTTTTCTTAACCTGCAAACAAAATTTGGATATCTGGAACTTATAAACCCTTCCGGTTGTTCCATATAGACTTCATCTGATATATATCCATTCAGGAATGCATTCTTTATATCTAGCTGACTTAGCTTCCATCCTTTTGATGCTGCTATAGCAATCACTGTTCTTATGGTTGACATTTTTGCCACCGGACTGAACGTTTCGTCATAGTCTATGCCATGCGTCTGAGCATAGCCCTTGATAACCAGTCTCGCTTTATGTCTGGCTATCCTTCCATCTGCAAGTTTCTTTATTTTGAACACCCATTTATTTCCAATTACCTTTTTACCATTTGGTTTAGGAACAAGCTCCCATGTCTTGTTCTCTTCCAGTGCGGTGAGTTCTTCTTTCATTGCTTCTTGCCATTGCTTCTTCCCTTTGGCTTCGTCATAGCTTTGAGGTTCCTCCTCTTCTTTAACCATATATGCATAATCTTGTTGAGTTATATATGATGTATCATACGAGTATCTTTCCGGTTGTCTTCTTACTCTGTTTGACCTTCTTAACTCATATTCTTCGTGTGTGTCTGAGTACCCGTCTTCATCTTCGTTCCTTATACCTGTTCCGGTCCTGGACGTACTTGCTTCGTCTTCTTTGTTTACCTGAACAATTGATTTTCCTTTCTCTCTTCTTTTTATCTCTTCTTCAAATTCTTCAGCTGTATGACTCTGATCTGCATACCAGCTTTTCTGTTCATCAAATGTTACATCCCTGGAAACAGTAAAATGTTTGGTTAGAGGACTCCATAACCTGTAACCCATCTGTTTCTCGTCATATCCGACGAATACATATTTCTCTGCTTTCGGTTCAAGCTTATGTCTCAGTTGAGACGGTACATAAGCATACGCTACTGATCCAAACACTTTGCAGTGATCAAGTGTTGGCTTCTTTCCCCACCAGGCTTCATAAGGGGTCATTCCTTCTAACGCTGTACATGGTAACCTGTTTACCAAGTATGTAGCTGTATTTACAGCTTCAGCCCAAAGATAATCCGGGCAATTCTTTTCTTTTAGCATAGCTCGTGCAAACTCTACTAGAGTTCGGTTTCTCCTTTCTGCTACACCATTCTGTTGTGGTGTATACCTGCAGGTTATTTCTCTCTTAATACCTGCATTCCAAAGATAGTCATTGAATTCTCGGGAGAAGTATTCTCCCCCTCCATCAGACCTTAGTCTTTTGAGTTTCCGTCCGGTGAGTCTTTCGGCATATGCATGAAAGTGCCTGAAAGCTCCGAACACCTCTGACTTTTCCTTCAAAACATAAAGAGTTATCCACCTTGTTGCATCATCAATGAATAAAACATAGTACCTTGATCCGCTGATTGATCCTTCTTTCGTTGGTCCCCATACATCTGTATGTATGAGTTCTAGCACTCCATCATGTTTGAATCCTTTCTTCTGGAAAGGTAACCTGTGGGCTTTTCCCATTTGACAGGCTTCGCATTTGTGAATCATATGTTGGTTCTGTACGTTCGGTAATCCTAGTACAGACTGGTTCGCTATCATAGCTTTGATTCCTTTTTCGTGAAAGTGACCTAATCTCTTGTGCCAGAGATCAAGTTCTGTAATTACCTTTTCATCATGTGTGAGCAGCGCTTGGCCAATGTTCCCTTGTACTCTTAAGGTAAAGAGTCTGCCTTCTTTCTTACCAGAAACGATCTGATAATATCCGTTCTTGGGATCTTCTACAAATACTCCTTTGTTTGTAAATCTGACCTGAAAACCTTTTTCAACTATCTGTCCCACACTGATCAGATTTTTCGGTATTGTTGGAACATACAAAACGTTGGTTAGCAAATCTGCTCCACTCTTGCATTTCACTTTTCCGATTGATTGTACTTTGTGTCTTGTATTGTCACCTGTTTGAACAGTGTGACTCGCACTTCCTTTTTCCAATTCTGACATCAGCTCTATGTTTCCTGACAAGTGATTAGAGCATCCAGAATCAATGTAAAATACCTTTAGGTCTTCATTTTCTGATGTGCTGAT
>CM035412.1:118411474-118413974 GCA_020310875.1 Ceratopteris richardii | reverse complement strand
TGGGAGCAGTGGATGAAGATATTGAAGAGGAAAAGTTGGTAAGACAAATACTTACAGGTTTGAGAGGAGATGAGAAGTGGAAGCCTTTTATATTATCCATAGAGTTGTCACTTGATCACTTTACTCCTGACCTTAATCAATTGCTAGGACACATGTTAACTTTTGAGCAGGATCTTAAAGGAGACAATGATAGAAGTACAAGTCAAGCTATGTACTCCAAAGACAAGAAAAAGAATGGCAAGGGAAAGCAATCAAATGATGATGAAGGGAATTCAAATCAAGCCAACTTCACAAAAGGGAAGACAAATTTCAGAGGTAAAGGAAGAGGAGGTAAGAACAAAGATAATGCTAAAGCTTGTTGGATTTGTGGCAGAACAAATCATTTGGCAAATGATTGTTGGTATAATAATCAAAGTGGAGGATACAACAATCAGAATTATAGTCAAAGAGGTAGAGGAGGCAGAAACCAAAGAGGCAACTTCAGAGGAAGAGGTGGTAGGACATCATATGGTAGAGGAGGTGGAAGAAACTTCCAATCTCAGTCCTACAACAATAATTATTACAATTATGCATCAGATCAGAAGGATGACATGATTCTTATCTTGAATGCAACTCATGAATCAATGGGAGAAGATCAAAGAGTGTTTTATATTGACTCAGGGTGCAGCAACCATCTAAGTGGGAATCTATCCTTGATGACTGATATGGAAGCAAGGGTGAATGGACATACAGTTCAAACAGGTGACAATACCAAACATAAAGTGGAGAGCATTGGATCAGTGAAGACAAAGAGTGGAAGTACACTTCTGAGTAAGGTACTTTATGTTCCTACTATTCCTAAAAATTTGATAAGTGTAGGGCAAATTGTGGAGAAAGGATATGAGGTAAGATTCACAAATGATGGTGTCTATGTACAAGATCCAAATCAGGGATATAGAAACATAATTGCAGGTAAAAAGGAAGGAAGATTGTTTACTCTCAAAGTCCAAGGTAATGTGGGACATGCATTGTTTACCTATGGAGGTCAAAAGGTATCTGAATTAGACCTATGGCATAAGAGGCTAGGTCATTTCAATGAGAGAGCTATAAAGGAGATGTCAAAGAATCAGGTGGTGCTTGGATTGCCAAACATTGAGGGGCAACATATGGTGTACAAGTGTGAAGCTTGTCAATTAGGTAAAGCACATAAGAGTTCTTATAACAAATCAGGGTACAAGTATTCAAATATGCTTGAATTGGTTCATACAGATGTATGGGGTCCCTCAAGGGACTATAGTATAAATGGATCCAGATATTATGTGTTATTTGTTGATGATGCAACCAGGTGGATTACTTTGTATGTAATCAAGGACAAATCAGAAGTCTTCAAGACATTCAAACACTTTCATGCTTATGCAGAAAGGATCACAGGACAAAAGCTCAAGAGGTTAAGATCAGATGGAGGGGGAGAGTATTTCTCAAAAGAGTTTGATGATTATTTGTGGAATGCAGGTATCAAAAGAGAAGTAACTTGCAGGTACTCCCCTCAACAAAATGGAGTAGCAGAAAGGAGGAATAGGACTCTTGTAGAGTTTGCAAGAGCCATGATGAAGGAAAAGAATTGTCCAAATTACTTATGGGCAGAGGCCATTAACACTGCAACATACCTTGTGAATAGGTTGCCTTGCAAAGCTTTGGATGGAGGAACCCCTTATGAAGCATGGTGGGGTAAGAAGCCTAGTCTTGATCATTGCAAAGTATTTGGATGTATTGCATATGCTTATGTTCCTTCACAATTAAGACATAAGCTAGAACCAAAAGCAGAGAAGTATGTGTTTATTGGATATGATGATAGACAGATGGGTTACAGGTTGTGGAGTCCATCCACAAAGCAATTTCTTGTTTCTAAAGATGTAACATTTGATGAGCAAAATGTGTGGTATACAGGATCACCAAATGAGTATACAGGTGTTGAAGAAATTCAAAGGAAAGAAAAGGCAAAGGTAAAAGTATGTGAAGAAATTGTTGATGAAGTTGACTCTAGATGTAGAGTGCAGGATCATGTAGAAGAAGGGCCAAGATTTGATCCAGAATCAAATGAGGCTGAAACTTCAAGAAGTGCAGAAATCAGGAGATCTACAAGAGAAAGGAAAGAGCCTATAAGGTATAGTTATGATACATCTTTCCTAACAACAAAAGATTATGCCTACATTGTGAAAACAGAAGAAGATCCAACCACTTATGAAGAAGCCAAAGGTAAACAGAATTGGGAGAAGGCAATGCAAGAAGAGTATGATGCTCTACTTGAAAATGAAACTTGGGAATTAGTACCAAGACCAAAGAATCAGAAAGTCATTGGATGCAAGTGGGTATATAAAACAAAGAGGTTTGCAGATGGTAAGGTGTCTAGATATAAGGCTAGACTAGTGGTTAAAGGTTATGCCCAAACTTATGGGGTAGATTATGATGAAACCTTTAGTCCTGTTGCTAAGATGTCTACAATTAGGACATTGATTGCTAT
>CM035412.1:118183974-118393974 GCA_020310875.1 Ceratopteris richardii | reverse complement strand
GGAATTACAAGAATCAGAGAGGAAGAGGATATCAATCCGAAAGAACAAGCTACTCTTGTAATTAGAGCACCTCTATAACAAGAGTAACTCAAACTTTCACCAATTTTAGAGGATCAATGATTAATTATGAAGATTTTGAAAAATCTGTGAAGGAGATGACTACACAGAAAGTATGCTGCACATATCTCTCTCATTATCTTATCAATTGTGTAAAGTTTTTTATGAAAGTTTGCATACGGTGTCGCCTACAGTTTGCGCACCTTCTCCAAGTTGAATCTCTCCAAAACATTCAGTGTATCTTGACAAATGAACTCAACAAGTTACCTATGTCTAAAACTGCTCTTCTGAGAAGTCAATTTAGACACCTATAACTTTTAACACTTGGTTCTCTCAATCTAGAACCCGTTTATGAAAATGCTTTTAGCCACAGATAGCTTACCTTCCAATTAAAGATTGAGTGCTTGCTTGCTCAAAACTTTACACTGTGGAAGGAGAACTGACCAAAACATTAACATCCAATTTTGTGCCTGTTTCAGGAACCAATGAACACTTCTTCACATATGAATGTTCCTACAAATAATTCTCACAACATGTTTACAATTAAGCTCTCAAACTTTAACCATAGACTCATTAACTATGGACTTAGACATCTACAAAAGGATTCTCAAGCACAGAAGGAGAATGCACAGAAACATCGGGTGCAATTTGTCTTCCATTTCTGAAGAAATTTACAATTGAGTGATGAGAGAGACTCAACTCACTTCTAAGATGTCTAATGACTCATACAAATACTGATTACTCTATTCTCATGCTCTCTCATATTTGCCCCAACTTTTTACTTGTATATATAGGCAAATATTTACAATATCATGACTATACAAAAGTATAAGTGAACTATCTCTGTATTAATGTACATATGTGTACACCTCTTCATCTTCTGGATGTATTCTTCCTTCATGCTTCACAACTTGAATTTTCCTTCAGTCCTTGACTTCCAAACCTTCATTAAAACTTCAATTGTTGACTGCCCTGCACCAACAGCTCCCCCTCAATCATCAATTGAGGTTTTCTCTATCTTCTTTATACCTGCCATATCTTTGAATCTCTGTAGCTTTGGTCCATCCAAGCTTTTGGTTAGCATATCAGCTATCTGATCTTTTGTTGAAGTATGTATGACTTCAATCTCTTTATCCACCACCTTCTCTCTTAGGAAATGGTACTGAATCTCAATGTGTTCAGTCTTGGCATGAAAAACAGGATTAGCAGCTAAATACAATGAACTCATGTTATCTCCATGAATAGCAGGTGTACTCTGAATAATGTCAAAACTCTTCATCAGAGTCTTAAGCCATATCACTTCCTTTGCAGCTTCAACCATCCCTTTGTACTCTGCTTCTGTAGATGATAAAGCAACTGTGTGTTGCTTCTTTGAACACCAAGAAATTAACTTATCTCCCATATAACACAAGTATCCATAAGTTGATCTCCTATCATCAGGATTACCTGCCCAATCTGCATCACTATATATCTTGATATTTGTATCTGATGTAAAACCATAATACAAACCTTGTTTGAGTGTACCCTTAATGTACCTCAACACTCTTTGACCTGCAATCCAATGTTCTTTCCTAGGACAATGCATGAATTGAGACAAAACTCCAACTGCATATGACAAGCCAGACCTAGTTAATGTAGCATAGATCAGACTACCAACCAAACTCTGATATAGTTTCATGTCCTTGAACTCTTCACCTCCATATCTGCTCAATTTATGATTCACCTCCATTGGAGTAGGTGCTACCGTGCAATCATTCATCTTAAACTTGATTAACAAGTTTCTCAAATACCTTTCTTGAGTCACATACACTCCATGTTGAGTGTATGAAATCTCCATGCCCAAGAAATATGACAAGTCTCCCAAATCACTGATTTTGAACTCTTTCTCCATTTGCTTCTTTAGGCTTTGAATGCCTTTCTCATCCGTACCTGTAAGAATTATATCATCAACATATATGCACATATATATGAACCCATCATCACTTGCTTTAACAAGCAAGCTACTATCTGCTTTAGATACTTGAAATCCAAGTTCTTTCAAGAACTTCACAAGTCTATAATTCCATGCCCTTGGGGCCTGCTTCAAACCATACAAAGCTCTCTTGAGCTTGCACACATGATCTGGATACCTTCCATCTCCGAATCCTTGTGGTTGCTCCATGAAAACATCATCTGAAATATAACCATTTAAAAAAGCATTCTTCACATCTAATTGACATAATTTCCAACCTTTACAGGCAGCAATAGCTATGAGTGTTCTGATGGTTGTCATCTTTGCCACAGGACTATAGGTCTCATCATAATCTATACCATAAGTTTGAGAAAAACCCTTCACAACAAGTCTAGCTTTATACCTAGACACACTTCCATCTGCATACCTTTTTGTCTTATAGACCCACTTGCATCCAATGATCTTCTGGCTATTTGGTTTAGGAACCAACTCCCATGTCTGATTCTCCATCAATGCATCATATTCTTCCTGCATAGCTTTCTCCCAATTTTCCTTACCTTTTGCCTCTTCATATGTAGAAGGGTCTTCATCTACCTTTATCATATAAGCATAATATTTTGTAGCCAAAAAAGAAGTGTCATAGCTATACCTTGTAGGTTGCCACTTGTGTCTTGATGACCTTCTAAGTTCTCCACTCCTTGAAGTTTCTGGTTCATCACACTCAAGATCAAATCTTGGCATTTCTTCAACTTCAACCTGTGCTTCATTATTCTCCTCTTCATCAAATATCTGAACCTTTGATTTACCTTTCTTTTGGTTCACAACTTCTTCATCACCTGCATTAATATTGATTGTACCTACATACCAAGTACCTTGCTCATCAAATGTAACATCCTTTGATACAAGAAATTGTTTTGTGGATGGACTCCACAACCTATATCCCATCTGCTTATCATCATATCCAATAAATACATACTTTTCAGCTTTAGGTTCCAATTTGTGCCTTAATTGTGATGGCACATATGCATATGCCAAACACCCAAATACTTTGCAATGATCTAAT
Organism: Ceratopteris richardii; assembly: GCA_020310875.1. Taxonomy (NCBI): domain Eukaryota; kingdom Viridiplantae; phylum Streptophyta; class Polypodiopsida; order Polypodiales; family Pteridaceae; genus Ceratopteris; species Ceratopteris richardii. The sequence goes on along the minus strand of CM035412.1, from coordinate 118,390,903 downwards.
GTAGGTCTCTTACCCCACCATGCCTCATATGGTGTCATACCCTGCAAAGCTTTACATGGTAACCTATTAACCAAATAAGTAGCTATATTTACAGCCTCAGCCCACAAGTAATTTGGGCAATTTTTCTCCTTCATCATGGATCTTGCAAACTCAACAAGAGTTCTATTCCTCCTTTCTGCTACACCATTTTGTTGAGGAGAGTACCTGCAAGTAACCTCTCTCTTTATACATCAACTTATGACCTGTAATTCTCTCTGCATACACATGATAATATTTGAATGTATTGAATACCTCTAACTTATCTTTGATCACATAGATAGTAATCCATCTGGTAGCATCATCATAAATCACATAATACCTTGAACCATTGATACTGAAATCCTTTGATGGCCCCCACACATCTGTGTGTACCAATTCAAGCTTTTCTGAATACATAAAACCATGCTTGGAATAAGATTGCTTATGAGCCTTACCTAATTGACATGCCTCACATCTATATGTCATATGTTGACCTGCAACATTAGGCAATCCAAGCACTGAACCATTATTAATCATATCTTTGATACCTCTTTCATTGAAATGTCCAAGCCTCTTGTGCCAAAGATCTAACTCAGAGATCTTATGTCCTCCATAGGTGAACAAGGCATGACCAACATTACCTTGGATCTTCAATGTGAACAATCTTCCTTCTTTTTTTCCTGAAACAATCTGTTTATACCCATTGCTAGGGTCTTCCACAAAAACTCCTTCATTAGTGAATCTAACTTCATAACCCTTTTCAACAATTTGTCCTACACTTATCAGATTCTTAGGAATTGTAGGCATATACAAGACCTTACTCAAAAAGGTACTTCCATCCTTGGCCTTCACTGATCCAATTGACTTCACATTGTGCTTTGTATTGTCACCTGTTTGAACTACATGATAGTTACCTTATTTTCCAAATCAGTCATCAAAGCTATATTGCCACTCATGTGATTGCTACACCCTGAGTCAATGTAAAAGACTCTTTGGTCTTCACTTTGCCTTTCACAAGTTGCATTCATTATCAATGTTGAATCCTCCTTCTTATCTGAAGCATAATTGTAGTAGGTATTGTTGTATTGTTGACTTTGGAATCCTCTACCTGCATTTCTTCCAAAGTGACCTCTACTACCTCTACCTCTGAAATTACCTCTTTGATTTCTGCCACCTCTTCCTCTTGAATTAAAATTCTGATTATATCCACCATTACTCTGAGTATTATGCCAACAATCATTAGCTAAGTGATTTGTCTTACCACAAATCCAGCAAGCCTTGACTCCATCTTTATTACTCCTGCCTCTTCCTCTACGTTTACCACCTCCTCTTCCTCTTAGGAAGTTGGCTTGACTAGTTGTGCCTTCATCTTCATTTGTTGTTTCTTCCCTTTGCTATTTTTCTTCTTATCCTTTGAATACATTGCATGACCTGCACTTTTGTCACCTTGACCTTTGACATCCTGCTCAAAGGTTAACATATGTCCTAGCAACTGATTTAAGTTAGGAGTAAAATGATCAAGTGATAATTTAGTAGACAAAATGAATGGCTTCCATTTGTCATCACCTCTCAACCCTGTGAGGATTTTCCTTACCAATTTATCCTCCTCAATGTCTTCATCAACTGCTCCTAATGCATCTGCAATGTCCTTCATCCTTGTTACATAGTCTGAGATGGATTGAGAAGCCTTCTTCTTGAAAGTGGTAAATTCTGCCCACAAAGATGCCTTCCTTGACTTTGTGGTATTTTGAAAATGCTCCTCCAAGGCATTCCATATATCACTTGCACTTTCAAGACCTCTAATGTGAGGTAGCAAGTAGTCATTGACTGCCATATAGATAATGCTCCTAGCTTGAGCATCTCTCTTCATCCAATTCTTCAAATCTGATAATTCCTCCCTAGTTGGAACACTAGGATCTCTGAACTGAGGCTTTTCTTCTTCACCTGTGATGTAAATTATCAAGTCTTTGCTCATAAGATGAGCTTCCATCCTCATTGACCATGCTGGATAGTTTTCTCTATCCAACTTCTCTATTTGAAGAGAATCTCCCATCCTTTCTTCACTTGTATATTGAATTCTTCAATCTTTATGAGTAATAGATGTACCTTTACTTCGAATAATATTCCTTTTGTCTTCCTTGATATCGTATGACATCCTTCTCAAGCTTTGCCCTCAAGCTTTCACCTTTTGAACCTTCAGATGTTGAATTCTTTGGACCTGCAGCAGTCGGGCTCCTCCTTCCTTCAATTCTGATGCTTCCTGCTCTGATACCACTAACGGAGAGTGTTAATCTCCAAAAGAACAAGCTACTCTTGTAATTAGAGCACCTCTATAACAAGAGTAACTCAAAATTTCACCAATTTTAGAGGATCAATGATTAATTATGAAGATTTTGAAAAATCTGTGAAGGAGATGACTACAGAAAAAGTCTGCTGCACATATCTCTCTCATTACCTTATGAATTGTGTAAAGTTTTTTATGAAACTTTGCAAAAAGTGTTGTCTACAGTTTGTGCACCTTCTCCAAGTTGAATCTCTCCAAAAGATTCAATGTATCTTGAGAAATGAACTCAACAAGTTACCTATGTCTAAAACTGCTCTTCTGAGAAGTCGATTTAGACACCTATAACTTTTAACACTTGATTCTCTCAATCTAGAACCCATTTATGAAAATGCTTTTAGCCATAGATAGCTTACCTTCCTTAAAGATTGAGTGCTTGCTTGCTCAAAACTTTACACTGTGGAAGGAGAATTGACCAAAACATTAACATCGAATTTTGCGCCTGTTTCAAGAACCAGTGAACACTTCTTCACATATGAATGTTCCTACACATAATTCTCACAGCTTGTTTACAATTAGGCTCTCAAACTTTAACCATAGACTCATTAAATATGGACTTAGACATCTACAAAAGGATTCTCAAAATGATCAAGCACAGAAGGAGAATGCACAGAAACATCAGGTGCAATTTTTCTTCCATTTCTGAAGAAATTTACAACTGAGTGATGAGAGAGATTCAAATCACTTCTAAGATGTCTAATGACTCATACAACTACTGATTACTCTATTCTCATGCTCTCTCATATTTTCCCCGACTTTTTACTTGTATGTATAGGCAAATATTTACAATATCATGACTATACAAAAGTATAAGTGAACTATCTCTGTATTAATGTACATATGTGTACACCTCTTCATCTTCTGGATGTATTCTTCCTTCATGCTTCACAACTTGAATTTTCCTTCAGTCCTTGACTTCCAAACCTTCATTAAAACTTCAATTGTTGATTTCCCTGCACCAACAGGCTACAACAACAACTACAACAACAATTACAACAACAACTACAATGGCAACTACCAAGGAGGATTCAAATCCAGAAAGGACTACAACAACTATATAGAAGAGCAAGATGACTCTCTTCTGATCATGAACATGACTTCAAAACCAGGTACAAATGATGAGCACCTATTCTACATTGACTCAAGATGCTCAAATCATGTGGCTGGCAATGTAGCACTACTCTCTGATATTGAGGAACCAAAAGGTAAACATCAAGTACAAATAGGTGATGATACCAAGCACTCAATAGTTAAAGTTGGAAATGTTAAGACTTATGATGGAAATCAGAACTTGTTGAGTAGGGTACTCTATGTACCAACCATTACCAAAAATCTGATGAGTGTTGGACAGATTGTGGAGAAAGCTTTGCAGGTTAGATTCAACCAATTTGGAGCATTTGTGGAGGATCCAAGGCAAGGGTTCAAGAGAATAGCAAAAGGAGAAAAATCAGGTAGACTTTTTACTTTTGAGCTAGAAGACATAGAATATTGCACTATACAGTTATAAAGATAAAACACTTTCAGAGCTTGAGATTTGGCACAAAAGATTAGGGCATGTAGGAGAAAGAACATCGAAACAGATATGCAGGGATCAATGTGTAATTGGAATACCCAATGTTTCCAAACAACACATGATATATAAATGTAGTGCTTGTCAATTTGGGAATTCTCATAGGTTACCCTTCTCAAGGAAAGGCTACGTGCATGAAGACTACCTAGAACTTGTCCATACATATGTATGGGGACCAAGCAAAGACCCCTCAATATCTAGATCAAGGTACTATGTATCTTTTATTGATGATTATAGCAGGTGGACTGTATTGTACTTCATGAAGCACAAGGATGAAGTGTTTAATTGCTTTAAAAAATATCTTGCACTTGTTGAGAATCAAACAGGAAAGAATTTGAAGAGACTAAGGTCAGATGGAGGAGGTGAGTACTTCTCCAATGAGTTTGAAGACTTCTTGCAGGACATTAAGAGAGAAACCACCACAATGTATACTCCTGAATAGAATGGGGTAGCTGAGAGAAGAAATAGGTTGATTGTTGAGACAACTAGGTCTATGTTGAATGAAAAAAAGTTACCTAACTATTTATGGGCAGAGAGTGTTTCCACTGCTACTTACCTCATAAACAGGTTCCCATCTAAGTCCCTTGATGGGATGACACCCTATGAAGCATGGCATGGGAAGAGACCCTCACTTGACCATTGCACGATATTTGGATGTGTAGCATATGTACACATTCCTTCTCAGATAAGAGGTAAGCTAGACCCTAAGGTTGAGAAGTGCATCTTCATTGGATATGATCTAAATAAAAAAGGGTACAGGTTTTACAACCCGTCCAATAAGGGATTTATGGTGAGTAGAGATGTTGTCTTTGAAGAAAATGGTTCTTGGTATGAGAATGAATGCAGGAAGTTTAAACTACCCTATGACTTGAAAGAGGAGTTTCCAAGTCTTGCTAAGGAGGAACCTACTCAGAATGAAGACTCAAATTCAAATGATGATGACATTATCAATCTTGAAGAGTTCAAGGCATGGAAATCCAAGGGCAAAGTAAAAATGAAGAAGCTTGAAGACATACCTGAATCTTCAAATCAGGCAATCAGAAGATCACAAAGAGAGAGCAAAAAACCTATCAGATATGGGTATGATACATCTCTTGTTACTAAACACTCTGTTTATCTTGCCAAAGATTTATCAATTGAAGAACCAGGATCATATGAAGAATCCATAACCAAGGCAGAATGGAAAGAAGCTATGGATGAGGAGATTGAAGCACTCAAGGAAAGCGACACATGGGAGCTAGTACCAAAGAAGGAATACATGAAGGTAATAGGATCCAGATGGATCTATAAATTTAAAAGAAATTCTGATGGGTCAATTAACAGGTACAAAGCCAGATTGGTAGCCAAGGGTTTTGCACAAACCCAAGGCATTGACTATGAAGAGACATTCTCTCTTGTGGCGAAGATGCCAACTATCAGAGTGTTGGTGAGTGTAGCTGCATCAAAAAATTGGAACATGTACCAATTTGATGTCAAAAATGCTTTCTTGAATGGATGGATTTCAAAGGAAGTATACATGTCACAACCTTTTGGCTATGAGGACCCTAACAAGGTAACATATGTGTGCAAATTGAATAAATCCTTATATGGATTAAAGCAGGCACCTAGGGCATGGAATCACAGGTTGACCACTTACCTTCAAGACCAAGGTTTTGTCATGAGCAAGGCAGACCCTTCTCTATTCATCAAGAGAAGTAATTCAGAGGTAATATACCTATGTGTTTATGTTGATGACATCATACTTACAGGCAATGATGTTAATGGAATCAGACAAATCAAGAGCCAGATGATGAAGGAGTTCAAGATCAATGATCTTGGTCTACTAAAGTATTTTCTTGGGCTTGAGTTAGTTTATACTAACTCTGGAATATACATTACTCAGAAAAAATACATACAGGATATGATGAAGAAGTTTCATTTGCAGGATGCCAAAGTTGCAAGTACAGCCCATGAAGGTGATGAAATTGATGATGTTACAGGATATCAAAGCATGGTGGGTAGCTTAAACTATGCTACCTTAACAAGGATAGATATTGCATATGGAGTTAGTGTGCTAAGTCAGTTTATGCACAAACCAAGAGCACCTCACTTAGAGGCTGCTAAGAGAATATTAAAATATCTCAAGGGTACACAACATCATGGTTTGTACTTCCCTTACACTTCAGACTTGGACATCAAGATCTATTCAGATGCAAATTGGGTAGGATGCATGGATGATAGAAGGAGCACTTCTGGATACATTTCATTTGCAGGTGATAAGCCAATTTCATGGTCTTCAAAGAAGCAACCTACTGTTGCTTTATCTTCTACAGAGGCAGAGTATAGAGGACTGGCTAATGCCACCCAAGAAGCCATATGGATGAAGTTATTGTATACAGAGTTGGGTTTGTATACAAGGTCACCTTTGATCTTTGGAGATAATACAAGTTCACTTCACCTTGCAGCTAATCCTATCTATCATGCTAGGACCAAACATATAGAGGTCCATTACCATTATGTGAGAGAGAAGTTATTAAGCAAGGACATTCAACTAACCTATGTATCAACCAACATGCAGTGTGCAGATTTGTTGACTAAAGCTTTGGATGGAACCAAACTTTGCAGGTTCAAAGCAATGATTGGATTGCAGGATATACATGAAGAATGAAGGATGAATACCAAGCCAAAATGTTTGGCTTGAGGGGGAGCTGTTGGTACAATTCACAAGCCTACACATTTGGCTTGAAGGATACATTAAAGTCTATACACATATGGGGAAGCATAGGAACACATGCTAGTGGTTAATTACCACTTTACCTCATTGTAAAAGTCACATTTGACTTGGAATCTTTGTAAACACCTACCAAAGGGAATTCGTGAAAAAGTTTAGCTTTGATTGATGGAATATCTCCTAGGATATAGGAGCTAGATCATAGGGGGCCAAAAGTTTGAATTTGAATTCAAAATTTTACTCAATCACTATAAAAGTGATCATGAAAAAGTCGCGGTTAGAACTCAGCATTTAGGAGCTTCTCTTTACCATTTCTGAGTGTGTGTGAGGCATTCACTCTAGCCCACACCTATCTACACCATTAGGCAATGAGCTTCATGCCAATGGTATTGTATACAAGTGTTCATTAATACATATATTCACATTGTTCATTTCTGAGTTCTCTGTCATAGTACTTGAAAGTCTATCAACTTGTGGAGTGCATATCGCAGTCATTTCTTGACCAAATTCAAAGATCTATAGCTTGTTGGAACCAGCTCACAGTTGTCTACATGCTGCCAAAATTTGAAGAGATTCTATTTCACCCAAGAGTGGTATCAAACCAGGTCCAGCTCCTTCTCAAGTTTCGGTTTTTCGCGTCGCAGCACACGTGCACTTTTAACAGTGCAAATGTACTTCAGAGCATAGAAGAGTGACTTTCAGCAACCAAGAAGCATTTCCAGTAGTTGCACGAGGGGTTTACCCCCATCTCAAAGCCATTCGTGCAGTCAGAATCACCATCAGAGTGACGGTTCCTGAGCTAAAATTTCAGCACTTATTTTAGCTTTCGTTGAAGTAAAGTTTTTGTCACATTCTTGTTCTTTTTTTTGGCATGCATCAAGCTGAAGATAAGCTTGATGGGACCAAATATCCAATGTGGTCTTACATGATGAGGCATGTCCTTTTTGCAAAACAACTTTGGAACGTAGTGGCAGATGTAAATCAAAGACCCGCATGTTCTTCTACTTCACAGTCTACTATCACAGATGGAGCTTCTTCTTCAAGTACAATGGTTTCTCCTTCTCCATCTACATAAGAGCAGCTTAGATGGGATGGAAAATATGCTCAAGCTCTTGCATTGATTGTGCTTTTTGTGAAGCGTCATATAGTTCCACACATTCGGTCATGTTCTACATCGAGACATGCATGGGACACTCTTGCTTCTTTGTATGCCATGCGTAATGAAGAACGTGTTGCATACTTGAGGAAGAAACTTGAGGATGTATGTATGGATGAAAATGAGTCGGTGGATGTGTATGTGACACCCATCAAGGACTTGAAAGAGCAGTTGGCAAACATAGATGAGATTATTCCGGATGCATCACTCATTTCTACATGGTTGAAAATTATCGGAATCTTTTTAAAGCTTTGCTAGTACACTCCATTTAGTTGCAAAAAGGAATCCCAATATGTATGCATTTGATGAGGTTATGCCTCTTCTTTTGCAAGAAGAGCAATCTAGAGTGAATAGGACTGGTTTGATTGAGGGAACACAAGCACTTTCTATCTCACAAAAAGGGAAAAGCAAGTATGGTTCAGCTTTGGGTTCATCAAAACCAAAGCCTCAACCTTTCTCTTCCACTCATTCATCTAATGATGGTGATTCGCAAAAGAAGAAGAGATGCAAATATTGCCAAAAGGCTGGTCATACTATTGGTGAGTGTAGAAAGCTTACTAAGTGCAATGAAAAGAAGAAGGAATCCGGCATGTTTTTTGCTAAAAATTTAGCAAATGCAAAGAATGATGAAGCTAACATGGCTCAAGATTTTTGTTCATGTGTTGTTACATGTCATTATGATGCATCTTTACATTCTAAATGTATGGTTGTGAGTGAGGCTGATTTGGATTGGTTCATTGATAGTGGTGCTTCAAAGCACATAACATCATGCAAAAGATTTTTTGCCTCTTTGAAAGATGCACCCAAAGGGCGACATGTGGTGTGTGCAAACAATGCCTCTTATCCTATCATTGGAGTAGGAGAAATTTAGGTTATGGCTGCAAATGGAGATGTGATTCTCTTGAAATATGCATTGTATGTGCCCGATACCATGAAGAACTTAATTTTAGTTGTTGAAGAAATACAAAGGAAAGGGAAGACAAAAGTAAAGGTGTATGAAGAAGATATTGATGATTTGATTGTAAAAGTAAATTGCAGGGCAATGATGAAGATAGGCCAAGATTTGATCCAGAGTCAAATGTGGTTGAGACTTCAAGAAGTGCAGAGGTCAGAAGATCTTTGAGAGAGAAAAGAACCTATCAAGTATAGCTATGATACATCTTTCTTAACAACAAAAGATTATGCTTATATTGTGAAAACAGAAGAAGATCCAACCACATATGAAGAAGCTAAAGGTAAACAGAATTGGGAGAAGGCAATGCAAGAAGAGTATGATGCTCTACTTGAGAATGAGACATGGGAATTGGTGGCAAGACCAAAGAATCAGAAGGTAATTGGATGTAAGTGGGTGTATAAGACAAAGAGGTTTGCAAATGGTGAGGTGTCTAGATACAAAGCTAGACTTGTGGTTAAAGGTTATGCTCAAACTTATGCTATTGTTGCTTGTAAAGGATGGAAATTGTCACAATTAGATGTGAAGAATGCATTTCTGAAAGGATATATTGCAGATGAACATGGATTATATGTTACACAAGAGAGATACTTGAAGAATCTTCTAGTCAAGTTCAAAATGGAAGATTACAAGCATTCAACCACACCACTGGAGCTAAATCATAAATTGAGCAGATATGGAGGAGAAGAATTTAATGACATGAAGGAATATCAGAGTTTGGTAGGTAGTTTGATCTATGCTACCTTGACAAGACCAGACCTATCATATGCATTTGGTGTTTTATCACAATCTATGCATTGTCCAAAGAAAACCGATAGGGTTGCAGCTCAAAGGGTACTAAGATGTATCAAGGGAACACTGAGTGAAGATTTTTATTATGGTTTTACATCTGATACAAGAATCAAAGTGTTTAGTGATGCAGATTGGGCAGGTAATTTAGATAATAGAAGGTCCACTCATGGTTATCTCTGTTATATTGGAGATAAGTTAGTTTCTTGGTGCTCAAAGAAGCAACATACAATTGCTTTGTCGTCCACAAAAGCTGAGTACAAAGGAATGGTAGAGGCTGCAAAAGAAGTGGTATGGTTGAAGACCTTATTGAAAAGTTTTGGAACTGATCAGAGTACTCCAATTATTTTTGGAGACAACATGAGTTCATTATATTTGGCAACTAATCCTATTTTTCATGCTAGGACTAAACACATAGAGATTCAATATCATTTCTTGAGAGAAAAGATACTTGAAAAAGAGATTGAAGTTTTGTATACATCAACAAAAGAGCAAGTTGCAGATGTGTTGACAAAAATCTTAGATGGACCTAAGCTACAGAAGTTCAAAGAGATGGCATGAATAAAGAAGAATGGTATAATCAGAATTAGTGATTAACGGGGAGCTGTTGGAACAAAGCAATCCCAAATTGATGATTGTGAAGAACTTGAAGCAAGTCAAGAATCAAAATGAAGCCAAAGAAGTCAGTGAAGAAAGTGAAGAGATCTCATAAATATAGTTTGTATACATATGTACATTACAGATGAAAATTCTTGTACTATGAGTATAGGTGATCATTAGAATGATAAGAAGTAATGTAATAGACGTGGGATGGGTCTAGAAACATATGTATATAAGTCAATAATGAAAAGAAATAGGATATAGAGCCGTTAGAAGCCAAGTGTCCATGAGATAGATGTGTAGAGAGTCATCTCCAGGAGTTAGCATCGAGTCTTTCTCTGATTTCTCTCAATCTAATCATGTGGATTAGGAAATCTTTTGTACACATCTAGTGTAGAAGCTAAACAATCTATGTTCAAAGTTTCATGGTCTAATTCCTTTTAGGTTGTGTGTATGATCAATAGGAACATGTATATGTAAAGTCTGTAAGTAGACCTCTTAGAGTCAGGCACTTTTTCGTTTCAATGTTTTGCTTGGATCTCAATGCACAATGTGAAGTTTTTGATGAATGAGTATTCCAAATCTAAGTTGAAAGTTAAGGAAGCTATGTAAAAAGCATTTCACAAAATGGGATTTGTGTTGTGAGAAATCAACATTAGAAGTTGACTATGTCACAAGTCACTTGTTCAGGAAGATAGTTTTGACGTACCTTTGATCTTAATGATCAAATCAGAGTTTTACTAATTCTTTTGAAGTTCTAATGGTTGATATGATTGCACAAAGGTAGCATGGAGATATGTGCATCATTATTTTGAAGAAATTTGAAGTTATGTGTAGGTAATGAAATTAAATTCTGAAGCAGACTTCTCTAAGAAGAAGAAATTTCACTCAGAGAAGTGATAATAAATGATTCGGTAAATCAAGGTAATATTTGTGTAAAGTTTGGTCTATAAATGATATAAAGTGTTCTTAAATCAGTATAGATCAAGCATTTGGAGATTTAGAGGTCTCCATCACGCTTGACTATGGCCATGTAGACCAACCAATTGAGGCTCAAAGGGCTGAAAAATTCTAGCTAAATAGGGATGAAAATGTAGAGAATTTCCAGCCAAACATGGTTGAAAATTTTCAGCCAAAAATTGTCAAAACTGCTGGAAATTTCTAGCCACATATGGTTGAACATTTGTGTCAACATATAGCTGAAAATGAGCATGAAATTCAACCCATGCTTGATATACATGTTGACGACGTATTACATAATGAATGCATGTCTATCAAGTGTACAAAAACTATGCCAAAGTGGCTGAAACAAGCTTTGCAGGACAACAAATTGAGTGCACCTTTACTTGGGAGAACAAGATCAAGCTCTCACCATGCATGAAGTAATTTTGTGGATTATTCTCTTATGGCAACAACATGTAATGAAGAGCCACTTCCTTTTGAAGATGCATGTGATGATCCACAATGGATGAGTGCTACGCAATCAGAAATTGATTCCATATATAAGAATGGTACTTGGGAGATATGTGAATCGCCAAAAGGAAAGAATGGCATTGGTACAAAGTGGGTTTACAAGATTAAGAGAAAGTATGATGGTAGCATTGATCGTTACAAAGCTAGATTGGTTGTCAAAGGATATGCACAACAATATGGCATTGATTATGGGGAAACTTTTGCACCTACTTCATGCATGACTACCATTCGTACTGTGGTTGCATTGGTTGCCCATCGAGGTTGGAAAGTGCATCAGTTGGATATAAAAACAACTTTCTTGAATGGTGATTTGCAAGAAGAGGTCTATGTGAAGGAGCCTCCTGGATTTTCTATGAAAGGGAAAGAGCATATGGTTTGTCACTTGCATAAAGCCTTGTATGGTCTCAAGCAAGCTCCACGTGTATGCTATGAGAAAATCCATAAGCATGATTGCTCTTGGCTTCACATGTAGTCCAATTGAAAGCACACTCTATGTACACAAAAATGGGGCTGATCTTACAATGCTTTTTCTTTATGTTGATGACATACTCTTGATTGGGTCATGTGATGCAAAAATTGACATTTTTATGGCTGGTTTGCAGCATACTTTTGATGCCACTTATCTTGGTCTTTTGAGCTACTATCTTGGCATCCAGTTTGTATCCGTTGAGGGGGGGAATCGTTATGCATCAAGCAAAGTATGTTGAAAAACTACTCCAATGTTTTGACTTTGAGGATTGCAAGCCAGTTTCCACACCACTTGAGACAGGATTCAAGACCTCACTTGAGGATTCCAATGATGCATTTGACACTTCTCTTTATCAGCAAGTTGTGGGATGTCTTATATATGCATGCAACACAAGGTTGGATATACAATATGCAGTTTCCCATTTGAGTCGATTCACGCATAGCCCTGACACTAAGCATTGGCAAGCGGTGAAACGTGTGTTTAGATATCTCAGAGGCACTTTGAGCTTAGGTCTCTTTTATGGCAGAGATATTCATCCATGCTTGCATGCTTTTATAGATATTGATTGGGCTAGTTGTTGTGATACTCACATGTCCACTAGTGGTAATTGATTTTTCCTTGGAGACTCATGCATATCTTGGCTGAGTAAGAAGCAACCTACAGTGGCGACATCGAGTTTTGAAGCTGAGTACAGGGAAGTTTTCACAGCTATAGTGGAGTGTATATGGCTGAGACACTTATTGATGGATCTTTGCAAGGAGATTGATGTTGTTATGCATATTCTCACTGATAGTCAGAGTGCATTGGCTATTGCACGAAATCGAGTGTTTCATGCATGGACCAAACATATTGAGATGCATTATCACTATGTGAGAGAGCGCCTTCATGCAAGAGATACTGATTTGGTATATATGCTTACACAAGATAATGTGGCAGACATATTCACCAAACCTCTTCCACAGGAAAAGTTTGAAGCTTTTCGCATAGCTTTGGGCTTACTACCTTGTGGGGGCTGATCTATCACTCCATGTATGTGTTCACATCATTCGATCTAGGGGGGTTTGTTACACTTATGTGGTCCTCAAGTATCTTTGATGTGAACCTTTTCCCTATATGTGGGCACTTTTTACTCTAGTGCTAGCTAGAGGTTTTTCCCCATGTTACCACCTACATGATTCACTCATATGTGGTGGTACTTTGTACTTAGGGATATTATTCACCTCTTACTTTAGTTCAGTTCATCATCAATAGAGAAATATATTCCAACCTTCATCTTCTCCGTGTGTATTGCTTTGTTTGTGCTCCTTGTGTGTGCTTCTCGTGTGTCTCTCGCACTTCTACACACACCCAATAGCTTCCAGATTAGCTATAACAAGGCCTCTGTATTCAGCACCGTTAGAAGAGAAAGCAACTATGGGTTTCTTCTTAGATGACCATGAGACAATTTCTTATCTTGCAAAAGTGAGGTATCTTGAGGTACTCCTCCTGTCTTCCTTGGATCCATCCCAATCTGCATCAGAGAACAATTTTGGACCTAGATTAGATACATAAGGGTAATATAACCCTTCACTTATGGTTCCTTTGAGGTATCTGAGTATCATCTTTGCAACATCCATATGTGGTTTCTTGGGTGTGTGCATAAACTGACTTAGCAAACTTACACTATAACATATATCTACTCTTGTCAATGTGGCATAGTTTAGACTACCCACAAGGCTTTGATAACTTGTGATATCTTCTATGAGTTTACCTTCATGTGAACTTAGTTTATGATTGACCTCCATTGGAGTGCCTGCAATCTTACAATCTCGCATCTTGAATTTTGTCAACAAGTCTTTAATGTACTTTCTTTGAGTAAGGAATAGACCATGATCTATGTAAACTACTTCCAACCCTAGGAAGTATGTAAGTGAACCCAAGTCACTTATCTTGAACTCTTCTTTCATCTGATCCTTGATCTTCTTTATTCCATCTACATCATTTCCTGTAAGTATAATATCATCCACATGCACACATAAATAGATGACTTCAGAATTACTCTTTTTGATGAAGAGTGATGGATCTATCTTGCTAGATTGAAATCCTTTGTCCTACAAAAATGAAACAAGCTTGTGATTCCAAGCCCTTGGGGCTTGTTTGAGTGCATATAGAGCTTTATTAAGTTTAGACACATAATCAGGATGTACTTGATTCTCAAAACCAGGTGGTTGTGCCATATACACTTCTTCTGTAATCCATCCATTAAGAAATGCATTGTTTACATCCAATTGAAGTATCTTCCAATTCTTGGAAGAAGAAATACTAAGTAGAATTCTAATTGTAGGCATCTTTGCCATAGGAGAGAAGGTCTCTTCATAATCAATTCCCTGAGTTTGTGCAACGCCCTTTGCCATAAGCCTTGCCTTATACCTATTAATGGAGCCATCTAAGTTCTTGATCAATTTGTAAATCCATCTTGAACCTATCACTTTTATTGATGAGGTCTTGGGAACCAATTCCCAAGTGTTATTTTTCTCAAGTGCTTCAATTTCCTCTTCCATTGCATGCTTCCAATTTGATTTCTCCTTGGCTTCCTCAAATGTTGAGGGTTGCTCTTGATTTATGTCTTGTGCTAGGTAGATTCAATGCTTAGTAACTAGAGAAGTATCAAAACCATACCTTTCTGGTTTTCTTTTCTCCCTCATGGACCTTTTTAGGCCATGATGTGATGATTCTACCTCTTGTCCAAGCTCTTGCACTTTAGCTTTACCTTTAGACTTCCATATTTTGACTCTTTCAATCAGAGATGCTGCATCATCTTATGAGGTATCCTACTCTTCAATCTTAGTAGGGTTATCCTTGACAAGTTTTGGAAAATATTCTTCAAGATCATAAGGTAACTTGATCTTCCTTCATGAGTCTTCATACCAAGAACTATTCTCATCAAACACTGCATCCCTACTCACCAGGAAAACCTTTGTTTGCTGGGTTGTATAACCTGTAGCCTTTTTGGTTGTTGTCATATCCAATGAACACACATCTTTCTGCTTTTGGATCCATCTTTCCTCTAACTTGTGAAGGAACATTGTCACGAGGAAGGAGATAAAGAAGAGAGCTCACACTCACACTCTCACAATCAAAGAGAATCACACACTGAGATTGAGGCAAGGAAGAGAGTGATCTTCTTCTTCTTCTATTACATAAAACGGAATGTACAAGAATGACCTACACAAAGAATACAACAAGTGCAATATATAAAGACCAATACATAAGGAAAACCCTAATGTCCACGAATGAGTGAGCTGGCAAGAAACAAATGTGCCATCACTCTCGATAGATAAATCTAATAAAGCTCAATGAAGTGTCCTTGACATATATCGACGTGACCACTATACATGTCAGAGAAATGAAAAAGTGATATGTGTCATCCTGGATCATCACATGTTGATCTTGACATCTCAACACTCCCCCTCAAGCTCAACATCATATCTTGTAATCCAAGCATCTCATGAAACTTCGTCAACTTCTCAGCTCCAAGTGCTTTGGTGGAAATATCAACAACCTGCTCATCTGTTCTCACATAAACAAGATCAATATCACCTGCTAATACCTTCTCTCTAATGAAGTGATAATGTGCCTCGATATGATTTGTTCTGGCATGAAAAATAGGGTTCCGTGCTAACTGTATGCTGCTAAGATTATCACAATAGATAGTGATAGGCTTTTGCACTTCCACGCCTAAATCTGCAAGTAACATCTCCAGCCATGATGCCTCACATGCTACCATTGCAGCACCTCTATACTCCGCCTTTGTACTCGACAAAGCAATAGTGGGTTGTTTCTTACTGCTCCATGTAATAGCTGCACCTCCAAGTGAGAATAGAAAGCCAGTAGTAGATCTTCTATCTGGAGTACTATCAGCCCAATCTGCATCGGTGTATCCATGAACCTGCAAATCTACACTAGCTTCATAAAAAAAATGCATAATCCAAAGTACCACTCACAAAATGTAGAGTGCGCCTCAGAGCATCCAAATATGGCTTCCTCAGAGCCTGCATAGACTGACTTTCAATTCCAACAATGTCGCTAAGATCAGGCCTCGTAATTGTGAGATATATCAAGCTTCCCACAATTTTCCTGTACATAGTAGCATTTTCTAATGCTTCACCTGACATAGTATCTAGCTTCAAATTCTGATCTAATGGCATAGAAATTCCCTTACAATCAACAATACCATACTTTCGCAACATATTCAAGGCATATTGCCTTTGTGACATCCATATACCTGTTTCTGTATGAATAAACTCAATGCCTAAGAAATAGCGCAGCACACCAAGATCTTTCGTGTCAAATTCCTACATAAGAAGTTGTTTTACCTCTTTAATGCTTTCTTCATTATCACCACCTACAATCAGGTCATCAACAAAAATAGCCACAATCGTGATGCCATCATGAGACTTCCTTGCATATAGTGAATGATCTGCATCATATTAAAAACCCAATGCTGGTTAAGTAATCAGCAATCTTTGCATGCCATGCATGAGGATCTTGCTTCAGCCCATACAAAGCCTTTTGCAACCTACAAACATATTTTGGATGCTTTGAATCTTCATATCCTTGTGGTTGGTCCATATATACTTCTTCCTGTAACTCACCATGTAGGAAAGCATTCTTCACATCCATCTGATGCAAAGTCCATCCTTTTGCTATAGCTAATCCAACAAGTGTTCTAACAATAGACATTTTAGCTACAAGGCTGAATGTTTCCTCATAATCAATGCCATATGTCTGTGCATTTCCTTTAGCTACCAATCGTGCTCTATACCTGCTTATGCTACCATCAGCATTATGCTTTACCTTGTAAACCCATTTGCAGCCTATGGGTTTCTTTCCTTGCTGCAATGGAACCAACTTCCATGTTTTGTTTCCATCAAGTGCAACCATCTCCTCATCCATAGCGTTTTCCCAATCTGCATTTCCAATTGCATCTTCAAAACAAGAAGGTTCAGCATCTTGTGTTACCTTTGTCAGGTAGGCATAATAATGAGCCATGTAGCTATCATATGTTAATCGTTGTATAGAATTCCGCATCCTCCCAGATCTTCTTGATCCTGGGTCACTTCTCCTTGTATTATCTACATGTGCCTTTCTAACTCCTGAAGTCTTTATAGAGGGCAATACAAGTTCCTCATCAAGACTCTTGTCTGAACCACTTGAATCTCCATCAATGTCTTCAAAACCTGCACATGTTTTATGACCAACAAAAAGCTTTTCTTTACCTTTCTTGGATGTATTTGATAAATTTGCTGGACTGAAATTTCCATGCAATCTTGCACTCCATGGATTTGAGTTGGAACTATTGCTTGGTGATGCATCTAATCCACTCAAAACTTGAGATTTTTCACTTGATTTTTCAGCATTTTCTTTGTCATTTGGTTCAAGATTCAGTCCTTCATTGGCATCTGCGTAGAAGCTTGACATTTCATCAAATACCACATCTCTGCTCACCTTCACCTATCGTGTGAGTGGGTTATAACATTTATATCAAGGGAGTATCCAATGAAGGCACACCTTTCTTCTTTTGGATCAAGCTTTGTCCTCAATTCATCTGGAACATGTACATATGCAATACAGCCAAAAACTTTCAAATATGATAAGTTCGTCTATTTACCTGTAAACTTCTCTTTAGGTGTAACTTGATGTACAGCAGCAGTCCGAGTTCTGTTCATGATGTATATAGCATTATGAATAGCTTCTGCCCAATAACAATGAGGCATATTCTTCTCAACCGTCAAGGCTCTTGCTATTTCTGCAATATGTCTATTTTTGCATTCAGCAACACCATTCTGTTGTGGTGTGTACCTGCATGAAAATTGACATTGAATTCCATGACTTTTTAGAAAATTGCTGAACTCATTTGACATGTATTCACCTCCTCCATCAGATCTTAATGTCTGAATATACTTCCATGTCTGTTTTCCACCATAGTTTTAAAATTTTGAAAGTGAGTGAATACCTCACTCTTCTCTTTCATGAAATAGACCCACACTTTCCATGTATGGTCATCAATGAAGGTAACATAAAACTTGCAGCTGCCCATAGATGTGGTCTTTGCAGGACCCCAAACATCTGTATGTACTGTTTCTAGCACGTTCTCACTAACATGCTTGTCATGCGGAAACGATGATCTTGATTGTTTACCAAATTGACATGTTGCACATACCTTTTGCATCTCTGCAACCTTCAAACTTGGTAGTCCATGGATAATCTCCTTTGACTACATCAATCTCAACCTTTGCAAGTTTTCATGTCCAATCCGTTTGTGCCACATCTCTATATCAACAATAACTCCTGCACCTTTTGCAAGCATGGCTGCATTCATTTCAAGAACTTCCATATTTAAGGTGAACATCCTACCCACTTTGTTTCCTTTGACAATCAATCTTCCATCCCATTTTTATTCTTCTACACATAACCTATCAGCATTGAACCCGACTTGTAATCCTTGGTCAACCATTTGTCCAACAGAAACCAGATTCTTTGTTATGTTTGGAACATGCAGCACATCAGCAAGATGTTTTACTTTCTCCCCCTCCATCTAACCTTAGTCTTTTTAGTGTTTTACCTATTTAGTTCTCCACAAGAGCTAAATACATTTTGAAGCCTGAAAAGACTTCATCCTTTTGTTTCATAAATTATAGTATAGTCCATCTACTACAATCATCAATGAAGGAAACATAATACCTTGATCTAGATATTGAAGCATCCTTGCTAGGTCCCCATACATCTGTATGAACCAAGTCCAAGAGATCTCCATGAATATATCCTTTCTTCATGAATGGTAACATGTGAGAATTTCCAAATTGACATGCACTAAACTTATAAATCATGTGTTGCTTTGACAAATTAGGGAGTAAAAGTACACTTTGGTCCCTAGAAATTTGCTTTAATGATCTTTCACCAATATGTGCTAACCTCTTGTGCCATACTTCCAATTCTGTGAGTGTCTGACCACCATAATTAAAGAAAGTAATGTTCCTTGTGTCTTGTAATTCAAATGTCAATAGTCTACATGTCTTTTCACCCTTTGCAATCCTCCTGAATCCTTGACTTGGATCTTCAACAAATGCTCCTCCTTTTGTGAACATGACTTGTAGGCCTTTCTCCACAATCTGTCCTACACTTATCAAATTCTTTGTGATAGTAGGGACATAGATTACCATCAAGTGCTCTATGTCCCTATCTTCAAGTGCTTTTTACATTCCCTATCTTCTCCACCAGATGCCTTGTATCATCATTGTTTGCACCTCATGCTTGTTCCTTGGATCTTTTAAATCTGATAGGAGGGCCACATTTTCTACCACATGGTTTGAGCAACTTGAATTTATGAAGAAAACATGCTTATTAGATTTACCTTGAGGCATTTCCATATTCATGATTAGCAATGAGTCTGCTTGATTTAAGTCTTCTGTGTAGTTATTGAAGTCTCTTCTTCCTCTATTTCCTCCTTAATAGTTTGAATGGTTGTAATTATTGTGGTAACCATTGAAGTTGTACCTTCCTCTTGAGTAGCCATAACTTCCTATATTGTAGCCTCTATCTCTTTGATTCCTAGAATTCCTAAAGCAGTTTTTGGTTGTGTGATTGGTTAGTCCACAAATAGAACAAGGGTTAGACTCTTGGATGTTAAAAAATAAAGAAGCAAGGTCGTATATATATTTTTCGAAAGGGATTTTCTTCAAATTGATGGAAAATACAAAAATGAAAAATGAAATCATTTACTTCAGCAAGTAGTGGTCAAAAGAGAATCAATCAAAAGAGAATCAAATCCAAAGAGAAGAGTGGCTACTCAATGTAGTGGAGGTGTTATGGAGAAGAGCTTTCAAACTCATCATGAGAGCCCATGGTCATTTGTCTACAAAAGAGGCAAGGGAGGATATCCAAGAAAAGTGGTAGAAGGTGTTGAGGTCCCCTTGTATGAAGTTCATTTTGTTTCAGTCATTTCGTTTTCTTCAGTCTCATAGACTATGTCTAGCCGCATGCTAATTTTTGGGTAGCCTGATCTTGAAAGTCATATCTCTCAATGTATGTATCCATTTTTAGAGTTTAAATATTGGTTGGAAATCTGATTGTGCATATTTATTATATCTATAACAATCTTAGCGAATTTGTTATTCTCTACGAGTTATTCAATTTTTAGTGAAGTCTAGTTTTCAACCTTACTGAGAGGACAGGCAGCCTATTTTGAGGAAATAAATTGCCAAACCAAACCTACTCTATTTGACAGCTTATTTGAAAGCTATTAGTGTCTAGTTTGAGTGACCAAAGTCGCAACTTCATTGCATTCTTCAATTGATACTAGTTTTCATTTTATAGTTCAGTTGTAGGTAAAAGTCTTTATCCTGAGAAGGTCTTCTACACTTTTCCTATGAATAGGAGAGGAATTCTCCAAAAATTGGTACCAAAGCATTGGAGTTTAAGAAGCAAAGAATTGGAATTAAAGTAAATCAAAGGAGAAGCCATAGATCAAGTCAAGATAGAGCACCAAAACCTAACTGAGGTAAACTTCAAACTTGGAAGTCTTCAATGGCTGATTTAGGATAACAAGTTGAGAAGTTATATAAAGATACTTTTCAGTCATGGAGGTATAGAATGAAAAATTACCTTAAAGGTAAAGGTACTCGTACATGTGTGTGCATTGAGATCACACTTGGATATGGCAAGAAGCTCTGCTATTGTGTGTTCTAATCCCGCGACTAAATCATATGTATATATAGTGAGGATTGGAGCCAAGATTTGAATTTGAAATCTTTCTCACCTAAATCACTTTTCCTATTTCTTAGTGATTGACTCTCAACTAATTTAGTCACAAATTCCTAGCCTTCCTTTTCCTCCTCATCAAATGGATTCAACCACTTTTGATTCTCCAGATTTTACATAAGGTAAATGTTCAAGGAGTTACAAGGGTGAGTTCATAAGTGAACTCCTCACATCTTTAATATTTGCTTCAATTATAGCATAGGTTTCTATGACATTTGAAGACTCAAGCCAATACTTAGACTTTCCATGAACTTGTTCCAACAATAAGTAACTTAACAATTCTTCTTCTACTTTAGGTTTCATAGAGTTGATTTCTATTTCTTCATCATCATGTATACAACAAGTTTTTTTTCCAATGATTCAGCTGAATCTAGCATTACTCGATCCAACATAGAGATGAGAATATGTTGTTGAACTATAATTTTTTGCTTTTGCATTATGGGGGGTGTGAAAAGTGTAAAAGCTTGATCATATGGAGGTCCTGTGTAACTTTTAGATCCACTTAAAAATTACTTTATGAAAATCAATTTCCTCTCTCATGGAATAAACACTCAAGACATCATGTGATATTCAAAATCAATTGGTGTAGTAAACATTAATGGAAACAAGATTGAATAGAAGAATAGGTTTCTCAAACAACTGGTTTGCAAAGGATTTCTCTAAGATTAGTAAGGGATCACTCAAGTTCTCAAGATCTCAAGTTGCTTAAAAGATAAAAGTTCCCATTCTAATATCCAAGGATACATAGTAAGATTCAAGCATACCTAATAGGATTCTTACATGTTGGGAATTGAACTCACAACCTCCCGGTTAGGAGTGTGATGGGCTAACCACTTGCCTCAAAATCCATGGTTGAGGATTACTTCCTAATCCTCTCTCTTAAGGCATGCTTCAAACATCTCCTACTAGGATTATGTGAGATTCCTTTCCCCTTAGACTGAGCATTGCCCTCAATGCTCACTTGTCAACCCTTCTAACTCTTGGACCCACTTTCCATGCATGAGTGCTTCAACCAACCTCAAACTCCAAAAAATGGACCAAATTTGGACCTATCCTACCCTCTGTGGGTGTCCAAATGCCCATGTGCCTTCATCCAAGGCTAGTTTCACACTCACCAAGGATAAGCGCTTTTTCCAAGTGCCCACGAATGAGACGTAAACCTCCATCTCGCCCAATTTCTCAACTAGGCTCTGATACCAATGTTGAGAATTGAACTCACAACCTCCCGGTTAGGAGTGTGATGGGCTAACCACTTGCCCCAAGGCCCATGGTTGAGGATTACTTCCTAATCCTCTCTCTTAAGGCATGGTTCAACCATCTCCTACTAGGATTATGTGACATTACATAATGACAATGCTTCTTCATAGATAGGAAAATTAGACTGATGCATGCTAGAGTGTAAAGGAGATACTAGGGTACCCACTTCTAGCAATATATACTATATGTTGAAGAATCACTCACAAATTTGACATACAGACAGACATAAAGACGACGAACAGAAGCAGAAACAAAGCATTCAGAAAATTAAACCTTAGTGAAGGGACAAATTCACGAATGTAATATAGTTTATAGAAACTTCTAGAAATACAAATTTTGAATCTCGGAACAAAATGTATATATATGAGCGAAGAAGGGAGCAGTATATGTATATACAACCGGAATAGAATAGTGCATATAGAAACTAAGGATAGTGATATAGAAGACGCCAGAGATTGCGTATGTAGAGATGAACAATAGAACCTGAACTGTCGGGTATTCATCTGAGAGAGATGTTAAGGAATAACTACTCAGAGTAGGAGAGTTTTCCATAGCTATGAGCAAAGTGAGGACAAGCTATTTTGTACACATCTTCTCTAATAGAAAACACATGTTCATGTGGAAGAATTTGAGCGCATTCTTGTATGTGAAGAAATCTGAGTGATTTCATGTTACTATGAAAGTTAGTTAACAATTACAGTTTTTTCCAGTAAACATTTTCCGGTACTTCTAAGAGTTAGATCTCGCAGCACAGTGTAAAGTTTTTTATGAGAGATAGCTTATCTTGAAGCTAGGAATCTCAACTACAAACTGATCAAAAGAGTTATATGAAACGGGACATGTACAGAGTACAAAGTCTGACCGTAAAAGACATGCAGAACTGGTGAAGTTTTTTCTCAAACTTCAGGAAGAGTTTGTTCAGTGAAGGAAGCTCAGGTATTACTTCCTTACTTCAATTATAACCATTTGAAGTAATTACAAACAGAATTGCAGTTGATTCTGGTGACATTCCGGTAAGATTATGGTGACAGTCTGGTAACATTCCGGTGAAGTTCTGGTGATATTTTGGTGAGTTTCAAAACACAGTTTTGGCACAGTTAAGTGACAGAAAGATTGTCTAACTGTAAGCAAACATAGTAGTGTAAAATTTCAAGTAAATCAGTTCAGAATTAAAGCTTGAAGGAAATGCAAAGTTTTTTGTAAAGTGAATTTTTGAAGTTCATTAAAACACTAGTGAAGTTTTCAGGTTGCTAAGCTACTGATGATTATAGAAGTGTTCTAATATCACTTTAGCTTAGTTCTAGTTGAGGTGTGGCAATTTTCCGCAGTCTTGTTAGTAAACAAGCTTTTGCCGCGACATCACATAACCTCAACAAGTGGTATCAAAGATGAAAAGGTTCTGAAGAACAGAAAGGTCCTCAAGAGTAAACGGAAGTGAAGATACAAGAGAATTCAAAGAATTCTTCATAAAGAAAGGTGAAAGCTGAGATGATCAACAACAAACGGCATCAAGAAACGTTCCAAAGTAATTCTCAAGGGTAAAGGTTTGTAAAAGGTAAAACCTTTTAACATTACACTCACCGGAAGTAACAGAAACAAGAAGATTATGGCAGATCATATCTCTATTGACAAATTGGACAGAGATAATTATCCCACATGGGTAATGCGAATGGAAGCCTTACTTATGAGTAAGGACTCAATGATATATGTGACAGGAGAAGAAAAGAAGTCGACTTTCGAAGACGATAATCAACCAAAGAAAGAAGAGTTAGAAGCCTTGAAGCTGTGGCAGAAGAAAGATGCAACGGCAAGAGCTTATATCTACAATACCATTACAAATCATTTACTACCACACATTAGAGGTCTAGAGAAAGCAGAAGGCATATGGAGTGCGTTGAAAGATCATTTCCAAAATACGACGAAAGCTAGGAAGGCTAGCCTATGCTCAGAGTTTACAACGTTCAAGAAAAAGCAAAGTCAAAGCATTAGTGATTATGTCACTAAGATGAAAGACTTGGCGGACAGTCTTGGATCTATTGATGAAGATATCAAAGATCACAGGTTGATAGCACAAGTGCTTGCAGGACTGAGAGGAGATGAAAGGTGGAAACCTTTCGTACTCTCAACTGAACTTTCATTAAATCATTTTGTACCAGATTTAAATCAGTTGCTTGGACTAATCCTAACATTTGAGCAAGATTTGAAGACAGACAGAGATAAAGGACATAGTTCGACTATGTATGCAAAAAGTAAGAAGAAAGGTAAAGAAAAAGATGAAGAAGAGATATCTACTCAAGAAAATTTTGCAAGAGGAAGAGGTAATGCCAGAAGTAAAAGCAGAGGTAATACAAAAGGAAGAGGTAATCAGAATAACAACAAGAAGAGTTGTTGGATATGTGGATTAAGCAATCATTTGGCTCATGATTGCTGGCATAATTCTCAAGGATCAAGTCAGAATCAGAATAATAACATTAGAGGCAAAAGCGGAAGATATCAAAGAGGAAGACAAAGCCAAAGAGGTAGATATGGTAGAGGTGGAGCAAGAAGTTGGGGACAGAATCAGTCTCACAACACTACCTACTACAACTATGCGAATGATACGCAGAATGATGGTCATACAACGTTGATGATGAACTCGATAAGTATGTCAGAGAATGAAGATCTCAAGGTATTCTATATTGACTCTGGTTGTTCAAATCATTTGTCAGGAAATATAAAATTGTTATCAGAACTTGAAGGAGGAATTTCAAATCATATAGTACAAACAAGTGATAACACAAAACATAATGTAAGGTCAATTGGAAAAGTTAAGTGTAAGAATGGAGCTGACCTACTAACAAATGTTTTGTATGTTCCAACAATCCCAAAGAATTTGATCAGTGTGGGTCAGATAGTAGAAAAAGGTTTTCAAGTCAGGTTTACAAATGAAGGAGTATTTGTTGAAGATCCAGAGAATGGATATAATCAAATTGTCCATGGTAAAAAGGAAGGTAGACTTTTTACTCTTAAAGTACAAGGGAATGTTGGTCAAGCCTTGATCACACATGGTGATGAGGTATTTACAGAGTTAGACCTCTGGCATAAGAGGTTAGGACATTTCAATGAAACAAGAATCAAAACTATGGTGGAGAAACAATCTGTCAGAGGATTACCAAATATGAAGAATCAACATATGATTCACAAGTGTGAAGCCTGTCAGATGGGAAAAGCCCACAGATTACCATTTCAGAAGAAAGGGTACAAACACGATGGTGTGCTAGAGCTCATACATACAGATGTATGGGGACCGACAAAAGAAGGATCTATCAGTGGCTTAAGGTATTACGTTATTTTTATTGATGATGCAACAAGATGGATAACTCTTTATGTTTTGAAAGAGAAGTCAGAAGTATTTGGAGCTTTCATGCATTTTCATGCATATGTTGAAAGACTTACAAGACAGAAACTTAAAAGACTAAGGTCTGATGGAGGATGAGAATATTTTTCTCGAGAGTTCAATGATTATCTGTGGAATGCAGGTATCAAAAGAGAAATAACTTGCAGGTATACACTGCAACAAAATGGAGTAGCAGAAAGAAGAAACCGAACTTTACTTGAGTTTGCAAGAGCGATGCTAAAGGAGAAGAATTGTCCAAATTATCTTTGGGCTGAGGCTGTAAATACAGCTACATATCTGGTAAATAGATTACCATGTACATCTTTAAATGGCATGACCCCTTATGAAGCTTGGTGGGGTAAGAAACCAACACTTGATCATTGTAAAGTGTTTGGATCAGTTGCTTATGCTTATGTACCATCACAACTGAGACATAAGCTTGAACCAAAAGCAAAAAAATATGTGTTCATCGGATATGATGAAAAACAGATGGGTTATAGGTTATGGAGTCCTCTAACCAAACAGTTTATTGTTTCGAGAGATGTGACATTTGATGAAGGAAAGAGCTGGTATACAGATAAAGAGCATAGTGTTGAAACACTTGAAGAAGAGATAAGAAGAATTGAAAAAGGTAAATCACATATGCAGGTAAATGGAGATGAAGAACATATGCAGGCAAGTACATCCAGGATCGGATCAGGTATGAGAAATGAAGATGGACCAAGATTTGATGAAGATGTGTATTCAGATACACATGAAGAGTTTGAACCAAGAAGGTTAAACAGAGTTAGGAAACAACCAACAAGGTATTCCTATGACACTTCTTATTTGACTCAGAAAAACTATGCTTACTTAGTAAAGGAAGATGAAGAACCTCATAATTACAATGAAGCAAAAGGTAAGGAAAAATGGGAAGAAGCAATGAAGGAGGAGTTCAATGCACTTGAGGAGAACAAGACTTGGGAACTTGTTCCAAAACCAAATGGTAAGAAAGTGATTGGAAATAAATGGGTTTACAAAGTTAAGAAGCTTGTAGATGGAAGGATAGCCAGATACAAAGCTAGATTGGTAGTCAAAGGCTATGCTCATACACATGACATAGATTATGATGAGACATTTAGTCCGGTGGCAAAGATGTCAACCATAAGGACATTGATTGCTGTAGCAACATCAAAAGGATGGAAGCTAATTCAGCTGGATATAAAGAATGCATTTTTAAATGGATATATATCAGATGAAGTCTACATGGAACAACCTGAAGGGTTTGTAAGTTCGAGTTACCCAGATCATGTTTGCAGATTAAGAAGAGCTCTCTATGGATTGAAACAAGCTCTAAGAGCTTGGAATTATAGACTTGTGAAGTATCTCAATGACCTTGGATACCAAAGCTCAAAGGCTGATGCAAGTCTACTCATTAAGAGAACAGATGAAGGTATGATCTACATTTGTATTTATCTAGAAACACACAGTGGCTTTATCGTCAACAGAAGCAGAATATAAAGGACTTGTAGAAGCAGCGAAAGAAGTGATATGGATGCAGACCTTGTTCAAAAGCATGGGTATTGATCAAGGTATACCTATCATACTTGGAGATAATATGAGTTCGTTGTATCTTGCAGCAAATCCAGTATTTCATGCAAGAACAAAGCACATAGAGATTCAATATCATTTCCTGAGGGAAAAGGTAATGGAGAAGGAGATTGAAATAGTATTCACTCCTACAAAAGATCAAATAGCAGATATTCTGACAAAGAGCTTAGATGGAGTAAAGACAAGTGGATTCAAAGAAATAGCAGGTATAAGAGAAAAGAAGAATATATGAAAGATCAGAGAATGCAAATTAGAGATTGAGGGGGAGTTGTTGAAGAATCACTCACAAATTCGACATACAGACAGACATAAAGACGACAAACAGAAGCAGAAACAAAGCATTCAGAAAATTAAACCTTAGTGAAGGGACAAATTCACGAATGTAATATAGTTTATAGAGACTTCCAGAAATACAAATTTTGAATCTCAGAACAAAATGTATATATATGAGCGAAGAAGGGAGCAGTATATGTATATAGAATCGGAATAGAATAGCGCATATAGAAACTGAGGATAGTGATATAGAAGACGCCAGAGATTGCGTATGTAGAAATGAACAATAGAACCTGAACTGTCGGGTATTCATCTGAGAGAGATGTTAAGGAATAACTACTCAGAGTAGGAGAGTTTTCCATAGCTATGAGCAAAGTGAGGACAAGCTATTTTGTACACATCTTCTCTAATAGAAAACACATGTTCATGTGGAAGAATTTGAGCGCATTCTTGTATGTGAAGAAATCTGAGTGATTTCATGTTACTATGAAAGTTAGTTAACACTTACAGTTTTTTCCAGTAAACGTATTTCGGTACTTCTGAGAGTTAGATCTCGTAGCACAGTGTAAAGTTTTTTATGAGAGATAGCTTATCTTGAAGCTAGCATTCTCAACTACAAACTGATCAAAAGAGTTATATGAAACGGGACATGTACACAGTAGAAAGTCTGACCATAAAAGACATGCAGAACTGGTGAAGTTTTTTCTCAAACTTTAGGAAGAGTTTGTTCAGTGAAGGAAGCTCAGGTATTACTTCCTTACTTCAATTATAACCATTTGAAGTAATTACAAACAGAATTGAAGTTGATTCCGGTGACATTCCGGTAAGATTATGGTGACAGTCTAGTAACATTCCGGTGAAGTTCCGGTGATATTTTGGTGAGTTTCAAAACACATTTTTGGCACAGTTAAGTGATGGAAAGATTATCTAACTGTAAGAAAACATAGTAGTGTAAAATTTGAAGTAAGTCAGTTCAGAATTAAAGCTTGAAGGAAATGCAAAGTTTTCTGTAAAGTGAATTTTTGAAGTTCATTAAAACAGTAGTAAAGTTTTCAGGTTGCTAAGCTATTGATGATTATAGAAGTGTTCTAATATCACTTTAGCTTAGTTCTAGTTGAGGTGTGGCAATTTTCCGCAGTCTTGTTAGTAAACAAGATTTTGGCGCGACATCACATAACCTCAACACTGTATATATTTCTAGTACTCCGTCTACTAAAGGGGGGTTCTCCTTAGGGAAGTATACCCTGTAACATTCATGTGTGCAGGTACCTTCACTAACAATAGAGACACCGACAGAAGAGAAAATGTATAGTCGTGGAGAAAGGATCAATGACAAGTACTCATAAGAGATGAAAGCACTTCTTAACTTAGAAAATGATGACAAAAGGCTACAATGCTACAAAAGGATGAAACAGAGGGCTAGCATGCCATTCTAGAAACTAACTAGAAACGATACAAGAGTGCTGACCGACACAATCAATACAACAAAGATGATTACTTGATCCACAAGAAATTCACTGAGGCATGTCAAATGACTAGATCCAATCCACTCAATCACCCTGTAATGCTAATCACCAACTCCACTGGGAAGCCCACACTTTGTATACTCACCACAGAATGACCTCCAACAGTATGCCTGTAGCAACAGATTGCAGAGAGTAGTCCAAAAAATAGCCTCAACTAGCATCAACAAATGATGGTAATGATGATATGCAATAGTCCCGAAGATCCACACGATATAGATCACACACCCCCAAATGAGTGCCAAACATCTGTTTATATAGACTCCAGAGAGGCCAGGGATGGCCTTTCCAAATCCTAGCCTTATGTACCGCACGCGCCAAACTAGTGGCCAAAGAGGTGGAGGAGTGGAATAATTATGGCTCTGGTAGCGAACTTCAATTAGGCCCCCAATTTTAGGTTCTAACACCACCAAAGCTTGGTGGCGGTATTCCCTGCATTACTTTTCACTCTGACACTTCACTGACAAAATATACTCCACCCGTCATTTGCCGCCCGAGTAGCTCGTGGTGGAGCCCTACATAAGTCGATAGCCACCCTCCAAGTGTGTCATCACATAGTCGCCCAATGAATATTTATTTGATGTAGCAAGACTTTAGGTAGTCGCCCCATGATGTGGAGTTAGCCAAAAGTGGTTGGTGGCCTCGCCCCATATTATGCCAAAGTAGTGGTTGATGGCCTCGCCCCATGATGTGGAGTTTGCCAAAAGTGGTTGGTGGCCTCACCCTTGATTTGCTAGAATTGGTGGTCGTCTAGATTTGAGAAGCTCAAAATTTGGTGGTCGCCCATGTGTATGTAGAAGGTGGGTGGGCGTCCGACTACAGGTAGCACCCAAGATGGGTGGTCGCACAATTGAGCTATTAATGCAAAGGGTGGTCACCAATTTAGAGGAAGTGGTTGTTTTATTGTAGTTGCCAATGAAAATGGTGGTTGCCCCCCATCATCGTGGTGGTTGGTCTTCAAGATGGTGGTTGCCTCCTCCATATGTGGTGATGGTGCCACCTCCTCCACAAGAGATGGTGGTCGCCTCCTCCACAAGAGATGGTGGTTGCCTCCTCCACATGTGGTGATGGTGGTCGCCTCTTCCACAAAGGATGGTGGTCGTAGAAAAGATGGTGGTAGTGTCCTCCACATGTGGTGATGGTGGTTGCCTCCTCCAAAAAGATGGTGGTCGCCTAAATGGTCCTTGTCCATGGTGGGTGTGAGCAGAGAAAATGGGTGGTCGCCCAATCTTTGTAGTAAGTCCCCATGGGTGGTCGCCCATTTAGCACAAAGTGGTAGTCGCCTAGCCCAAGTGCAAAAAGACATGTCCGTTGAGTCGCTTGTCATCCATTAGGCCCACCATTAATAATAGAACCATCATTATCCTTTAAGCCTTCTTGCATTGCAATACGCTTTTCCACATAGAGTAGATTACCTTATCCCGTTCCTTCACCTTGATTAGTTGAGTGAGCCTATCTCTATGTTTGGGATGATTAGAATATGTGTTGGCATTTGAGGTGAGATATCGCTGAATGCATATGCCAAATCATGCTTTATAAGGAGCTACAAAGCGTCGCCCTTCACCTTGGGATTTGCTAAAATGCCGCCTTGGTACCTGGGAGGCACCTTGTTTTAAGGCGTGAGATATTTGCTAAGCAATTGCAAGAAGTTAATTCAATAACTTCCTAAAAACATGGCAAGCACGTTCCATCTATTGGAATGAAACAGAAAAGTTAGTGAATTACACATTAACTCATTTCTCCATGTTCATATGGCCGAAGGGGCACTAGTGTAGCTCAGTGATGAGTAGCACCTCCTTTAATGTCAATCCGGGAAGACGTGAGGATGGTATGATGACCTCGAGCAAGTGAAGGCACAAGTGCGTGAGTGTGAAGCACACCGACATGCACACACATACACATACACGCACACAAGGCAAGACAAAGAGTGAGAAGCAATGGAGTTCTTTAGATTACTTTCAAAAAGCTCATACAAGTTCAAATCAATTACAAGCTAACCTCAAAAATGAGCTCTCTAGCTCTATTTATAGTTTTTGATTAGGTTTTGGCCTTGTCCACACCTAGTGTCCGGCCTAGTTAAAAATTAGGTTCCATGCCCTATTTGGAGGTTCAAACGGAGTCTAAAAAATGTGAAAACTGATAGGTAGGTACTTCTAAAGCTCCTCAAGCTCAAGGACTCCTTGGCTTGCACAAAATGGAGCTACAAAAATATGAAATGGTATTTACAATGGTTTTTAGTGATGAAAATCACTATTTTTGTAGGGATTTCTTCTAACATTTTGACATACATTTCCTGGAGCTCCCTACTTGCTCCTTCTTCTTGTGTGCCCAACTCTTTGATGCTTGAAAAATTTAAATGGCCTACTTGTCAGATCTTCTTTGACTACTGTGTCTGCTTGTGCTTTCTCTTCGCTCTGACTCCCTTCGTAGGCTTCCTTGTCTTGTGACTCCTTCAGTTCCTTGACTACTGCCAACACCCCCCCCCTCTCTCGTGTCTGTCGTCTCTGACAGACCCTTCTCTAGCCGTGCGTTGGACGTAATATTGAACCACATCGAAAGCGAGGTGGTGTTCTTCTAATCGCAGCCCCCGTGCTAGGTCTGTTAGCAGTGCATCCCAATTCACTGGTCCTGGGATGTCTGGATGTGGCACCCGCAATTGTTCTGAATGGATGGTTCTTTCCACAGTGAATAAGTGGAGGAGATGTGAGGGCCTGGGTACAAATATTTCTGAGTGATATTCCCAGAATCCTGTCACGAACATCTCCTCGAATGTCTGTTTAAAGCAAGCTGGGAGGTACTTGATTCTGGCATGCCAAGCATATATTACCTCTATTGATGGGGTGGTGCTCATGTTGTATACCAGATCTTGGTTGCCTGTAAGGAAGCCAACTCCTGAGAAGTGGGGGTCTTTAATGTTCTTGAATGTCCTGAATTTGATCAGCATTAATTCAAAGATTTTCATGCACATTTGGGCCATCACATCGGGGGTATTCCGTAGTCGAATGCTCCAGTGACGGATGGTAGAAATCATATAATTCACAGTAGGAGGTCCTTGTGGAGGTGCTAGATAAACATAATTTAACCACTTGGCACAACCTTTGATGTTCTTGACAGCAATGGCAAACTCGGGCCAGGTGCGTCTGTGAGAGACTGGAACATAACAGGGATTGTATTTAATAAAGAGTGGGATGTTAGTCCAAGTACGGACCATCTCTGGGTAGGTCTCGAGAAGACGGATCCTCCAGGTGGGTTGATGAATGGATCCTTTTTTAGCACTCTCTGGGATATCATCAGGCCCAAATTGTGTGGCGAAAGTTGGAGGTTTGCCACATCGGCGTTGGATCTCCACGTTGTAATATGCCAGGAGTACACAGTATGGCACATACTGATCATCGTTGGTGCCGATCCATCTATGATGAGACATACTGTGGAAATACTCTGACTTTATGATGGTGTCTTCTAATTTTGCCATTGATTGGATTTGGATTGCCACTCGATCTTCATGGGTTGTAGCTGTTTTTTCTAGTGTCTGGAGTTCGACTTCCAAGGTGTCCATTCCTTCTGAGGTTTGCTGACCTCCTGGCATCGGCATAGGAACATATGGTTCCTCATACGTTTCGTCCACCTCAATGGGTACCAATTCATCTGGCTCTGGTTCTACAACTGGAGAGGGTTGTCTTTCATATTCCAATAACTTCTTCTGCAGTTCCGTCCTTGGGTCTGCTCTGCTTCTGTCTCCAGGTGAGACTCATTGATCAAACGGGCAATTTCTTCATCTGTCAAATCAGCAAGGGTGTAACCTTGTGGGAACTCCAAGTCCGATGGAATCGGAGGGAACACCAGATTGGGTCCTTCGGCGCTTGGTCTGGGTAGGCGAATGGTGAATGGTCGGACACGTTGTGTTTGTGGAGGGGTCACCTCTGGTATGGTGGTGGCTCCCCTTGGTTGAGCGCATGGTAATTGAACTCCCCCTCTCATCTTCTTTGATGGAGGACCCGCCGTTGACAGTCGTCTTTGGAATTCTTGAGTCCTGGACCATACTAGTGCTCTTTGAATGGGCACGACGTACGCTAAGCACCTGTAAATTATTCTTGTCAGAGCACAGCATCCATGAAGCACATTCTTCTGTTTCTTATTCCATTGCTTATCTTTTTTGGTGGCATAGTGAAGCGTTCTTGGGCGGGAAAAGCAAAATGCTGCATGATCGTTCGTAGGTGGAGAGCAATGGTAGGTATCATTGCTACCATGTCTTTCAATTTATTGAGATCCTTATGCTTCATCCTGCCTGGAACCAACATTTCTTTCTCAGTGGGAATATGCATACCTTGCATGTTCAGTGCTGCCCGTACCAAATTGATTGTCAGTTTGAATCTCTTGAGTTCATGGCCTGGCAATAGTGAGGGTAGCACACAAGTACTATCGCCTCCCTTAGAATGCTAGGGGTGATGGTATTGATAAAATAGGAGCAGCGTAGGAAATCTGGCTTAGGCAAATGTGCTCAGAAATAGCTATCCAATCCCGCTTTGGTCCAAACCGATCGCATTACTTCTGCATTCTGATAGTTCTCAAATTCGCGAGTGAAGAAATGGTAGCGTCCCCATTTGCCATTGAACTCAATTTCTGCTTCCCAGAAGTAGGTGCCATCACCCTATGGCCCTGCGACATCACTAAACCAATGAGCGTGTTTCCCCACTTGAGAAGTGTGTCCCTAAGGAGGGTCCTGAATAGGGAGCACATGCACCGCTTGAAGTTCTTGAGGCCTCTCAGTGAGTTGGGGTTCAAGGAGGATGGTTTTAATGTCCACAATCTGTGCGCTAGACCCTACCTGGGAACTGGTGCCTCTTGCTTCTGCCATTGTTATTGCTTACTTGCTGGTTCTGTGAGAATACAGAATCATGCATTAATATTGTAATGGACAAGATAGAACACTTTTTGTCCCCGTTACAACATTATCATGAGGTGAATAATGGGTTAGTGAGTGCTCGATGATTGTGTGTGTAGTTAATGAATGGATAGTCCTACGAGCTAGATCAAAAGATGCAGTGTATGAGTGATGTAGTTAGCAAGGGAGGATGAATTTACACATGGGGTTCGGGGGTTTTATTACAAGTTTTAGGCTACCATTCGGTTTTGGTTTAGTGGAGACTCTGGAGGGCTTTATGAGTATGTCTGCTTGGGAATGAGGCGTTTTTGGGACCCATTTACAAGTGAGTCTGTGCGTGCTTCTGAGCGACTGTGTGTTTGTGCGTATTAAACAAGAGTGGGTAACGGCTTCTTGACCGAGTGAACCTTGTCGTGTATGATGTGATTCGTGCGTGACTAGTTGAGCCCGCAAGCAAGCCTTAGGCACCCAAATTTTTCTTGATTGTGGGCCAGCCTTCATCGACTTCTTGGGTACCCAGATAAATTTCACTTTCTCAAAGGAAGTTTTGGAAGTCTCCTTATTAGTATCATGTCGTTGATTACTAATAGGAAGTTGAGATGGTTGTTGTCGCTTGACTGTAATAGGCCGCTCGCCTTTTTGCACCCACAATTGTTTCAATGGCTGAGTCATTCTGCTTCGCACGTTCTTTTGGCCTCCAGCATGGGTAGTCTTCAGCAATTGATCTGCCTTTGGTTGTTGCCTCCCTCTGGCCTTTGGAAAAGAAGGGAGTTCCGTTGAGTCCTTGACTTCTTTATTGAGATCAACATTCCTCTGCATCACATAGCTTTGGACAAGAACAGCATGGTCAACTTCATGTGTACCCCTGGAAGGACCAGGAGTCTATGCCTTTTCTAGTTCCTTGAGTGCTCCATTATCTAACTCAACTGTAATTCGACTCTGATTTACCCATACCTGAAGAAGTCCACTTCTTAGGTTTAAGTTGACTGCATGGTCATAGATCCAGTCTTGACCCAAGACCAGAGGCTCCGTGAGATCCTCATCTTGACACACTAGTACTTTAACTGTCATTAGAACATCTTGAATGGAGAGGGGAAGTTCCACCTTGCCCATGCAAGGAGTTTCCACACCTCCCAATCCTATGAGATATGCTTCTATAGGATTGACTTTTAACTTCAATTCTTGACAGTAAGAGAGTTTAACGGCACTAGTGGCTGCGCCTGAGTCAATCAAGGCCCGTGCAGCCTTTGCGCCCTTTCCTTGTCCTATCTCCAAGGTTACAAAAGGACGTCGGTCAACTATTCTATGGGGGCTTACACTTGAGACTTTA
The DNA here is from genome assembly GCA_020310875.1 of Ceratopteris richardii. Classification (NCBI taxonomy): domain Eukaryota; kingdom Viridiplantae; phylum Streptophyta; class Polypodiopsida; order Polypodiales; family Pteridaceae; genus Ceratopteris; species Ceratopteris richardii. Next base: position 118,355,795 of record CM035412.1, on the reverse strand, counting down.
CACATAGCCATATGATATCCGGGGTTCGCATAGTCATCTATCCTTGGCTGATCTCGTCCTTGTCTTCTCATCTTCATTTTTCGGATGCGTTCCAAGGCTTCTGCCTGAGCTTCTTCTCGAACTCGTTTTTCCTCTTCTTTATGTTTCTTGGCAGTGTTGAGTCGATTGAGCATTTCCTCTGTGAGAGGTTCCTGATACAACTTGACTCTGCATCCACTTATGTAGCTCGGGAGAATGTCGCCTTCAAGTGTGGTTAATTGGACAGCTCCACTAGTCGAGATCCTATTTATGATCATAGGTCCATAGCCTCTCTTCTCTAGTTTTCTCGCATGTTGCTTCAAAGTGTAGACTAACACTAGGTCCCCTGCTTTCAATCCTTTATCCTTCACATGGGCATCAAAGTACGCTTTCTGCCTTTTCTTAGCTGCATATATTCCCGCTGCAGCTCTTAGTCTAGTTTCACCTAATCGTTCGAGGTCAAAAATTCACAAAGAGAGTTCATGACCCGTCCACTCATGCTCCTGTGCTACTCTCAATGTGGGAATCAAGAAGTCCACAGGTAGCACCGCATTTTGGCCGAATACCATCTCAAAGGGTGTGGCTTGGAGTACCGTTTTATAGGCCACTCGGTATGCCCAAACAACATGGTGTAGCTGTTTGTCCCAATCAGAGCGTTTGTTATTGACCAATTTAGTTAGCACATTGCATAGGATCTTATTTGTGCTCTCAGCCTAGCCATTAGCTTGTGGGTGATAGGGCGCAGACTTCTTATGTACTACCAAGAATTCTTGGAGAAGATTTTCAATGACCTCATTCAAGAAGTGAGTCCCCCTATCACTGACTAGCTCTATAGGTAGCTCGTATCTTGTGAACACATTCTCAAATAGGAACTTAGCAGTTGTCTGAGCATCATTCTTTGTCGTAGCTTTTACCTCTACCCACTTTGTTAGATAGTCGGTGGCAACAATGATGTATTCAGCATGTGAACCCTTACTCGGGGGATTAATAGGACCTACGAAGTCTATTCCCCACTTAGAGAATGCACGTCCACCCATCATGGGTTTCAGTGGCATCTCATCCTTGCGTATAGGGTATTGAGTTCTCTGACAGACATCACACCGTTTCACATAGGTATGTGCATCCATGTGAAGGGTCGGCCACCAGAAGCCCACAAATAGTATTGCCTTGATCACCCGATCTGGTCCAAAATGTCCTCCTACTACACCTTGGTGAGCTGCTTCCAAGATCTTGAGATATTCGCTCTCATGGACACATAGTTGCAGGTAACCATCTTTACCACGCTTGTATAGATTATCACCAATGAGTGAGTAATCTAGGGCTTCTTGTTCTAGACTTCTTTGTCTAGCCACTATCATATCTAGAGGGAATGTTTTCGTCCTCAAGAAGGCCACTAACGGTTCACTCCAATCTGGCACTATGGACACTTGATACAGAGTGGCATGTTCCACAGGTGGTTTAGTGCAATAGATTGGGCATTCCTTGCACAACTTGTGGACATCAGCCTCCATAGTCGGCCAATGCACACCGAGTCTCCTTAGTGTCTGTAGGGTTCGTTGCTTTGAGTAGTGTTGCTCTAATGCACCTACATGTGCTAATTGCAACCATTTAGCGTACTCATCCTCTTCCACACAACAAGCCAATATCCCTTGATCTGTCTGTTTGTACATACTTCCTGCCATGATATGGTACTTCTGTGCTTTTACTACCTCTCTATCTTGAGTGTTTATGACTGGGTGATTAGGCCCGTATGTTTGTACTGGCACTAATGGCTTAGCCCACTGAGGTATAACTTCCAAATTAAACAAGTAAGCATCAGGAAGGTCATCTAATACTCCTTGTGGGGCTTCTCCAGATGTGAGCCTAGAGAGATGGTCTGCTCTCAAGTGAGTCTTCCATTTCCTCACCACAACTTCAAAGTCGTATTCCATTAGTAAGAGAAACCATCTTACTAATCTACCTGTATTGCATGGCTTGTTTACTAAGTACAATAATGCCTGATGATTGGTAAAAAATTTAAACTTATCTGCAAGCAAATAATGTCTAAACTTTTTAACTGCATAGACCATGCCCAATCCTTCTCTTTCGGTGGTGGTATAGTTCCGTTCAGCTACATTCAACTGTCTACTAGCATAGGCAATTGGAAGATCCATATTACCTTCACCCGTAGGTTGCGAGTACACACCCAATAGCATAATTGGATGCATCTACATGAACATGAAAAGGCTTATTCCAATCTGGTGTGGTCAAGATTGGTGTTGAACATAATCGCCGTTTAAGCTCATTGAAGGAATTCTCACATTCATCAGTCCACTCAAAATTAGTCAAAAGTCCATACAAAGGCTTGGCAATGATGGCGTACATGTGTATAAAGCGTCGGTAATAGCCACAATGCCCCATGAAAGCTTGTACTTCTTTGACATTCTTTGGCCTAGGTAACTCTGCTATGGCTTTTACTTTCTCTTCATCAGTGGATATGCCATTCTTTGACACTATGTGTCCTAGAATCTTGCCTTGCCTGACCATGAAAACACACTTTTCTGGGTTCAATCACACTTGATACTCTCTACACTTGTCAAAGATTTGCCTGAGTTCAGGTATATGTGTCTCTCTAATGTTGGAATGAGCACAGAGATCATCAACATAGACCTCCAAATTCTTCCTCAAGAACTCTTTGAACACGTGGCACATCAGTCTCTGAAAGGTTGCAGGAGCATTGGTAAGTCCAAACGGCATTACCCAAAAAGCAAATATGCCCCACTCTGTGGCAAAAGCTGTCTTATGCTGATCTTCTGGAGCTATGGCTACTTGATTGTAGCCCGAAAATCCATCAAGGAAGCTGTACACTTCCTTGCCTGCTACTCTTTCTAAGAGATGTTCTGTGATAGGAAGCGGATAGTTATCTCGAATTGTGGCTGCATTAACCTTCTTCAAGTTAATGCATACACGTAGCTTTCCATTCTTCTTATGCACAACTACAATGGGGGATACCCACTCGGTGTGCTCAATTTCATAGATGAATCCAGCTTCTACCAGACGATCTATCTCTTCTTTGATCTTGGCAGCATAATTATCATTGTATGTGTATGGCTTTTGCTTGGAGGGTTTGGCATCTGAGGTCATGGGGATAGTGTGTGAGCATATGTCTGGGTCAACACCCTTCAAATCCTTGTAGCTCGAAGCGAATACATCTCTGTATTCTCTTAGCAAGGCTATCAATTCGCGCTCTTCTTCTTCCGTCAGGTCATGTCCTATATAAGTACATCTCTCCTCTCCTTCTTCTAGGGCTACCACTATTTTCTTGGTGGTTTCTTTGTTATCATAGGCCTCTCCTGATTGTGCCTCTGGTTTAGGCATTCTGATCATGACTCTCCTGTCATCTATCTCATACTTTTAAAAATTTTCTGGGACCTCAAACAAAGATTCTTCCTCTTCTGGTGTGACTTCTCTCTTCTTTCTTTTCTTTCCTTCTTCCTTCGGGGTCATATGTGTGGCTAGCCTTACATCATTTGTAAGCTCTCCGTGCCTCTGGGGTTGAAATTCTACTTCATAGAAGTATTCTTTATCTGATGCAAAAGGTGGATCCATAATGATTGACTCTAGATCGGAGTCGCTTGCATCCTCAAATGCATCAGGACCAGGTTCACACTCTTCTAAGACTGCATCTCCCATGATTGGCTCTATGAAGAAGACTGAAATGTCATAGCCATCCTCGTCACAGTGAGGTGTCCATTGTTCTTCATTGATGGCTACATCCATTGTTGCTAGAATTTCTGCCCAGCCGTGGGGTTCAAATTCTTCATCAGGAAATACTACAGGTGCATAGGCTGGGTCTTGAATGGATTTTATGGGTTTCTTTTGCACCTACGTCTCTGGCTTTTTCTCTCTTCTCCTCTTCTACTACCACTTTACACATCCATAGGTGAGTGTCTTCATGCATCCATGAGGATCCTGATCCTATGGAGTGCACAGACTCCATGTCATCCTTGGCTCTATGGATAGGATTCCATTGGATAGGAGGGACATCTCTATGAGAGTAATCTTTAAGATTAACCTTGGTCGTGACACCTAGGTGTTGCAAATACAAGGAATTGGTTCCCCAATCCTGGATCACTTGCAACTGTCGCATAAATGGTCTTCCCAAAATCATCTCATAGGCATGATTCTTGCTAAAATCACATATGGCAAAAGTATGCTCAAACTCAACACCGCATGTAGTGAGAGTTATTCCTTCCAGCAAGCCTAAGGGTCTTTCTATGTGGCCATCAGCCATCTGCAATTTCATCCTTGTGGGCCTGAGTGCTGGCTTGCCCCAACGCTTCCATAGGGAAGTGGTGGCAATAGCAACTCCTGCACCTGAGTCTAGAATTGCCTTGGTTGTGTACCCCTGATGGGTAATGGGAAGATAGGTGTTTCCTTCTTCACCTTCACTCATATCTCCTATCTTGTCTAGAGGAATTTCTGGCACTGTCCTATGAGAACCTACCTGGGAACGAGGCTTTGCTATCTCTGGTACTTGTTTGGCTACATGTTTCCATAACTCTGGCCTAACTTTGAGTAGCTCTTCTAAAGTGAGGTTGCACTGCAGTTTAGTGTTTTTCACTACCTCCGTATTCCTAGGTATGGCTGAGTCTTCGTTTCTTACCATGACTGTGGGTGCTCTCATATAAGTCGACTTGGCTTCCCATGGGCCTGTGAAATGGTGTAACTCCTGTAGGGAGTTAGACTCGAAGTCTAACCTCTCTCGACTTTGTGCACTCTCCTGCTTCACTTTCTTTAGCCCATTTGTCTTCTTGAATCTCCCGTAGGAATTCTGGTGTGAACCTATTCATAGAAGAAGAGGTGTCTGGTTCAGTGGAATTGGGCACATAAGCTTCCTGGCCGGGAATGCTTAATCTTTTACTTGCCTCATCTCTTCCTTGGTTTTGTTTTTCCTTGGCAGATCTTGCAATCATGCTCTCTAACTTCTCTAATAGTCCATCCAAGTGCAATTGTGTCTTAGCTGAGCCAGAGTAGTTGAAGAGGCGACTGGCTTCAAACATAGTCTGAGCCAACGCGACCATTTTCGCGCAAAGCTTGGTTCTTTCTATCTCTAGGTCAGCTCTAGGGTAGCACTTGTCATGATCTATCACGTTTGGCCCTGCTTGGATTCTGGCCTGATATGCCTTAAGCATCATGTCTATGTCTTCAGGAGTGGGGTCAGCTAACACTGATCCTACTCTAGGGGGTGGTGGGATGGTCTTAGGTAGGTGGACAGATGGTGGGTTAGATGGTGATGGAAGTGAGGGTGGTGGTGGTATGTGAGAGTTTGTTTGAGAGGTGAGTTCAACAATTTTGGCTTTTGTTTCTCTTATGCTTTCTTATAAGTCGCTCATCTTTTTAGACCATTGTCTTTTCATTCTCTCTCGGCTATCCCTCTAGGCTCTCGACCATTTCTTGGCTATGCTCTCCGTTTCGCTAACCTCTGCACTCTTCTCTTGACCTATTCCTGGGTTCTGTTGCAAAGCCTGGGCCCTAGTGACCACTTGCACTGGTGCAGTGGAAGTGACACTTCCTGTAGAGTCTACTACTAACCCAATAACATTAATAGGAGTGATTTTTGGCATATTATTGGGATTCTTTGGGCAATCTCGTAAGAGATGCTCCTTTCCACAATCTTGGCAAAAGCCTTGGATCGTCACTGCCTGGGTTTGTGTAGGTGCAGGCATGGGGCAATCACGAATGAGGTGATCTCCCTGACATCTATAGCACGGTCCTCTAGGGAATGGGGGTCTTACTTGCCTAGGTTGAGATCTAGGGTTGGGGTTTGCATACATGACATTTGCGTAATCTGGCTCCCAACTAGGTTCACTTGGTTCTTCACTATAGTAGGACTCACCATGTTCAGGAGACTGCATGTAATAAGCCTATGGCTATCAATATGTGTAGAATCAAAACTATGATCACTCGGGTCACTCTCTGAAATCAATGGTGTTATTGGCACTATGGCTCTATTCAGGTTCTCTTCTGTAGCTGCATACTTAACCGGGATCACATGGGTTGGCGCAGGCGGTTGTTGTGCTAGCACTGGCTGAGGTCTCTGTTGGGCCTGATATTGTGGTTGGTAGGTTTGTTGAGGCCTAGCATACTGTTGTGGTGGATACTAGTTCTGATATCTTCCCTGTTGTGGATAGGGCTGAGGGTAGGTTTGTCTAACCGCTTGCTTATTGTATGGACAGTCTTGTGCTGTGTGACTTGTGTATCTTCGTTCTATAGTGCAGTACTGGCTACTAGGATTTACTTGGGGTTGAGCCATAATGGGACATACATTCGCCATGTGGTCACCACCGCAAGTATAACACCTCTTTACTGGGGCAAATCTAGGAATTTGTTTACTAGAGACACCTAGTTTTTGAGCTACTTTCTCCACAAGTTCTTCAATGGATGTGGATTGCGAGGAAGAGAGACTAGAGGCACTATCTGAATCTTTGTAGATTTTGGAGAGCTCTAACTCCTCCCCTAGGTTATCCTCAATGTCGATGCACATGCGTACACACTCTTCTATGGTCCTAGGGTCCTTCAAGTACACATAGGATCGCAACTTTGTACTTAGCAATCCATCCACGAATAAAGCCACTTGTTTGGCTGGTGTTGGTAACTCAGGAACAGGGCATCTCTCAAGATATTGCCTAAATCTTCTTCCTGCAAGTCTCACGGTCTCTTGAGGGGTCTGCTTGAAGTTGTGTATCAATGAGGAAGTATTATGCCTCATGCCACTTTTAGAGAATTCGGTGATGAAAGCCTCTAAGAGTTGGCCTATGCTCCTGAACTGTCTCTCATTCAATGGCTGAAACCATGTAAGGGCTCTGTTCCTAAGGGTTAAACCAAAGGCATTATACTACGTGAAGAGGTCTTCAACTTGTTCAGCTCTCAAAACTTGCCTAAACTCGGCCACATGATCATATGGGTCTCCTGTGCCATCAAAGTGATTCTTCATGGACTTAACTAACTGAGTCGGTCTCAAAATCCTGGTGTGTTCCCTAGGCCTTGGCAGAGGGAATTCATCCACATTCCTTTGGTTCCTTGGGGCTCTAAGTCCCTCAGGTTCCACTCTATTTGTTTCCATTCTCGTTCTGTCTCTTCCCACTGGGTTGGCAAAGCTTACCTCCGGTCTATCTCTATGTCTGTCTCTTTGAGTTCCATGAGCTTGGGATGTTCCAGCTCCCGGGTGACCAAAGGACACATTCGATCTTGGTTGGGGGAAAATAAATTCACCTTTCCATGTGTAAGCATGCCTATCATTTTTGGTAACCACAAAGATCCTCTCCGAAGCATGATCCAAGTAGGTCACTCGGCCTGGACTATCAGGATCTTTGAACTCATATATCATGATTGTTCCTACCTCATTCGGCTCATCAGATCTATACCTCCAAAAGGCTTCATCAGTCTCTCAGTTCAGGAGTAGATCTATGCTCTTATTGTCTTGGGGAATCCACTCTGGTGTGATAATCCTAGTGAGAATAGATTTGCCTCGGGGGGTTCTAGGTTCTACACCCATGTTTCCTTGCTCCAGGTTACCTAAATTCGCTTCTGAGATCACATTCCCAAATTCATCTGTCCTATCTAGGTGACTGGTGACTACATATATTGTCCCTTCTTTGTCCAAGTATGCTCCATTTTCAAACTTGACAGCTGGGTGCTCTAGTCCAATGGATTGGTTAGGGTTTTTTATCTGGACCACAGATCTTCCTAAGCCGTCCTCATAGATGCTAGCACCTAATCGGTTGGTCCTAAGGTATTCCAGTTGTGTCTTGTAAGGGCCTTCTACCCTTGTAAATATGGCACTCCGGAGCTTCCTGTAGGTCTCTCCATACCGTGGGACATCTCAGACTCGCTAGTCTCAGAGCTAGGGTAATACGAATGATGGCTCAACTGCTGGGCCCAAGACCTAGCAGTATGATTGACACTAGCCTCTGAAGATCTAAGACTTTGTCTATCTCTCCCTAGGTGTCGTCCTGATCTAAGGTTCATATGCCCAATTGAATGATCTCAAATTTTCCCAAGTACACTTTGCGTTGCTGAGTTCTTTTGTATCAGTTACTTGTTCTTTTTTAATTGCTCTTAGGGTGTCACTTCTTGTCCAATTAATCTTCGCCGCAAGGAACACTTAAGTTTTTATCGTACTTTGAGTATGGTCGCTCGATTTAAATTCTTTTCCCTTAGGTTGTTTCGCAGATGTAATCTCCTAACACTTGCACTTGAGTGATTAGAGTTCTTGGACTTGGTCGTTCTTAACGTATCCCTAATTAATCAAGACCTCTATCCGTACTTAGCCTATGCTAGGGATTGATAGAGGGTGTTGAGAATTTCCAACCTTAAGGTTCTTCCCTCGGTTGCCCTTGTATGCCCAGGAAGCGTGTTGCCAAGCTCGCACTCACTCTTGCTTCGAGTACCCTTTGATGCTCTCAAAGAACCTGAAAAAGTCCACAATTAGCTCAAGAATTGAATTCAGTTGACAGACAGATCACTTTCATGCATGTACTTCACAGACCCAATTGCCTTTTGCCTCTATGGAAAACAATCTCAAGGGAAACTTAGTTTTCCTACCCCGAGATATGATCAACTTCAAATTACCCTATCTAATAATCCTGATATTAATTTCATCGTAACCAGTGGAAGTTTTGGTTGTACTCCCTCCGAGATTTCCAACAAAACAAAAATCACAGCAAACGGATGTCGTATGAGGAAGTTATGTCAATTCAGGGTTTTGGGGCTAAATCAGGATTTAAAACAGGTTAACCGGTAGACAGGACTTCTCAAAATGCTCTTGGGTACCGGCCTCACAAAGCAATGATGAACCCTAGTATTTGTTCCACAATTTGTCAAAAATAGACCACTCTTTTTTGCCCTAAAAAATTTAGCCAAATTTGCCCTTCAATCGCGTTCGCAAGCTCTGTCAATCGCGATTGATAGGTCAATCGCGATCGACGTGTCGGTCGCGATTGACAGGTCCGTCTCAAAGGTCTGTCGGTCGTGGTCAAGCAATCGTTGACTGGGTCGGTCGCGATTGACAGGTCCTTCGGGGCTATCAGTCGCGATTGACTGGTCGATCGCGATTGATAGCTCGATCACGATTGACACCTGTCACGCGTAGGTTCTGTCAGTCGTGGTCAATCGGTCGTTGACCCTGTCGGTCACGATTGACAGGTCAGTCGGCAAGTGTTCTTCGTGGTTTGTCGATCGCGATTGATAGAAAACAAAGGAATTTCAAAATTTTAAACACATTTTTAGGAAGCTCTAGGCATGTAGATCATGATTATGTACTTTGTTTAGCAAAAAGATCATCTTTTCTGTCGGTCGCGATTGACAGAGGTCAACGCCTCGGGACCTGCAGAGACAAATTTTTTTACCTGTTGAAGCTGGTGCAGCTGTTGGGGATGCTGATTCCTGTAGAAAATCTCAAAAAACACAAAAAATCACAAGCACACAAATGCTCTCTCGCTCTCTCTCACAAGTGAAATGAGGGAAATGGTATGGGTGGGGTGATATGACCAAAAACTGAAATTTTTCGCGATGATGGAGATGGATGTGGGAGATGGTGATTATGATGATGGTGATGAAGAAAACACGAGAAAATAGGAGAAAGGTGAAGAAAATATCTATAACTCCAACGTCTCAACTCTACGTCTTACCATCACACGCTCGTCCTCAAAGCTCTATCCCCGGCAACGGCGCCAAAATTTGGTGTAGCTCAGTGATGAGTAGCACCTCCTTTAATGTCAATCCAGGAAGACGTGAGGATGGTATGATGACCTCGAGCAAGTGAAGGCACAAGTGCGTGAGTGCGAAGCACACCGACATGCACACACATACACACACACGCGCACACAAGGCAAGACAAAGAGTGAGAAGCAATGGAGTTCTTTAGACTACTTTCAAAAAGCTCATACAAGCTCAAATCAATTACAAGCTAACCTCAAAAATGAGCTCTCTAGCTCTATTTATAGTTTTTGACTAGGTTTTGGCCTTGTCCAGACCTAGTGTTCGGCCTAGTTAAAAATTAGGTTCCCTGCCCTTTTTGGAGGTTCAAACGGAGTCTAAAAAATGTGAAAACTGATAGGTAGGTACTTCTAAACCTCCTCAAGCTCAAGGACTCCTTGGCTTGCATAAAATGGAGCTACAAAAATATGAAATGGTATTTACAATGGTTTTTAAGAATGAAAATCACTATTTTTGTAGGGATTTCTTCTAACATTTTGACATACATTTCTTGGAGCTCCCTACTTGCTCCTTCTTCTTGTGTGCCCAACTCTTTGATGCCTGAAAAATTTAAATGGCCTACTTGCCAGATCTTCTTTGACTACTGTGTCTGCTTGTGCTTTCTCTTCGCTCCGACTCCCTTCGTAGGCTTCCTTGTCTTGTGACTCCTTCAGTTCCTTGACTACTGCCAACAGGCACCCTCACGGAATAAAGAGGCCAAAGATCTCTTGTAGAGTATGATAAGGAATTATCAGACTCCAATGGCTAAGGATCACCCTAGGTGCTTGTCTTGCATCCACTTTCTACCCTTTGCTTGTGCTTAGATCCTTTGCTCCAAATGTCTTTGCCCATGCCTTAGGTCCTAATTTCATCCACCCGACCAATTGCTCTTTTCTCATGTCCATGATGCTACCTTCCTGAGGGCATGGCCTTTGGAGTGGTCCCAAGTCCCTAAGGTGATGGTTGTCGAGGGTGGCCCAAGAGCCTCCCCAAGGTCCTAAGAGCCTCCCCTTAAGCTCATGCTTTAACAATTCCAAGAAACTTCTCCTAAAATAGAGTCCATCAAATGCTAGCGAGCTCACTTGCTCTGCATAGAGCAAAATGGACTAATCAAATTCCTTATCTTTTCCTTTACAAGCAAACACAAACATGTTTCCTTGTTGATCTCTCTCATAAGCATAAGAGGGTCTATAAGTTTCAAAATTTGAATTTGTTTGTTGCTGCTTGTTCATCTATTTCATCTCCATCATTTGAATGCATTTTTTGCCCTTGACTTATAATGAGCCTTCTTCTAATATTCATTTCCTTTGACATCTTCTTCTCTTTCCTTCATCTTTTCTTTATTTCACTTGATGTATACCATCATTTGAGCATCCTTGAGGTATAAAAATCTACATCAAGCTTTAGATACTTGAAGCTCATGACTTGATGAGGGTGCATGACTACAAATCACTACCACATCCTTTCCCCTCCAAACCTGCACTTTCTTTGAAGTGCCAACAACATCAAATTCTTCAATCATGAAAGATACTTGTGAAGATCTTTTCATCATAACATCATGATCAATTAGTGCATGGGTGAAAACCATTTGTGCCTTAATGCACCACCATATAATGAACACCAATAAATTTCTTACTCTTAAATCCATGATAGAAAATTATGGTGCATCATTGTTGATATATTTAGGTAGTGATGTGTGTGAACACACTAGGACCCTGTTTGCATGCTTCTGCAGACGTCTAACTCCAACAATTGGTATCAGAGTAGGTTGCTGCTTCATCTAGGGCATCGTCGACACCTCTCCGATTGTAGTCTCAAAATCGCACAGATTTTGGTGAGCATACTCAGTGTCTTACCGAGATCAAAACGGTTTCGCTTTATGGTGTCGAAATCATGATCTGAGCTGGTTTCAGCCTCCGAACGTACTATTGTAACGCTTGTGTAGGCTATTTCATCTTTTTGTGCCAAAGGTATATATCAGTTTTGGTTCGCTAGTATAAGTGTCTCGAAGTCTGCTACAGGCCTAGCAAAATTCGGCTGGCCGATTTTGTTCAACTTTTTGAGATACACTCAATTTTCTGCATCAAGGTATTTTAGTCACCGGCCATGGCTGAAAGCAGTGATGTATTCCGTATGTTGCCTGTTGAGGATAAGTTGGGTGGTACCAACTACCCTTTGTGGGCTTATATGATGCAACATGTATTGGTTGCAAAAGGACTATGGAACATTGTGCAGGGTGTTGAGAAACATCCTATCACACCTACAATTGTTACAACTACAGGTACTAAAGCTGATGCAGAAGGTGTCGAAGATGATGATATTCTGCATATTCCTGTTCGTGCTACGGTTTCTACTACACCTACTATAGAGCAAATTCATTAGAATGGCAAAATGCCCAGGGACATGCATTGATAGCTTTTTTTGTCAAACGTTCCATTATTCCTCACATTCGCTCTTGCATAACAGTTAAGGATGCTTAGGATACACTTACCACATTGTACCAAGCTAGGAATGAGGCTCATGTTGCTTACCTCTGAAAACAATTGGAGAATGAGCACATGAATGAAGGTGATTCTATGGACAGTTTTCTAACAAAGATCAAAGACTTGAAGGAACATTTGATTTTTGTTGATGAGGTTATACGAGATAGCTCACTTGTGCAGACTGTTTTGAATGGTCTTCCTAATTCATATCAGAGTTTTGCTTCTACTCTTTGGTTGATGATGAAAGGCAATCCAAATGCCTTGTCATTTGAGGAGTTAGTATTTGTTCTATTGCAAGAAGATCAATCCAGGTAGAACAAGTCCATTATGCATGTTGCAGATCAAGCTTTCTTGGCTAGTCAGAAGGGCAAAGGAAAATGGAGCTCTTCAACTAGTAAGCAGAAATCTGCTAATTCTGCACAATCAAAGAGGGAAGGCAAAGATGAAAAGAAATCAGAAAAGCAGAAACTGTTTTGCAAGTATTGTAAAGGAAATGATCATATCATAAAGAACTCTCCAAACTAGCTGCCAAAGAGGCAAAGAAGAAAGAGATTGGAATGGTTGTTGCAGAGGCCTCTACACCAAAAACAGAGTCTGCTAATCTTGTGTAAGAAGCAGAATGGGTGTTTACTACTGTTTGCAGTTTTGACCCATCTTCCCATGAACAGTGCATGTCTATAGTAGACTCAAATGTTTGGTACTTTGACAATGGGGCAATCAAACATATTACCTTGCAGTGTAGTTTCTTCTCTTCACTCAAGCCTGCCCCTACAGGGAATACTGTCACATGCGCCAACAACTCCTCTTATCCTATCATGGGAGTTGGTAAGATCATTCTGACTAATGTTGATGGTAGTTCTTTCACTTTGTGAGATGCTTTATTTGTGCCAGGGATCAAGAAGAATCTATTATCAGTCTCTACATTACACAAGATTGGCTTGGTTGTGAAATTTATTGATGCCAGATGTAGAGTTCATGATCTGTCAAATGGCAATGTTATTATTGCTTCTGGAATTTTATGTCATGGGCTATATAAGCTCATAGACTATGAGAGATCTGTAAATGATTTGGCATGTACAGTACATGATTCTCAGGCTATGTGAGATGCAAAGCTTTGGCATGCACACTTTGGTCATATGAATTTTGCTAGTTTGCTATGCTTGCAGAAATCTGAAATGGTGTCCTCTTTGCCCAAACTTGAGGCACCTGGAAAACATGTTTGTGAAGGCTGTATGTTGGGCAAAATGCAAGGTTCCTCCTTTCCAAAAGATGGTTTAGTTTGGGTTACTCAGAAATTGCAGCTTGTACATAGTGATGTCTGTGGTCCTATGCAGACACCTTCTTTTGGAAATTATCTTTACTTCATGACTTTCATCGATGATTTTTTAAGGCATGCATGGGTATATCCATTGAAGGCAAAGTTTGAAGTGTTCATGTGCTTCAAACAGTTTTTGGTTTTGGCTGAAAATCTGTCAGCATGTAAAATCGGCACCCACAGTTCTGATCGAGGGGGGGGAGGATATATGTCTTCTAATTTTAATGCATTTCTGGCTGAACGTGGGGTAAAACACCAATGTATGGTGCCATATACACCTCAACAAAATGGAATTGTTGAACAAAAGGACAAGTCACTCATGGAGATGGCAAGGTGTATGGTCAAGAGTTAGGTTTTACCACATAGTTTCTGGCTTGAGGTTGTCATGTGTGCAGCATATGTACTTAATAGGTGTCCCACTAAAGCACTGCAATCTATCACTCCATATGACGCTTGGTATGATCGCAAGCCATCTGTTGCTCATCTGCGTGTTTTGGGTTGTTTGGTATATGGATTAGTGCATGAAAAACATCGCAGAAAATTGGATGATAAAGCAGTAAAATGTATTTTTGTTGGGTAAAGTTCTGAAAGTAAAGGTTATCATCTGTATCATCCACAGACTAAATGCATTTTGGTTAACCGTGATGCTATTTTTGTGGAAGATGATATTCAGCCATTACTTTCATGTACTAAGGAGACATCTATTAGCTCCAAAGACATGTATGATAGTTTGTTGCTTATTTTTATAGGTGGACAGTCTAGTGCTGGTCCTAATGAGACAACTTCTCAACCTTTGTAGGTTTCATGTGATGATGCAGATCATCCCATTTCTGATGCAGATTTACATGATGCACTTGTTGATGAGAGAGCTGATATTGAGGAGGCAAAAACTATGCCAAAACGGCTGGTGCAGACTTTGCGTGACAGCAAATTAGATGCACCTTTGTCATATCGTACTCAATTAGGCTCTCAAAGTGCCTCTTTTGCATCACATTGCTATATTATGATTGCATCTAGTCTTTGTGATGAGACTGAGCCTGTTTCGTTTGATGAAGCACAAAATTCAGAGAATTGGATGGCGGCTATGCAATCTGAATATGATGTTATAATGAAGAATGGTACTTGGTCTTTATGTGACTTGGCTCCTAGCAAGAAGGCCATTGGCACTAAGTGGGTATACAAGCTAAAGTGTAAACGTGATGGTATAGTTGATAAGTATAAGGCTAGGCTTGTTGCAAAGGGTTGTGTGCAGGAAAGAGGCATTGATTTTGGTGAAACCTTTGCTCCTACTTGCCAAATGACTATTATTCATAGCATCTGTGCACTTGCACCTCATCATGGTTGGAATGTACATTAGTTGGACATTAAAACAACATTTCTGAATGGCGACTTGCATGAAGAATTGTATGTTTTTTAGCCCCATGGCTTTGTGCAGAAAGGGCATGAAAACCAGGTGTGCAGGTTAAAGAAGGCATTATATGGTTTAAAGCAAGCACCATGTGCTTGGTATGAAAAGATACATGCCTATCTGATTGCACATGGTTTTGAGAATAGTCCAATTGAAAGAACCTTATACGTCAAGCGTGCTAATGATGTACTTCTGATAATTGTGGTGTATGTTGATGACATGCTGCTCATTGGTCCTCATGAGAAGCATATTGCTGATTTCAAGGTTGATTTACATGCCTCATTTGAGATGTCTGATTTGGGGCATTTGCATCATTATTTGGGCATGTATTTTATGCAGGTTGATGGTGGAATGGCTTTGTGTCAAACAAAATATAATGACACATTGTTGCAGTGTTTTGGCCTTGAAGTCTATAAACCTATTGCCACTCCTATGGAGACAGGTTTACGACTGAGTCTTCATGATGCTAGAGATGCATTTGATGTTGTTCTCTATCAGTAGGCTGTTGGATGCTTGATTTACTTATGCATTACTCGGCTAGATATTCAATTTGTTGTCTCATAGATGAGCAAGTTTATGCATTGCCCAGGAGTCAAGCATTGGTAGGCGGTTTAGTGCATCTTTCGCTACTTGAGTCGTACTCGACTACTTGGGTTGTTTTATCCCAAGGGGGGATCACTACCGCCAGACTTGCATGCTTTCTCTGACTCTGATTGGGCTGGTTGCTATGACACTTGTGTGTCCACTAGTGGCTTTTGCTTCATGCTTGGTACCTCATGTATATCTTGGTTGAGCAAGAAGCAACCTAATGTGGCCACTTCCAGTTTGAGGTTGAGTATAGGATAGCTTTCACAATACCTGTTGAGTGTGTGTGGCTCAGATGCCTTATGGCTGATTTGGGTGTTGGTCAATCTTCTGCCACCACCATCTTCACTGGCAGTCAGAGCACATTGGCAGTTGCAAGGAACCCTGTGTTCCATGCTCGCACTAAGCACATTGAGGTGCATCTCATTATGTCAGGGAGAGGTTCTCTGTTGGGGAGATCAGCTAGGCATATCTGCCCACACAAGAGAACATTGCAGACCTTTTCATGAAGGCTTTGCCTAGGGAGAAGTTTGAACCTTTCCGCAAAGCTTTGGGCTTACTTCCTTTTGTGGAGTGATTTCCACATAGCTTGGCACTTCCTTATACATGAATGCTAGCTCCTTGTTCACCGCATCACTCCCAGGGGGGATTTGTTGATATTTTTAGGTAGTGATGTGTGTGAACACACTAGGACCTCCGGGGCACTTTTTTTCCCTCTTTAGGACGTTTTTTTCCCCCAGCTTGTATATATGCCTATTGCCCTAACCGGCTACTTATCTTTGAACATTCTCTAGTAATACATTTAGTATTGTGTTGAGCTCCAAGCTTCTTCTTCTTCCTTGTACTATTTGCGTGCTTCCGCAAACGTCTAACTCCAACAATGATGAGGTACTTGAGTGGTTCCCAAGTGGTCCTTGTAGGAAAAGGATTATTGTTGATATATTTAGGTGGTGATGTGTGTGGACATACTTAGGAGCATCAGGGCACATTTTCCCCTCTTTAGGAGGTCTTTTCCTCGGACTTGTATATATGCCTATAACCCTAACGAGTTACTTATCTTTGTACATTCACTTGGTAAGTCATTTAGTGTTGTGTTTTCCTCCAAGCTTGCTCTTCTTCCTTGTGATGTTCATGTGCTTTTGTAGATTTCAAACTCCAACAATATTTCAACCTGTAAATTGGGCGTTGTCCATTCTCATCAAGAGGGAATACATATCTTTTGATTTAAATGCATTTCTAGTTGAGCCTGTGATAAAACTTTAGTGTACGATGATGTATGCACCTCAACAAAATGGACTTGATGAAAGAAAGAATTGTTCTCTCATGGAGATGGTGAGGTGTATGGTCAAAATTCAAGCTTTACCACATAACTTCTAGCTTGAGGTTTTTATGTGTGTGTCATATGTACTTAATAGGTGTCCTACCAAATAACTACAACTATCACTCCATATGAGATATGGCATGGTTGCAAGCCATCTTTTGTTCATCTACATGTCTTTGGTTGTCTGGCATATGCATTAGTGTCTACCAATAACATAGGAAATGGGATGATAAAGCAATGAAATGTACTTTTGTTGGGTAAAGTTCTAAAAGCAAAGGCTATCATCTATATCATCCACAAATTAAACATATTTTGCTTAGTCAAGATGTTGTTTTTGTGGAAGATCAATTCTGCCATTACTTTCATGTACCAAGGAGACTTCAGTTAGCTCTTGAGATGTGTATGATACTTCGCTACCTCTTTGTATAGGTGAATAGTCAAGTGCTAGTCCAAATGAGGCGATTTCTCAGCCTTTATAGATTCCACATGATGATGTAGATCATCCACTAATGATGCAAATTTATATGATGCACTTGTTGATAAGAGAGTTGACGTAGAGGAGGCAAAAACTATGCCTAAATGACTCGTGCAAACTTTAAGAGAGAGAAAATTAGATGCACCTCTATCACATCATACTCATTCAGGCTTGCATAGTGCTTCTTTTGCATCAGATTTCAATGCAATGGTTGCCTCTAGTCTTTGCGATGAGAATGAGCCTATTTCTTTTGATGAAGCACAAAATTCAAAAATTTAGATGACTCCTATGCAACAAGAATATGATGTTATGATGAAGAATGTTGTCTGTTCTTTATGTGATTTGCTCCCAAAAAAAAGGCCATTGGCACTAAATGGACTTCTTATGAATCACCAAGAATTCTTGGAGAAGATTTTTGATGACTTCATTCAAGAAGTGTGTGCCTCTATCACTCACTAACTCTATTGGTAGTCCATATCTTGTGAACACGTTCTCAAATAAGAACTTAGCTGTCGTTTGAGCATCATTCTTTGTTGTGGCTTTCACTTCTACCCACTTTGTAAGATAATTTGTGGCTACAATAATATATTCTACATGGGAGTTTCTAGTTGGGGGGTTAATGGGACCTACAAAGTCTATACCTCACTGTGATGGGCTCTCCCAATCCATCAACTTAGACTTTTTCCTTATCTTCATCATAACCTTCAGTTGTGCAAGAATTATTCAGAAAAATTCTAAAACAAGAGGAAGAGTTGCCTGCTTGGAGCCAATTTAGAATATCCTCTTCTTCCTCAAAATCTATTTGGGGTTGATCCTCCGATTCTGTTTCCATGCATATGCCAACTGTTTGCATCATGCTAGTGTTTCCTTGATTATCTGGGCCCTCTTCTAAATGAATCTGTGTCAGCTCTTGCCCTTTCTTTTGTACCCACATAGTGTCCTTGCCCCAATCATGAATGACACTTGCATGCCTCAACCATGGTCGTCCAATTAAGAGGGGAAATCCTCCTTCAACCTGGGGCAATCTTAAAACCACAAAATCCAGAATGAATAGATTACCTTGTACTTCAAGTGGAACTTTTGGGATCACTCCCAAGGGCCTTACTTTGCTCTGATCTGCCAAAGTAACAGAGAAATTTGCAGGCCTTGAAAGGTGGAGTCCAATCTTTTCCATTTATGTTCACGCATCAAGTTAATGCCAGAACCATCATCCACAATAACTCCTTGAAATTCATGACCTTGGATAGATACTGTCAGCCGAGGACTTTTATAATCTGTAAGGGGTGCTTCCCCTACAATTTTTCCTTTATGTAAAACAGCAGTCTTTGTCACCAAACTTGTAGTGGAAGCTTCATCAATTATCTGTAATAACTCTGACCTGAATTTCCCATCCAGCTTTATTAAATCAAAAATACTAACCTCCTTTTTCATGGACTTGAGTAGTTTTGAAGCCTCTGATTCATTGAGAGCATGGGCTCCAGTTGACTTATGAAACTCCTCATGAGCCCTGTTGAAGGCATGCCCAATGGCATCACTGGTGCATATGAGATCTCCTTGTTGACTTGTATCTGCACCTGTGGTGACTTTATCTTCAGATGGTTCTCTGTTTTGATTCCATTCCTTAATCGTTGACCCTTGTCCTATGTCTGCTTGAGCCTTCCCCTTACTTCTTGTCTGCACAGTCAAAGATTCTATTTCTTCTAATTGCACCACCCTGGTAGATGATGATGGCTCATTGACCAGATCACACACTTCTTCTTTGTGCACCGAAATCATTTGAATATGAGGCCCGGATGAAGAGGCTTGATTCTTAGGACAACGATTTGTATAATGGTCTCTTGCATCAGGGCAGTTCCTGCAAGGAGGGGCATTTTCTGGTAGGGTGCACCTACTTTGATAGTGCCCGCATTCTTCACATCTGAAACAGATGATTGGCCTCCTAGGCCCATTTCCAAAGTTATTCCTCTGTCTAGGATTATAGTTGTTACCTTGATTTGGTGCAGCAGCCATCACATTTGCTGGTGTTGGGGGTCCCCCTTGTGTCCAATATGTCGTTGCAGGCATTCCTCTTGATTGGCATTCATGGGCCTCCTGGCCAACGTTCTTGCATAATTGACAAGTCACACTTAACAGAGGACATTCACTTACTATGTGACCTTGCTTACTGCACATGGAACACCAAAGTCCACTCTTGATGCCACCTCCTTTGAGCTCCTGCAACTCCTGTCGCAACTGAGCCAATTCCTCTGCCTGGGCCTCCTCCTCCTTTTGGAGCTTTAGTGCTTCAATCTCCCTTCTCAATTGAGCAACAGCATTCTCCTCCTCTTTGTAGGGATTATTTCTTTTTAAGCCCTCCAGCTCTTTCCTTAGTTGTATCACTGGATCCTCCATTTCTGTACCATATGTTGGTTGGGAAGAAGTTGCTCCATACTGGTACCTTATCTGTTCCAAGCGTGTGGCTGTGCTGATGAACTCCTCTATGGAGGCTGTAGGTAGCACTAATTCCTTTATTTTGCATTGGGTGGCCACTGGTAGGGGCTTAGCCAACCATTTCTTAACAAAAAAATCGTGTGGTGGATCTGGCAATTTAGCCATTAGTGCTTTGGCCCGAGTCACAAACTCTGGGAACTTTTCTCCTGGACCTAATCTTAAATTTTCTAGCTCTTCTATGATAATCTCCGCAGTGTTGCCATGCTGGAACTGATTTTTAAAAGCATCTTTCATCACATCCCAAGTGGTAAAATGGTTTTCAGCAAACTGGTTGAACCACTTATCAGCTAATCCCTCTAATGTGGCAGGGAAGAGAATCAAAAAGGCATCCTCCCTACCCATTAGGCCTCTAGTCTTACATAGTGCCAAGAACCTTCTAATGTGTCCATCCGGATCCTCCTGAGCTAGGCCTTTGAAAGAAGGAAACTTTATATTTAATCTAGAGAGTAAAGTTTCCAAGTCTGACTGACCCGCCATGCTCTTGACTGATGATGTTGAAGATAGTGGACTGGGAGACCTTCTAACAACCTTCCTTCTTGTCTGCTTGCAGGTGACCCTCAATACTTGGGACCGGGTTACGGTCATGAGCAGCTCATAGCCCACTGAATATGAGATACTTGATAAGAATATTTACCTTTTGTTTGATGAAGTAGCACTGTGGTTCTGTCGACACTTGATCTCTTCTATGCTTTGCACTTGGTTTCTCCTAAGCTCAAATCTCCTTGGAGGTCCCACCGGACATGCCAAATTTTGTTGGGGGATTCTTAGACGAGAAGGAGTTTGAGGGTTTGTAGGAGAAAAGGGAAGAAACAAGAAGAGAAAATACACCTGGAAGCTTCTGCCGATTGATTACAGTAAGACAATTACAATGTTTGAAGTACAAGACAAGCCAATACCTCTGTGCACAATCCCACAGAGTGCCCACTTACAAAATACCAAATATCCCAAAGTCTTCTTATCGCCGGCCTCCTCTGCACCAGACCTCCACCTGTTTCAAGCTTATCCTTGTGCACACCTTGTACCAAGCTTCCACAAAGGGGAGGAGTGAATACCTTTTGTCGGCACGCGCACACTGTAGTTAGACCTTGAGATCCTTGGGGGAGTATAGCTTAGCACTCTCTGCACAAATCCTTAGTCACTCTCCATGCACCTTACACTTCCACTTCTCTGCGTCGCACACTGGTGACTGTTGCACTCCCTCTCTTGCTTCACTTAGCCTATGCTTCCCTTGCTTACTCTAAGATCGGTCCAAGAATAGACCTTGCCTTGATTTGAGTGTGTCGATCACGTACGCTCTTAACTACAATGGTATCTTGGTGCTCACTTTGATGTCCCAAGATTGTCTTTCCAAGTGGCAGCCAACGACTCACTGTTTTGTCCTGTAGTGACTTTAGACTAAAACCCAAAATTTTAATGGGGGGGCCATTTTTTCACCTGTGCGTACGCTTCACATACCTTCACATTTTCTTTTAAGTCTTCACTTTTGCACCTAAGGGGGGGGTTCCAAAACACTTTGAAACACACTTTGAACCTTAGGGAAATTAGAGAAAATACCTCTGCAACCTGCAACTCACTTTCTCCAATTTACCCTTTGTGGACAATTAATTGTGCACTACCTGTGCACTTTGACACCTGCATTTTAGCACTTTGACTTTGCACCTATTGACTTTGACCTTGACCTTGTTGACTTTAACCAGTTGACTTTAACTAGTTGACTTTGAGCCGTTGACTTTGATCTTTTGACTTTCACAGCAATTGACTTTGACCAACATGACTTTTATGGGCTCAACAGTTAGCAAGGCATAAAGAGGTTTGGCTATGATTGCATACATGTGGATGAACCTGCGGTAATACCCACAATGGCCCATAAACACTTGTACCTCTTTAATGTTCCTTGGCCTCGGCAACTCAGCTATGGCTCTTACTTTATCCTCATCTGTTGATATTTCGTTCTTAGAAACAATATGACCTAAGATCTTACCTTGACGTACCATGAACACACACTTCTCTGGGTTCAGACACACTCGATATTCTCTACACTTGTTGAAGATCTCTCTGAGCTCAGGGATGTGGTATCTTCTTTCTTGGGAATGAGCACATAAACCATTCACATATACTTCTAAGCGTTCACAAGAACTCTTTGAAGACATGACACATGAGCCTTGGGAATGTTGCAGGTGCATTGGTGAGCCCAAATGGCATCATGCGGAATGCAAAGATTCCCCATTAGATGGAAAAAGCCGTCTTGTGTTGATCTTCTGTGGCAATGGCTACTTGGTTGCAACTTGAAAATCCATCAAGGAAGCTATAAACTTCCTTGCCTACGACACGTTCTAGTAAATGTTCAGTGATTGGAAGCGGGTAGCTATCCCTGATTGTAGCGGCATTAACTTTTTTAAGGTTAGTACACACTCGCAACTTCACGTTCTTCTTGGGTACCACTACAATGGGGGACACCCATTCAGTATGCTAAATTTCGTAGATAAATCCGGCTTCAATCAACATGTCAATTTCTTCTTTTATTTTTGTAGCGTAAGTTTCATTATATGTGTAGGGCTTTTGTTTGGTGGGTTTGGCATCAGTGGTCATGGGGATAGTATGAGAGAAATTTTTTGGATCTAGTCCCTTCAAATCTCTATAGTGCCATGCAAACACGTCCCTATATTTCCTTAATAGAGCTACAAGCTCTGCTTCTTCTTTTGCATTTAGGTCATCTTCTATGTATGTACACCTCTCTTCGTTCTCTTTAATGGTCACTACAATCTTTTTGGTCTTTTCTTTATTGTCATATGCTTCTTCTATAATGGCCTCTCTCTTAGGCATTCGTACCAAAATTTTTTGGTCTTCCACTTCGTATTTCTTGAAATTTTTTGGTACTTCAAACAATGATTCCTCCTCTTCTTGTTTCACTGCTTTTCCTTTCTTTTTCTTTTGACCTCCTTCACTTCCTTCCTTTGAATTTACAATTTTAATGCTTGTGAGAGGTTCTTCTTCTTTTTGAGTAAATACACCTATATCTATTAGATAGTGCTTCTCTGAATTAAAGCAACTATCCATCACAATGGACTCTAGATTTTCATCGTTCTCATCTTCTTCTATGAAGTCACTAGGGTCACATTCTTCCAACAAGGGCAGACACATGAACACTGAAATATCATAACCCTCCTCATCAGAATGAGGTGTCCAATGTTCTTCATTGACTACAATGTCCATGGTAGCTAAGATTTCTGCCCAGTCATGAGGCTCAAATTCCTCATCTAGAAATATCATCGGTGTATAGGTTGGGTCTTTAACTAGTCTATCTTCTTGAGAAGTTCCTTCTTCTTGCGCTTTAAGGCATCTTTCCTCTTCCTCTACAACCTTGCACACCCATAAGTGAGTATCTTCATGCATCCATGATGGTTCAGGTGAACTTCCAGAATGCATGGAGATAGAATCTTCTTTTGCTTTGTGGATAGGATTCCACTGTAGGGGTGGTACATCTCTGAATGTGTAATCCTTCAAGTTGACCTTGGCGGTGACCCCTAACTGTTGTAGGTACAAAGAGTTGGTTCCCCAATCTTGTACTATTTGCAGTTTTCGTAGGAAGGGTCTCCTAAGATCATCTCATAGACATTATTTTTCTCAAAGTCACATATAGCAAATGTGTGGTCAAACTCTACCCAAGTGGTTAGAGTTATCCCTTCTAGCAATCCTAGAGGTCTTTCAAGATGGCCATCCGCCATTTGAAGCTTCATTCTAGTTGGTCTTAACGTTGGTTTGCCCCATTGCTTCCACAAGGAGGTGGTTGCAATAGCAACACCATCACCTGAATCTACGATCGCTTTGGTTGTGTAACCTTGGTAGGTGATTGGAAGATAAGTATTACCTTCTTCACCCTCACTCATGTCCCCTATTTTGTCTATAGGTATTTTTGGGACTTTCTGCTTAGAGCCTTCCTTTGGCATATTGGAATCAAGTTCTAGAACTTGATTTACCACATGTTTCCATAGCTCTGGTTTTATTTTGAGTAGCTCTTCTACAGTGAGATGACACTAAACCTTAGTGTTCTTCACGACATCCATGTTCCTTGGAATCACTGAGTCTTCATTCCTTACCGATATTGTGGGAGCTCTGATGTGAAGAGATTCAGATTCCCATGGGCCTCTGAATTGTGGTAACTCTTGTAAAGAATTAGATTCAAAATCTAATCTTTCATCTTCTTGTTACTCTACTTGGTCTTCGTAGATAGATGGAATGTCTTGGGGAAATTGATTGTGAAGATCATCAATTTCAGGAATAGGAGGGGGATCGCCCTTCTCCTTGGCCCATTTCTCTTCTTGTATTTCCCGCAAGAACTCTTGAGAGTATTCTTGAATTGAAAGAGGTGTTTCAGCATCCATGGAATCAGGAACATAAGCTTTGGTGAGATTTCTCTTTCAACAGTTGGTTGAGCCAGTGGAGGTAAAGAAACCTGCGGTTTCTTTACCAACTGCTCTAATCTTTCTAGTAAGCCCCGGAAATGCAAATCTGGTTTGATAGAGTTTGTCTGATTGAATGATTGACTGGTCTCAAGCATAGCCTGAGCTAGCTCTACCATTTTCATGGACATTTTTGGCCGTTCAATCTCTAAATCTGATCTAGGGTAGCTCTTGTCTAGGTTTGCAGTTGTAGGCCCTTCTTGAAGTCGAGCCTGATAGGCCTTGAACATCATGTCCAAGCCTTCTAAAGTTGGATCTGCAAGAACAGACCCTGGTTGTGGGTTATTTACAGTGGGTGGCGAGGTGGGATGACGTGGTGTAGATGGAGCTTTGGTATGCGAGGGGCTTTGAGATGCAATGTCTTCTATTTTTGTTTCTGGGTCTTTCAAGCTTTCCTCTAGTTCAGATAATTTTTTATTCCACTTACAATTGGCCTTCTCTCTGGTATCCTTCCAAGTTCTTGTTTTCCTCTTACTAGGCTCTCTTGATTCGCTTGACTCCGATTGATCAGCTAGTTTTGCTTGTTGTACGGCTTGTGCCCTAGTAATGGCCTGTATGGGAGCCACATTACTGCCACTAGCACTTGAATCCACCACTAATCCTACCACATTAATGGGTGTAACCTTGGGTGCACTAGAGGGGTTCCTGGGACATTCTCTTGGGAGGTGTTCTTTGTTGCACTCAAGACAAAAGCCTTGTATTGTGATGTTTTGAGCTTGTCTCAAAGTTGATGGGGGGGGGGGACATTTACAAATGAAATGGTCACCTGGACATCTAAAACATGGTCCTCTACGGGCTTGTGATCTTACGTGTCTCGATTGGGACTTTGGGTTAGGATTCACATACATGACATTGGATTATTCTGGTTCCCAGTTTTGTTCCATACGTAGTGTCTCATATTGATAAGAGTAAGCCTAAATATGCTCTGGTGACTTTGTATAATAAGCATGTGGACTGTCTTCATGGGAATAGTCATAATTATGAGCATGAAAATCGTTTTCTGAGACCAAAGGGGTCACTAGCACTAATGCTCTATTAAGGTTCTCCTCTGCCACTGCATACTTAACTAGGATCACATTGGCAGGAGCTGGTGGTTGGTTTCCTAGGACGGGTTGTGGCCTATATGGTGCCTGATATTGCTATTGTGGCCTATAATATGGCTGTTGGTATTGATTTTGATACCTACCCTATGGATAGGATTGCTCATAATTTTATCTAACAGCGTGCCTGTTGTATGGACAACCTTGAGCCATATGGTTTGTGTATTTCCTCTCAACGGTGCAATATAGAGCATTAGGGTTTCCTTGGGGCTGAGACATCATTGGGCAAACATTAGCCATGTGGTCTCCTCCACAATTGCAGCATCATTTCAATGAGGTGACCCTTGGTGCTTGTCTATTTTGAACTCCTAGCTTCTTGGCAACTTGCTCAGCTATCTCATCTATCTCCGTGGAGGTTATGAAGGTATGAATAGTAGAACTGTCAGAGTCCTTATAGATTTTGGATAATTCTAACTCCTCACCCAAGTTGTCTTCCATGTCAATGCACATCCGCACACACTCTTCTATGGATCTAGGCTCTTTCAAGTACACATATGATCTTAACTTGGTGCTGAGTAAGCAATCTAAGAACAAAGCCACTTGTTTGGCTCGTGTGGGTAACTCTGGCATAGGGCATCTTTTTATGTACTGTCTAAAACTTCTTCCCACAAGTCACACTATTTCTTGGGGTGTCTGATTGAAGTTGTGGATCAAGGATGATGTGTTATGCTTGATACCACTCTTCAAAAATTCTACGATGAATTCCTCTAGCAGTTGACCTATGTTCGGATAATTGCGACTGTTCAGAGGTTGAAACCAAGCTAAGGCAGTGCCTTTGAGAGTCAAACCAAATGCTTCGAACTGGGTGAACAAACCCTCAACTTGTTCAGCTCTTAACACTTGTTTGAACTCCGCCACATGATCATAAGGATCTTCTATCCTATCAAAACAGTTATTCATGGTCTTGACCACTTGAGAGGGTCTAAGGTTCCTTGGGTACTCTCGAGGTCTAGGCAATGGAAAATCGATGATGCCTACGTGCTCTATGTCTCCCTGTTTCATGTCCTTCACTTTCAAACCTTCACCTATCTCTGCCCATAGTGTTTGCAAAACTTACTTCAGGTCTCTCTCTAGCTCTTTCCCTCTGGTTTTCATGAGCCTGTGATGATCCTACTCCTTGGAGGCCATGGGAAATATTAGACCTTGCTGGAGGGAAAATAAATTCACTCTTCCAAGTGTATGCATGCCTATCATGCTCTGTTATCAAGACCATTTTCTTTGATGTGTTATCTAGGTAGACAACTTTGCCTAGTACCTCCGGATCCTTGAACTTGTAGATGATGATTATTGCACTAGGTTGATCTGGCTTGAATCTCCAAAAGGCTTCCTCTATTTCTCTATTCAAGAATAGTTCTATGCTTTTGTTGTCTTGAGGGATTCAATCTGGAGTGATCACTCTGGTCAAAACTGACTTACCTCTAGGAGTCTTAGGTTCTCGTCCTACATCTCCTTGCTCTAGGTCTCCTATCGCATTCTCAAGAATGATGTTTCCAAAATCATCTGTCCTATTGGGTAGGTTGGTGACCACATACATGGTTCCTTCCTTATCAATGTATGAACCCTCTTCAAACTTGATCAGTGGGTGTTCAAGTCCAAAGGGTTGATCTGGATTTTTGAGTTGGACCACTGATTGCCTCAAGCCATCCTCATAGATGCGAGCACCTTATTGATTGGTCCAAATATATTCCAACTGTGTCTTATATGGATCTTCTGGTGTTTGTAGATAGGCAGTGCATGAGCCACCTACAGGTTTCCCCATGTCAAAAGACATTTTGAATCACTTGTGTCTGAACTTAATACGTAAGGATAACCACTTAGTTGTTGTGCCCAAGACTTAGCTGTATGGTTGACACTAGACTCAGAAGATCTAATGATTTGTCTATCCTTATGTAGGTGTCTACTAGATCTCAAGTTCATACGCTTTGTCTTCTAGTCCCAAAATTCCCCTTTATATTGCTCAAAATCCTTTGGATCCTCCTTGGTTTCCTAATCCCACCTCAGGGTCAACTTCAAAATACTATATCTATAAATACTTTACTATATATCAAAACAAGCTCTCCAACAAGCTCAAAATCAATCCAAACGGAATTCGTATGAGAAAGTTATGTCTAATCAAGTTTCAAGGGGTCAAAACAAGCAAACATGGCCTCTTAGAGAATCATGATTTTTTGCAAATCAGGCAACCAGAAAGTCTTATTTTTTATCACAGAATCGCGATTCTCTCAAAATCCACTCCAAAGATTCATGACTTTCTCAGAATCTTCCAAGCAGAGAATCACCAATTTCTCAAACCTCTAAATCCAGGAGATCGCGACTTTCTTCCAGGAAATCGCGAATTTCTCAAAATCCTAAGTCCAGGAAATTGCGAATCTCTAGCAGAGAATCGTGACTTTCTTCCAGAGAATCACGATTTTCACAAATTTTCCCAAGTACAGAGAGTCGTGAATTTCTTCCAAAGAATCGCGAATTTCTCAAAAAATTCTAAGTTCAGAAGATCGCGATTTTCTCCCAAAGAATCGTAAATTTCTCAAATTCCTCTCAATCCAGAGAATCTCAAATTTTCGCAGAGAATCGCCAATCTCTCAAATTTTTCTAATTCTAGAGAATTGTGAATTTATTGTAGAGAATCGCGATTTTCTCAATTCCAGAGAATCGCAAATTGCTTACAAAGAATCACGAATCTCTCAAATTTCCTCAAGTCCAAAGAGTCGTGAATTTCTAGCAGAGAATCATGATTTTCTTCAACTGCTACTCTAGAGACTCGTGATTTTCTCCACATTTTTTAGGTGGGAAAAATTTTTGAATTTTCTAGAGAATCGTGATTTTCTAAGAAAGTCGCGATTTTCTGAGTTTTTAGGCAGGAATTTTGAATTTTTGCGCCGAGACCAAAATGGGCAGAAAATCGTGAAAAACACAAGCGCATGCACTCTCAAGCACTTCCTAGCTCTTTCTTGCACTCATAAATGATGTGAAATGGTGAAAATGCACTCAAAAACGGAAAATTTCTATGAAGATGATGATGGATGAAGATGGTGATGATGACGATGATGAAGGAGTAGAAAAAAATCAGAAAAATAATAGAAAATGATTATTTCTTACCTTCCAACTTTGCAAATTTACGATCTTACCAACGCTTGTCCTCGAAGCTCTCTCCCTGACAACGGTGCCAAAATTTGGTGTAGCTCAAGAGTAAGCATCACCTCCTTTACTTGTCTATCCATGGAGATGTGAGGACTGGTATGAAGACCATTAGTGAGTGAAGGCACAAGTGTGTGAGTGAAAGCACATAAGCATGCACCCACATACACACACACGCACAAGGTAAGAGCAAAGAGAGGAACAAAGGAAGGACTTCGATTGCAAAAGTTCTCTTACAAAAGCTCAATTCTACAACAAGCTAAATCTTTAACAAGCTAAAGCCCCAAAAATGAGATCTCTAGCTCTTTTTATAGTTTTTTGACTAGTTTCGGACCTGTCGAGACCTAGTGTCCGGCCTAGTTAAAAATTAGGTTCGAGGGCTTATTTGAGGGCTCAAATGAAGTCTAAAAATTATGAAAATTGATAGGATGATACTTCTAATAATACTCCTCCAGCTCAAGGACTCCTCGGCTTGAACAAAATGGAGTTACAAAAAGGTAAAATGATATTTACAATGATTCGAGTGGTAAAAATCATTGTTTTTGTAGGGGATTATTCTGAAAAATTGACATACA
Organism: Ceratopteris richardii; assembly: GCA_020310875.1. Taxonomy (NCBI): domain Eukaryota; kingdom Viridiplantae; phylum Streptophyta; class Polypodiopsida; order Polypodiales; family Pteridaceae; genus Ceratopteris; species Ceratopteris richardii. The sequence goes on along the minus strand of CM035412.1, from coordinate 118,326,689 downwards.
CTTCTTGGAGCTCCCTACTTGCTCCTTCTTCTTGTGTGCCCACCTTTCTGATGTAACCTCTTGCCCACGGGTTGTCACATATTCTCCCCCGCTTTGAAGATCTTTGCGTCCTCGTAAAGCTAAGGTATTCGCGCCTGGGATGTTAAAGGATGAGTCGTTTGAAACGCCTCAATCAGGGCTTGGGCTATCGGAGGCATGTTGTTTTTACTTACCCATGTTGCTTCTTTGAGGGGTCTTCCATGCCACTTGACCAGAAATTGAGTGCTATTGTCTTTAAGTATCAACTCTGCTTGTCTTTGTTCAATTGGATCTTCCACCAAAATGACTTGACGTCCGAAACGAGTATCAAGGCGGAAGCGTTTTAGCAAACTAACATGGAAAGAGTTGTGGATATGAATTTTGGGTGGAAGATCAAGTTGGTATGTAACTTGATTGAATCGGTGACTAATCCTGTATGGCCCATAGTACCTGTGATTGAACTTGGGAGTGAAATTCCTGGGCAAAATGATGTTCTTGGCATTCACAAGAACTAGGTCACCCACTTGATAATCGGGAGCCTTTGTGGCAATTCTAACCATCCTTTCTTTGCTCTTGATGAGAGCTTCCTTTGCTTGATGAAGCTTGGCCTGCCAGTCTCGTAAAAAATTTCCACACTCGCGGTCTGCTGCTACTAGCACTTCATCTGACATGAGTGCCATGGGTGTGATTACACTCTTGCCGGTGGCCACCTCGAACGGTGACATAGATGTACTTGAATGGATGGAGCTGTTATAGTGAAATTCTAAAATATCTAAGTGCTTGGCCCAATCTTTCTGATCTGCTTGTACATAACTATTTGCCCATCTGTCTCGGGGTGATAGGCTGATGAGAATCTGAGTTGAGTACCCAAGATTGAGAATAATTCACACCATAAATCACTCATAAACCTAGTGTCATGATCTGAGACGATAGCCAATGGAAGGCCATGATATTTGAATACCTTTTGAAAGAGCATCTGTGCTACCACCTTTGCTGGCATGGGTGGCTTCATGGGTATAAAGTGTGCTTGCTTTGAAAAATAGTCTACGATTGCTAGAATTGCATTATGTCCATCTGATGATGGCAAATCCGTTATGAAGTCCATACTTACCAGTCCCAAGGTCTATTCGGGACGGGCATCGGCTGAAGTAAGCCTGTCGGTTTTATCTTCTGTTGTCTTACTAACTGGCAAGTAGGGCACGTTTGTACATACTCAATTACATCTTCTTTCATCTTAGGCCAAAACACATGCTCCTTTAGGTGCTCATAACTTCTACGTTGACCGCCATGTCTTGCAAGCTGACAGTCATGTGCTTCCCATAACAGCATCCTCTGTAATTCTGCATTGTCAGGTATATAGATATTTCCCTTTCGATATAACATGTTGTTCATAATTGTGTATTTCCCTTTGTGGTCTAAACTTGAGTGCACATCTTTGACTAACCTCTGTACCTCAGGATCCATTTGCTGCAATCGTCAAATTTGATCTTTTGTCTTACTTTTGGCCATGGAAATTGCGGCCAAGGTTGGTCTTCTACTCAGGGCATCTGGCATAACGTTTTGCTTCCCCGGTTTGTGAATGATGTCTATATCAAATTCAGCCAAGAATTCTTGCCATCTTGCTTGCTTAGGAGATAACTTGGGCTGCGCACAAAAATACTTCAGTGAGATGTTATCTGTGTAGATCTTCGTGTGTTTATCTTGAACATAGTGACGCCACTTTTGCAAACAGTGGATCACCGCGAGCATCTCCTTCTCGTGAGTGCTTCATCTTAACTCTGTACCTCAAAACTTGTGTGACTCATAAGCCACAGGGCGTCCTTCCTGCATAAGGACCCCTCCAATTGCTAGTCCTGAAGCATCTGTATGAATTTCGAACTCTTTGTCAAACTCTGGCAACTTCAACACAGGAGCTTCGCACATCACCTGTTTGAGTTGCTCAAAGGCGTCTTGTTCTTTAGGCCCCCACACAAAGCAACCCTTTCCTTTGGTTAACTCTGTGAGCGGAGCAGCCACTTTACTAAAATCTTTTATGAACTTTCTTGGAAACTGGCAGAAACCTATGAATTCTCTTACTTCCCTCACTGTTCGAGGCGGAGCCCATTGACACACTGCGGTGATTTTGTGAGGATCTATCATCACTCCTTTATCTGAGACTATGAAACCGAGAAATTCAACTGATGTCATGGCAAACTCACATTTCTCAGGTTTTGCATAGAGTTGTCTTTCTCTTAGACGTTGGAGTACGGCTCTCACATGATCTAAATGTTCTTCAAGATTACGGCTGTATATCAAGAGATCGTCTATGTAAATGATCAGGAACTCATCTAGCATGTCCCTGAATACGTCATTCATCTCTCGACAGAACGTGTCTGGCGCGCCTGTGAGCCCGAAAGCCATGACTAACCATTCATAACTGCCATAGCGTGTTCTGAACGCCATCTTTTCAATGTCCTGCTCTGCTATGTGAATCTGATGATAACCGGATCTTAGATCTATTCGTGTAAAAAACTTTGCCTGACCCAATCGGTCCATCAATTCATCCATGACAAGCACTGGATACTTCGTTTTTTACTGTAATTTTATTCAAGGTCCGATAATCCATACATAACCGCATGCTGCCATCTTTCTTCTTGACGAATAGGACAGGAGCGTCGTAGGGTGAACTACAAGGTCAAATGAAGCCTTGTTGTTCCAGTTCTACTAATTTCCTTTTTAACTCTTTCATATCCGTTTCGTTCATTCTGTAGGGTGCTTTGGCTGGTGGAGCTTGGCCTGGCATTACTTCAATTTTATGTTGGACTTGCCTAAGTGGTGGCAGCCCGCTTCGTAACTGACTTGGTAGGACATCTTCAAACTCTTTTAGTACTTCATGAACTCTTTGATCGCCGACCTTCATCCTATCGTTTTCCCTTTCTTCTAAGTCAATTGTGTTACATTTGATCAGGCACAAATGGGCCTCAACCCCTTGCTTCATTGCTCTTTCTACCTGTTTCGCCGTCAATGGCCCTTGATCTTGAAGCCTTGATCTTGGAGGTATATAACCAACCTATAACTCCAAGCTCTAGGAGCTTGTTTCAATCCATACAATGCTTTCTTAAGTATGCAAACATAAGATGTATGATTAAGGTTTTTTAAAACCTAGAGGTTGTGATGTGTATACCTCTTCACTTATTCAACCATTTAGAAATGTCTTTTTTGCATCAATTTGGAGGAGTCTCCAATTTCTTGCAGCAACTACAGTTATCAATGTTGTGATTATAGTCATCTTTGCAACTGGTGAGAATGTTTTCTCTTAGTCTATACCATGAGCTTGTGAGCATCCTTTGGTAACTAATCTTGCCCTGTACCTGCAAACTTATCCATCTGATTTTATTTTAACTTTATATACCCATGTGCAAGCAATAACCTTTTGATTCGATGACATTGGAACCAAATCCCAAGTGTCCATCTCCTTGAATGCATCTATTTCTTCTTTCATGGACTTTCCCAATTAGGGTTTCCCTTTGCCTCTTCACAGGTTGAGGGTTCCTTTGAAATTGAGCCCCTTTCCAAGTATATTGAATGCATTGTTACAAACGTGGAATCATATCCATACCTTTTTGGTTGTCTTTTCTCCCTTGTTGACCTTCTAGGTGCTTGGTTGGATCATTCTCCACACTCTTGCATCTTTGCTTTGCCTCTTGAATTCCATAGCTTGTAATCCTTTTCCCTTTTATCTTGGTGATCATCTATATCACTTCTTGGATTGTGGACCTATGTATCATGCTTGCTTCCTAGTTGATGAGAATAAAAATCAAGATCATACGGTAGAGTTACCTTTTGTTTGTTTTCATCATACCAAGACTTGTGTTCTTCAAATAAAATATCTCTACTTGTAGTGAATTTCTTGAATGATGTATTATAGAACCTATAACCCTTCTGGGTTGAGTCATACCCCATAAACACTACCTTTGTTTCCCTTTCATCTAGCTCATCTCTTATTCGTGATGCTCCATGAACATAAGATAAACAACCAAACACCTTGCAATGTCCAAGACTAGGTTTTATTCCATACCATGCTTCATAAGGATCCATACCTTGGAATGATTTGGATGTTACTATATCGACAAGGTACACAATAGTTGAAATAGCCTCTACCCATAGATAATGTGTCAACCTCTTCTCTTCAAGCATTGTTCTGGTTGATCGAACCAATGTTTTATTTCTTCTCTCTCCAATTCCATTCAATCGAGGAGAGTACCTGCTAGTCACTTCCCTCTTGATACCTTTATCTTGCAAGAATTCATCAAGATCTTTGGAGAATTATTCTCCACCTCCATCAGATCTAAGCTTTTTGAGTGATCTACCTATATGATTCTCCACGTGCTAGATGTTTTGAAGCAATCAAACACTTCATTCTTACTCTTGATAAAGTACAGAATAGTCCATCTACTATGGTCATCAATAAATAAAAATAATACCTTGATCCTACCAATGAAGGTTCTTGGCTTGGCCCCCATACATCTGTATGTACTAAGTCCAATAAGTTGTGAGGATGTAGCCTTTGTGGTTGAATGGTTGTCTTTGTGCCTTCCCAATCTGACATGCATAACATCTATTGATCATATGTTGCTTTGATATGTTTGGCAATCTAAGAACACTTACATCCTTGCATATATCCTTTAAGGTTCTTTCATTCACATGGCTATCCTCTTATGCCACACTTCAAGCTCCTTTAGGGTTTGAGATTCAAAGTTGAATAGAGCTATGTTTTTGGTTTCTCCTACTTCATAAGTAAAAAGCCTACCATGCTTCTCGCCTATGGCAATCTTCTTGAAGCCTTGACATGGATCTTCCACAATAGCACCATGTTGGGTGAACCTAACTTGCAAGCCTTTCTCAACTATTTGGCCTACACTTATTAGGTTTTTTGTAACAGGGGGAACATAGAGTAGCTTGTTCGAAATGTTTGTCTTGCCATTGGAAGCTTTGACATTACCAATCTTCTCCACACTGTGTTTTGTGTCATCCCCTATTTGAAATTCATGCCTATGCTTTGGACTTTCCAAATCAGATAAGAGATCTATGTTGACTGCAACATGATTTTAACATCTTGAATCTATGTAGAATAAATAATCATCTTCTTTACCTTCCTTAAGGCTTAGATTCATCAATAACAATGAGTCTTCATGTTGTTGATCTTTAGAATAATTGTTGTAGTCCCTTCTATTATGGCCTCTATTGAAAGTGTCAATGGGGAAAAACAAAATCTTTATCAAGAAACAAAGATTGCAAGGGCCTAGATTACCTACTAAGCAGTTTGAGAGGGCCAAGAGAGAGACCTTGTGTTTTAGGTGTTTGTCTCCTAGCCATTCACAGTGGAACTATCCACTCAAGAAGGGGGGAAATTTAGTTGTACTTTGTGCATCAATCTTCCTCATAACTTTTACTTCTACCCTTTTGGTAAGATAATCTATTGCAAAAATATGTATTCAACATGGGAATTCTTATTTGGGGGATTAATAGGACCTACAAACTCTATTCCCCACTTAGAGAATGCATATCCTCCCATCATGGGTCTCAGTGGAATCTCATACTTTCGGATTGGATGTTGAGTTCTCTAACATGTGTCACACCTCTTCACATAGGTATATGCATCCATATGGAGGGTAGGCCACCAAAGAATTAAAAATAAGATTTCCTTGATCACTCGGTTAAGTCCAAAATATCCTCCAGTAATACCTTGGTGTGTAGTTTCTACGATCTTCACGTATTTGCATTCGTGTACACACAATCTCAAATATATGTCTCATCCATGTTTGTATAGACTATCTCCAATGAGTGTATAGTCCTCAACCTCCTACTCTACACTCCTTTTTGTGCTAAATTCATCTCTTGATTTTTTTTGTCCTCAAAAGGTCAACCAAAGGACTGCGCCAATCTGGTAATAGCAACACTTGATATAATGTGGCATGTTCAATAGGGGGGCCATTAATACAAGTTGGAAAATCCTAGGTAACCAATAGATATCTACTCCTTTTGTTGGCCAATATTCACCTAACCTTTTCAAATTCTATAGGCTTTTATGTTTTGAATTTTGTTGCCCTAGTGCACCTACATGTGCTAATTGCAACCAGTTATTGTGCTCTTCCTCGTCCATAACAAGTTAAGATTCCTTGATCTGTTTAGTTGTAGATACATCATGCGATTATTTGGTATCTCTATGACTTGAAAATTTCTTCATCCTTTGTCCTAACCACTAGATTCTTACGTCCAAATGATAGGCACAAGTGTTCTATCTTAGTTTGGAAAAACTTCAAAGTTGAACAGATAAGCATCAGGAAGTTCATTTGACACTCCTTGCAGTAATTCCCGTGAAGTGAGTCTAGAAAGATGATGTACCCTAAGGTGCATCTTACCCCTCCTCATGCGTACTTCAAAATCATATTCCATTAGTAAGAGAAACCATCTTACTAATCTATCAATATTGCAAGGTTTGTTCACCAAATAAAGTAGTGCTTGATGATCTGTAAAGAATAAACTAATTTGCAAGAAAATAGTGTCTTAATTTCTTAACCGCATCTACCATGCTTAATCCTTTTCTCTCCATGGTCATATAATTTCTTTCTACAACATTGAGTTGCCTGCTTGCATATGCAATGGGAAGATCAATGTTTCGTGCACATGTTGGTTGTGTTAGCATACATCCAATAGAAAAAATTGGAAGCATCCATGTGAACATGGAAGGATTTGTTCCAATCTAGTGTTTTCAAGATTGGGGTTGAGCACAATCCTCATTTGAACTCATTGAAAGATATCTCACATTCTTCACTCCTTTCAAAGTTAGTCAAGAGTTTGTATAGAAGCTTTGTAATAATAGCTTACATGTGGATAAAGTGTTAGGAGTATCCACTATGACCCATAAAAGCTTGTACTTTCTTGACCATCTTAGGTGTATGTAATTCGGCTATATCTTTCACCTTATCCTCTTCTATTGATATGCCATTTTTTGACACAATGTGGCCTCAAATCTTGCCTTGTCTGACCATGAAAACACACATTTTTGGATTCAAGCACATGATGTTTATTGATGTGCATTTTTCTTATGTGCGAATGAGTACACATATCATCCACATATACCTCTAAGTTCTTTCTCAAGAATTCCTTAAACACATGACACATCAGCCTTTGAATGGTAGCAAGTGCATTGGTGAGCCCGAATGGCATTACGAAGATTCCCCATTCAGTGGAAAAATGCATCTTGTGTTGATCTTTCGGGGCTATTGCTACTTGATTGTAACAGGAAAATCCATCAAGGAAGTTAAAAACTTCCTTTCCCACTATTAATTCTAATAGATGTTTAGTGATAGGAAGCTAATAACTATCTTGTATGGTGGCAGCATTAACTTTCTTCAAGTTAATGCATGTTGATATATTTAGGTAGAGATGTGTGTGAACACACTAGGACCACGGGGCGCTTTTTTTCCTTCTTTAGGAGGTTTTTTTCCCCGACTTGTATATACACCTATTGCCCTAACAGGTACTTATCTTTGTACATTCTAGTGGTAATACATTCAGTATTGTGTGTTGTGCTCCAAGCTTCTCCTTCTTCCTTGTGTTGTTTGTGTGCTTTTGTAGATGTCTAACTCCAACAATTGGTATCAGAGCAAGTTATCGCTTCATCTAGGGCATCGTCGACACCCCTCTAGTCACAGACTTAGAATCACATGAAATTTGGTGAGCATACTCAGGATGATTAGGAGATCAAAACATCTTTGCTATGTGTTGCCAAAATTGTGATATGAGCTTGTTTCAGCCTCCGAACCCATTATCGCAGTACTTGTGTAGGCGATTTTGTCTTTTCGTGCCTAAGATTTATACCGGTTTTGGTTTGCCAGTATAAGCATCTCGAAGTCTACTACATGTCTAGTTAACTCCTTTGGGTAGTTTTGTTCAACTTTTTCAAATACAACAATCAAGGTAGTTTAGTCAGTGGCCATGATTGAAAGTAGCGATGTATTCCATATGTTGATTGTTGAGGATAAGTTGGTTGGTACCAATTATCCATTGTGGGCTTATATGATGCATCATGTATTTGTCGCAAAAGGACTCTGGAATATTGTTTAGGGTGTTGAAAAAAATCCTATTACACCTGCAAATACAGGTACTGAAGTTGATGTAGATGGCATCGAAGATTGTGATATTATGTAGATTCTTGTTTGTGTTGTGGTTCCTATTGCACCTACTGTAGAGCAAATTCTTGTTGATATATTTAGGTAGTGATGTGTGTGAACACTCTAGGACCGCCGGGGCACTTTTTTCCCTCTTTAGGAGGTTTTTTTCCCCCAGCTTGTATATACGCCTATTGCCCTAATGGGCTACTTATCTTTGTACATTCTCTAGTAATACATTCAGTCTTGTGTGTTGTGCTCCAAGCTTCTTCCTCTTCCTTGTGTTGTTCGCGTGCTTCCGCAGACGTCTAACTCCAACAATTGGTTTCAGAGCAGGTCGTTGCTTCTTCTAGGGCGCCGTCGACACTCCTTCGTTTGCAGTCTCAGATTCGCACAAAATTTGGTGAGCATACTCAGGGTGTTTCCGAGATCAAAACGGCTTCGCTCTGTGGTGCCGAAATCGCGATCTGAGCTCGTTTCGGCCTCCGAACGCACTATCGCAGTGCTTGTGCAGGCTATTTCGTCCTTTTGTGCCAAAGGTATATACCAGTTTTTGTTCGCCAGTTTAAGCATCTCGAAGTCTGCTACAGGTCTAGCAGAACTCATCTGGGCAGTCCTGTTCAACTTTTTGAGATACAGTCAATTTTCTGCATCAAGGTATTTTAGTCACCGGCCATGGCTGAAAGTAGTGATGTATTCCGTATGTTGGCTGTTGAGGATAAGTTGGATGGTACCAACTACCCATTATGGGCTTATATGATGCGACATGTACTGGTTGCAAAAGGATTGTGGAACATTGTGCAGGGTGTTGAAAGACGTCCTGTTACACCTGTAACGACAGGTACTGCAAATACAGGTGTTGGAGCTTATGAAGATGGTGTCGAAGATGATATTCCACAGATTCCTGTTCGTGCTGCTGTTTCTGTTGCACCTACTACAGAGCAGATTCGTTGGGATGGCAGAGATGCCCAGGCACATGCATTGATAGCTTTGTCTGTCAAACGTGCCATTATTCCTCACATTCGCTCTTGCAGAACAGCAAAGGATGCTTGGGATACACTTACCACTTTGTACCAGGCTAGGAATGAGGCTCGTGTTGCTTACCTCCGAAAACAGTTGGAGAGTGAGCACATGAATGAAGGTGATTCGATGGACAGTTTTCTTACAAAGATCAAAGACCTGAAGGAACAATTGATTTCTGCTGATGAGGTTATACCAGATAGCTCACTTGTGCAGACCATTCTGAATGGCCTTCCTGATTCATATCAGAGTTTTGCCTCTACTCTTCGATTGATGATGAAAGGCAATCCGAATGCCTTGTCATTTGAGGAATTAGTCTCTATTTTGTTGCAGGAAGATCAGTCCAGGCAGAACAGGTCCATTATGCGTGTTGCAGATCAAGCTTTCCTGGCTAGTCAGAAGGGCAAAGGAAAATGGAGCTCTTCTACTAGTAAGCAGAAATCTGCAAATGCTGCACAATCGAAGAACCAGGATAAAGATGAGAAGAAATCAGAAAAGCAGAAATTGTTCTGCAAGTACTGTAAAGGAAATGATCATATTATAAAGAACTGTCCAAAACTGGCTGCTAAAGAGGCAAAGAAGAAAGAGGCTGGAATGGTTGTTGCAAAGGCCTCTACACCAAAAACAGAGTCTGCAAATCTTGTGCAGGAAGAAGAATGGGCGTTTACTACTGTCTGCAATTTTGACCCATCTTCTCATGATCAGTGCATGTCTGCAGTAGACTCAGATGTTTGGTACTTTGACAGTGGCGCAACCAAACATATTACCTCGCAGCGCAGTTTCTTCTCTTCACTCGAGCCTGCCCCTACAGGGAATACTGTCACATGCGCCAATAAATCCTCTTATCCTGTTAAGGGAGTTGGTAAGATCATTCTAACTACTGCTGATGGTAGTTCTTTCACTTTGTCAGATGCTTTATTTGTGCCAGGGATCAAAAAGAACCTGTTATCAGTTTCTGCATTAGCCAAGATTGGCTTGGTTGTGAAATTCGTTGATGACAGGTGTACAGTCCATGATCTCTCAAATGGCGATGTGATTATTGCTTCTGGCATTTTATGTCGTGGGTTGTATAAGCTCATAGACTATGAAAAATGTGTGAATGATTCGGCATGTGCAGTTCATGATTCTCAGGCTATGTCAGATGCAAAGCTTTGGCATGCACGCTTTGGTCATCTGAATTTTGCTAGTTTGTTACGCCTGCAGAAATCTGAAATGGTTTCCTCTTTGCCCAAACTTGAGGCACCTGGAAAACATGTTTGTGAAGGCTGTATTATGGACAAAATGCAGCGTTCTTCCTATCCAAAATATGGTTCAGTTCGGGCTATGCAGAAATTGCAGCTTGTACATAGTGATGTCTGTGGTCCTATGCAGACACCCTCTTTTGGAAATTACCTTTACTTCGTGACTTTCATTGATGATTTTTCCAGGCATGCATGGGTATATCCACTCAAAGCAAAGTCCGAAGTGTTCATGTGCTTCAAACAGTTTTTGGTTTTGGCTGAAAATCTGTCAGCATGTAAAATGGGCACCCTCCGTTCTGATCGAGGGGGGGAATATATGTCTTCAGATTTTAATGCATTTCTGGCTGAACGTGGGATAAAACACCAGTGTACAGTGCCGTATACACCTCAACAGAATGGAGTTGCTGAACGAAAGAATAGGTCACTCATGGAGATGGCGAGGTGCATGGTCAAAAGTTAGGCTTTACCACATAGTTTCTGGCTTGAGGCTGTCATGTGTGCAGCATATGTACTGAACAGGTGTCCCACGAAAGCGTTGCAGTCTATCACTCCATATGAGGCTTGGCATGACCGCAAGCCATCTGTTGCTCATCTGCATGTTTTTGGTTGTTTGGCATATGCATTAGTGCCTGAACAACATCGCAGAAAATTGGATGATAAGGCAGTAAAATGTATTTTTGTTGGGTACAGTTCTGAAAGTAAAGGCTATCGTCTGTATCATCCATAGACTAAACGCATTCTGGTTAGCCGTGATGTTGTCTTTGTGAAAGATGCTATTCAGCCATTGCTTTCATGTACTAAGGAGACATCTATTAGCTCCAAAGACATGTATGATACTTTGATGCCTCTTTTTACAGGTGGACAGGCTAGCACTGGTCCTAATGAGGCAACTTCTCAGCCTTTGCAGGTTTCATATGATGATGCAGATCATTCCATTTCTGATGCAGATTTACATGATGCACTTGTTGATGAGAGAGCTGATATTGAACAGGCAAAAACTATGCCAAAATGGCTGGTGCAGACTTTGCATGACAGCAAATTAGATGCACCTTTGTCATATCGTACTCGTTCAGGCTCTCATAGTACCTCCTTTGCATCAGATTGCTATGCTATGGCTGCATCTAGTCTCTGTGATGAGAATGAGCCTGTTTCTTTTGATGAAGCACAAAATTCAGAAAATTGGATGGCTGCTATGCAATCTGAATATGATGCTATAATGAAGAATGGTACATGGTCTTTATGTGACTTGCCTCCTGGCAAGAAGGCCATTGGCACTAAGTGGGTATACAAGCTGAAGCGTAAACCTGATGGTACAGTTGATAGGTATAAGGCTAGGCTTGTTGCAAAGGGTTATGCGCAGGAAAGAGGCATTGATTTTGATGAGACCTTTGCACCTACATGCCGTATGACTACTGTTCGGAGCATTTGTGCACTTGCAGCCCATCATGGTTGGAATGTATATCAGTTGGACATTAAAACAGCATTTCTGAATGGTGACTTGCATGAAGAAGTGTATGTTTTTCAGCCCCGTGGCTTTGTGCAGAAAGGGCATGAAAACCAGGTGTGCAGGTTAAAGAAGGCGTTATATGGTTTAAAGCAAGCACCACGTGCTTGGTATGAGAAAATACATGCCTATCTGATTGCACATGGTTTTGAGAACAGTCCAACTGAAAGCACCTTATATGTTAAGCGTGCTAATGATGTGCTTTTGATCATTGTTGTCTATGTAGACGACATGCTGCTCACTGGTCCTCTTGAGAAGCATATTGCTGATTTCAAGGCTGATTTGCATGCCTCATTTGAGATGTCTGATTTGGGGCATTTGCATCACTATTTGGGCATTCAGTTTATGCAAGTTGATGGTGGAATGGCTTTGTGTCAAACGAAATATATTGACACATTATTGCAGCGTTTTAGCCTTGAAGACTGTAAGCCTATTGCCACTCCTATGGAGACAGGTTTACGATTGAGTCTTCATGATGCTGGAGATGCATTTGATGTTGTTCTCTATCAGCAGGCTGTTGGATGCTTGATTTACTTATGCATTACTCGGCCAGATATTCAATTTGCTGTCTCACAGATGAGCAGGTTTATGCATTGCCCAGGAGTCACGCATTGGAAAGCGGTTAAGCGCATCTTTCGCTACTTGAGTGGTACTCGGCTACTTGGGTTGTTTTATCCCAAGGGGGGATCACTACCGCCAGATTTGCATGCTTTTTCTGACTCAGATTGGGCTGGTTGCTATGACACTCGTGTGTCCACTAGTGGTTTTTGCTTCATGCTTGGTAGCTCATGTATATCTTGGTTGAGCAAGAAGCAGCCTACTGTGGCCACTTCCAGTTGTGAGGCTGAGTATAGGGCAGCCTTCAAAGAGACTATTGAGTGTGTGTGGCTCAGATGCCTTATGGCTGATTTGGGTGTTGGTCAGTCTTCTTCCACCACCATCTTCACTGACAGTCAGAGCGCATTGGTAGTTGCAAGGAACCCTGTGTTCCATGCTCGCACTAAGCACATTGAGGTGCATTATCATTATGTCAAGGACAGGTTCTCGATTGGAGAGATCAACTTGGCATATGTGCCCATGCAAGATAACATTGCATACCTTTTCACAAAGGCTCTACCTAGGGAGAAGTTTGAAGCTTTTCACAAAGCTTTGGGCTTACTTCATTTTGTGGATTGATTCCACATAGTTTGGCACTTCCTTATACATGAGTGCTAGCTCCTTGTTCACTACATCACTCCTAGGGGGGATTTGTTGATATGTTTAGGTAGTGATTTGTGTGAACACACTAGGATTGTCGGGGCACTTTTTTCCCTCTTTAGGAGGTTTCTTACCCCACTTGTATATATGCCTATTGCCCTAACGGGTACTTATCTTTGTACATTCTAGTGGTAATACATTCAGTGTTGTGTGTTGTACTCCAAGCTTCTCCTTATTCCTTGTGTTGTTCGCGTGCTTTCGCAGACGTCTAACCTCAACAATGCACACATGCAACTTCTCATTCTCTTTGGGCACTACAATGATGGGGGAAACCCATTTCACTGGTTTGGCCTCTAAGGTCATTGGGATTCTATGGGCGCATGTCATACACCAAATCGTAATTTCCATTGGTAAACCCCAGTAGACGTACCTGCATTTCTAAAGGTTTTTAGTACTACCTGCATCATATCTAAAATCTTAAGCATCATTTGAGCTGCCATATCTGGCATGGGCTTCAATCGTGGTATCCAATGTCGAATTGTTCCCATCATGTATGCTACTGACGGTGGTCCCTGTGGTGGCGCAATGTATGGGTAATTGAGCCATTCCTTGCATTGTGCGTTATTCTGGACCTTTATGTTGAATGCTTTCCATGAGCGGCGTCGTGGAACAGGGCCATAGCATGGATTATAGAGGAGATGTAATGGCGCATTGTTCCACGTGCGGAGCATTTCAGGATAGGTCTCAAGAAGTTTCTGCCGCCACATTGGTTGACGGATCTTGCCTTTTTGCACCTCTGGAGGAAGGTCTTCGGGTTGAAATTGGGTTGCGAAGGAAGGTATCTTCCCTGTGACTCTCTGTATTTCTGCGTTATAATCTGCTAAAATGATATAGTAAGGCCTGTATTGGAGTTCGGATGAGAAGGATAAGGCGTCTCGATGACAGGTTTTTGAAGTAATTGGATTGTAATACAGTCTCCTCTATAACTCTCATAGCCTGATTTTGCACGACGGTTCGCTCTTCATGTGAACTCCCGATTTCCTCCACTTGTCGTAGCCATGGGGGTCGTGGTGCTTCAAATGTGTCCTGACCTTCTTCCGTTTGTTGACCTCCTGGGAAGGGTTGTGGGTCATATTCTTCTTCAAATGTTTGTTCCACAGGAATTTGTACTATTTCTTCATCGGTGGGAGCCTCTGGAGGGGAAGGTGGTCTCTCATATTGTAGTAGACATGCTTGCAATTCGATGACCTGTTTCTGGAGATCTTTTAAGGCCTCTGAGTCTGTGAGAAGTGAAGCCGCGGAGGAGGTGGTTTGAGAGGCAGCTGTTGTTTCTTTTTGGTGTTTTTGCTTCAGTTGACCCAGTTCCTCTAATAGCTGGTCATGTGCTTCAAGCAACATGGCATAGTCTTCCAATATGATTTTGATATTGTCGGGGGTCACTGCTTGAAACTTTGATGGGCTGATGGGTGCCCCTGGTGTGCTTTCGATGGCTGCTTCTAAGTTCTCTTGGTTCTGTTGTTGTAGGCGTCGATTCTCCTCGTGAGCAGCTGCAAGGTGTCTTCTAAGAAGTGCCATATTTCGTTGAAGTCTTGAATTGCGTTCGAGTTGTGTTTTTAAGTGGCCTTCTACCACTTGTACTACTTCTTGGTCTGTATTCTGCAACTGTACTTCCAATACACTATGAGCCTCTTGCAAAGTTTGGAATTGTGTATGGAGGTGAGCATTCTCCTCTTCTACTACAGCAAGACGATTTTGTAGCAACTCCGAGTGCTCTTGCACTCGTGCGTTATGTTGCTGGAGCTGATTGTACTTTGTCCTGAACTGTGATATACATGTGAGCATGGTGTCCAATGCATTTCCTATGGATGATGGTGTGGTTTGTACAATGGAGGATGCACGGGAAGGGGATTGGGGAAGGGGAAGAGTGAATGATGTGTTTAATGGAGATGTGTGTGTCGGTGAAATTGGTGGGGGGGGAATGGGAGAAGGTGGAAGTGTGGGGGGTGGGGGAGGTGCCATGGGTGGTGAAATGTCCATACTTTCAGGAGTGGATGCGAGTGTGGGGTCTACCATATACATTGGAATGGTAGGTGGTGTGTGTGTGAAAGTGGTGAATAGATGAGAAGTGGGGTTGGGAGCTGAAAATAAAGGGAATGGTTGAGACCTAGGTTGAAAAGTTCTAGCAAGGAAGGCATGGAGGGATTGGAGAAGTGGAGAGATGGGGGTTGGGGGTTGAGGTCGTAGAGGCGGGGAGGTCATGAAAGGTGGTGTGGTAGTAGGGAAACCCATGAATATGGATCTAGAGTCAGGATGACCTATGACTGAGGGCATGGGGGATGGTTGTCCTAGGGCAGGCTCTATGAGCGATTCGGTGGAGTGTGTAGTGATGGTGGTTGCTTCATAGATTGGGTTGTCCAAGGTGGAGAATATGGTTGAACTAGAGGTGGGAGTACGGAAGATGAAGGTTTGTTTGGTGGGTTGAGTGGTCAAGGTGATCTCCACGGCTTCTGTTCTAGGAGGCGATGGTGGGGGTGTGGGTGGTAGTGGCTCGGTTGATTCATCATGGGTGACTGGGTGCTCTTGGCTAGCGGTTTCTGCTGCTTGGGAGGTTGTCTCAATGGGTTCCGATGTAATAATCGGCCCTTCTGCTGTAATCGGGATCTGGATGTTTTTACCTGACCGTGGTCGTGTTTGGAATCTTCATGGATCATATTGAACTGGAGACCTCCTAATGGCGGTCCGAACTGCTTCTACTACCCCATATGTTTTTGCCATTAATAAGAGACCTTCACTATATTCTGAGTCAACTCCTGCTTCTTCCAAAAGCTGAGTCATGAGTACCCTACTGCTCTGTTCGGTGAGCAGTTGTTGTGATCGCACTCGTTCCATGATTTGATACAGCCTTCGGAGTTCTGTTGTATAAGCTGGGGCTTCAGTGGTCTCCTCTTCGTCTGCTCCTTCTTCTTCTAGGTGTCCTTGTTGTTGACCTTGCTGATCGTCACCCCAATGTACATGGCGACCTTCTGTGGATTTTCTCCTTCTTTGTGAAGATGTGCCTTGTTCTTCTGTATCTGAATAAAACTCTACATCAAAGAGCTGTGTACTTTGTAAGAATGCTTCGAAGTCATGGGGATCCATCCCTTCAGCATCTCCAGTTGTAGCAAACTCAAATTCAGATGGAGCAGGAGGAGCCGAAGGGGCAGCTTGTGTTGTAGTTTCAGATCCAGGCCTGGGTATTCTAATGGTAAAAGGAGGTACAGTGGCCTCTCCTCGTGGCAATACTTCAGGAGTAGTCAAAACTTCACGTGTCTGGACACAAGGGATCAAACCCCTCATGCGCTTGGATTGATGTGTGGACGTCTTGAGCTTCTTAAACATTTGTAATTGTTCCCAAGTTAAGGCACGTTCAATGGGTATATCGTAGGCTAAGCACCGGTAGATAATGCGTGTGATTGCACAGCAACCGTTCACCACTAATTTCCTAGAAGACCTTTTATTTGCTTCATACAACTGCTCTATAATCCATACAGGAAGCTTGATTGGTAACGCACCTGTCTCCGCTAAGTAGAGAGCGAACCAAATTCTTTTGTGCGGTTGTGTGAAGCGGTCTTGACCGGGGAAAGCAAAATGTTGCATGCACATACGGAGAGGGATGGACACGTTTGGTGTGAGTGCTGCCATATCTTTAAGCTTTAGTAGTTTCCTATCCTTCATGTTAGTAGGAACGAGAGCATCCTTCTCAGAAGGTACATGTGTGCCGTGCATATTCAAAGCAGAGCTCACCAACTCCAAGGTAAGTTCAAACCTCTTTAACTCGTTGTTGCCCAGCAAGGAAGGAAGAACAAACGATCATGGTTTGTCCTTTTCTGCATTAGCCTGTAATGTTGAGACCAGATAGTAGCATCGGAGGAGGTCTGGTTTGGGTAATGGTGCCTCGAAGTACTCAGCTAGCCCTGCACGTTGCCATATGGTCTGAAGATCTTGTGTGTTCTGTAGAGTCTCAAACTCCTTGGAGAAGAATTGGAATCTGACCCAGGATCTGTCATACTCGCACTTAGACTCCCATATATACTTGGCCTCTCCTAATGGGTCTGGCATGCCATTGAACCAATGAGAATTGGCATGGACTCTTTCTGTGATCCCTGTGGGTGGATCCGGTACCGGGATCTACTGAAGGTGTTGCAGCTCCACAGGTCGTTCAGTTGGTGGCACATCAACAGGTAGAGTATCCACATCAATTCTTGCAGTAATTATTCCTGCCTGTGAGCTTGGACCTGTTGCTTCTGCCATGAGAGTGCTTGTAGTTGTTGATGCTTATCTGCTAGAAGAAGAGAGAGGCACATTAGCATTGCATTGGAAACAGGATGTTATGGTGTTCCCTCCACAATACCAACATGACATTCCGAGTGGTTAGAGGTTAGTAGGTGAAGTGTTCGTGATGTGTGTACAAGTGGGTTAGTAGGTTAGGGTTCACTCTAGATGCATACTTTGGTTGTGCAAAGTTCTCAGAATGCACCTACATCAGAGGGAAAGGATTTACAAAGGTGGGTCAGGGGGTTTTTGATATGGGGTTTAGGTCTCCAAACTTTGATGCTGGAATCGTTGCTTTTATTGGCGATGATGTGTGAAGGTTTGCGGACTGGAGTGTGTTGGGTTTGGGGCCTTTTGGGTACCCATTGCCAAACATTCTGAGGCGTGACCGAGAATGTGGTGGTGTGGAGTGTAGATGTTTGCCTTTGGATGGGAGCCAATAGGACTCGTGAGTGTTGGTTTGATCTAGTGATTGGAGGTGAAGTTATTTGAGCTGGTAAGCAGGTCTTGGGCACCCATATTTGTCTAGCCTTTGGGATAGCCTTCATTGACTGCTTTGGAACCCAAATAGAAATGGTTTGTCTAGATTGATGCCTAGGGTACTCCTTCGCTGTAGTCCTCGACATTGTAGCTTGCTCGATGCCTCTTTGGAATCCTATCTCCAAAGCCGAGGGTTGTTCACCTTTGCGTATCCAGATCTGCTTCATGCCATGGGGTATTCTGTATTGTACTGGTTGGTGTTCATTCTTCTTGGTCCTCGGGCTCCTCTGTATCTTGTATTTTCTGGCTTGCTTTCCTTGAATTCTCTTTGGAAAAGAAGGGAACTACTTGTTGACTTCTGTACCT
The DNA here is from genome assembly GCA_020310875.1 of Ceratopteris richardii. Lineage (NCBI taxonomy): Eukaryota > Viridiplantae > Streptophyta > Polypodiopsida > Polypodiales > Pteridaceae > Ceratopteris > Ceratopteris richardii. Next base: position 118,308,399 of record CM035412.1, on the reverse strand, counting down.
TCGTCATGAGTGGCAATCCTTTGCACCATAGAACTTTGGTCAAGAGTAGCATGGTTCATTTCAGGTGGACTCCTGGAAGGACCAGGATTCGGTGTCTCTTCTAGCGGCCTATGTGCTTGATGTTCTAATTCAATCGTGATGTGGTTTTGGCCTACCCATGCCTGAAGAAGTCCACTTCTTAGATTGAGGCTAACTGCATGATCATAGATCCAGTCTTGGCCCAGGACAAGAGGTTCGATAAGATCCTCGTCTTCACACACAAGCACTCTGACTGCCATTAGCACCTCTTGAATGTAGAGGGGAAGTTTCACCTCGCCAATGCAAGGGGTTTCCACACCCCCCAATCCTATGAGATATGCCTCTATAGGATTGATTTGTAATTGAAGCTCTTGGCAGTAAGAAAGTCGAACTGCACTAGTGGCTGCCCCTGAGTCAATTAAAGCTCTCACTGTTCTTACACTCTCTCCTTGTCCTACTTCTATGGTTACAAAAGGTCGTCGGTCGATTATTCTATGGGAATGTCCACCTGAAGCCTCGCACATGGCCATAGGATAGCCTACAGATTCTTGAGTGTCAGGCATAGGCGGGTCTCTGCCTTGTCTCCTCGATTTCATTCGTCGGATGCGTTCTAAAGCTTCTGCCTGTGCTTCTTCTCTAATTCGTTTCTCTTCGTCTTTACGTTTCTTGGCAGTGTTGAGTCGATTTAGCATCTCTTCAGTGAGGGGTTCTTGATATAACTTGACTCTGCATCCACTTATGTAACTTGGTAGAATATCACCCTCTAGAGTGGCTAGTTGAACTGCTCCACTTGTGGAGATTCTATTGATAATCATTGGCCCGTAACCTCTCTTCTCTAACTTCCGTGCATGTTGCTTCAAGGTGTAGAATAGGACTAGGTCTCCTGCTTTCAAGCCCTTATCCTTGACATGTGCATCGAAATATGCCTTTTGCCTCTTCTTGGCTGCATAAATTCCTGTTGCAGCCCTCAATCGTGTTTCACCTAGTCGTTCAAGATCGAAGATTCTAGAGAACAACTCATGGCCTGTCCAATCATGCTCTTGTGCTACTTTCAAGGTTGGTATCAAAAATTCCAATGGTAGCACTGCATTCTGGCCGAAAACCATTTGAAAGGGCGTGGCTTGGAGTACCATTTCATAGGCAACTCTGTATGCCCAAACAGCATGGTGTAGTTGTTTGTCTCAATCCGAGCGTTTGTTATTCACTAATTTGGTTAGCACATTGCATAGAATCTTATTTGTGCTTTCGGCTTGTCCATTAGCTTGTGGGTGATAGGGGGTAGACTTCTTGTGTATCACCAAGAACTCTTGAAGAATATTTTCAATGACTTCATTCAAGAAATGAGTCCCTCTATCACTTACTAGCTCTATGGGTAGCCCGTATCGAGTGAACACATTCTCAAATAAGAATTTAGCGGTCATTTGGGCATCATTCTTCGATGTGGCTTTCACTTCTACCCACTTGGTTAGATAATCTATGGCCACAATGATATACTCAGCATGTGAACCCTTAGCTGGGGGATTAATAGGACCAACAAAGTCTATTCCCCACTTAGAAAATGCACATCCACCCATCATAGGTTTCAGTGGCATCTCATCCTTGCGTATAGGATACTGAGTTCTCTGACAAACATCACACCGTTTCACATAGGTATGTGCATCCATGTGAAGGGTCGGCCACCAGAAGCCTGCAAATAGTATTGCCTTGATCACCCGATCTGGTCCAAAGTGTCCTCCTGCTACACCTTGGTGAGCAGTTTCCAAGATCTTGAGATATTCACTTTCATGGACACATAGTCTCAGGTAACCATCTTTACCACGCTTGTATAGATTATCACCAATGAGTGAGTAATCTAGGGCTTCTTGTTCTAGACTTCTTTGTCTCGTCAAGGTCATATCTGGAGGGAATGTTTTCGTCCTCAAGAAGGCTACTAATGGTTCACTCCAATCTGGCACTATGGACACTTGATAAAGAGTGGCATGTTCCACAGGTGGTTTAGTGCAACAGATTGGGCATTCTTTACACATCTTATGTACATCAGCTTCCATAGTAGGCCAATGCACTCCGAGTCTCCTTAGTGTCTGTAGGGTTCGTTGTTTTGAGTAGTGTTGCTCTAATGCACCTACGTGTGCCAACTGCAACCATTTAGCGTCTAATCCTCTTCCACACAACAAGCCAATATCCCTTGATCTGTCTGTTTGTACATACTTCCTGCCATGATATGGTACTTCTGGGCTTTTACTACCTCTCTACCTTGAGTGTTTATGACTGGGTGATTAGGCCCGTATGTCAATACTGGCACTAATGGCTTAGCCCACTGAGGTACAACTTCCAAATTAAACAAGTAAGCGTCAGGAAGGTCATCTGATACTCCTTGTGGGGCTTCTCCCGATGTGAGCCTAGAGATGATCTGCTCTCAAATGATTCTTGCCTTTTCTCACCACTACCTCAAAGTCATATTCCATTAGTAAGAGGAACCATCTTACTAATCTACCGGTATTGCATGGTTTGTTTACCAAGTACAATAGGGCCTGATGATCAGTAAAAAATTTAAACTTATTTGCAAGCAAATAGTGTCTAAACTTTTTAACTGCATATACCATGCCTAATCCTTCTCGCTCAGTGGTCGTATAGTTTCGTTCAGCTGCATTCAACTGTCTACTCGCATAGGCAATTGGGAGATCCATATTACCTTCGCCTGTAGGTTGTGCGAGTACACATCCAATAGCATAATTGGATGCATCCACGTGAACATGAAAGGGTTTATTCCAATCTGGTGTGGTCAAGATTGGTGCTGAACACAATCTTCTTTTGAGTTCATTAAAGGAGTTTTTACACTCATCAGTCCACTCAAAGTTAGTCAGAAGTCCGTACAGAGGCTTTGCTATGATGGCATACATGTGTATAAACCGTCGGTAATAACCACAATGCCCCATGAAAGCTTGTACTTCCTTGACGTTCTTTGGCCTAGGTAACTCTGCAATGGCTCTCACTTTCTCTTCATCAGTGGATATGCCATTCTTTGACACTATGTGCCCTAGAATCTTGCCTTGCCTGACCATGAAAACGCACTTTTCTGGGTTTAGGCAGACTTGATATTCTCTACATTTGTCAAAAATTTGTCTGAGTTCAGGAATATGGGTTTGTCTAATGTTGGAATGAGCACAAAGATCATCAACATAGACTTCTAAGTTCTTCCTCAGGAACTCTTTAAATACATGGCACATCAGCCTCTGGAAGGTAGCGAGTGCATTGGTAAGCCCGAATGGCATTACCCTAAAAGCGAATATGCCCCACTATGTGGCAAAAGCCGTCTTATGCTGATCTTCTGGTGCAATGGCTACTCGATTGTAGCCAGAGAACCCATCTAGGAAGTTGTACACTTCCTTGCCGGCTACCCTTTCTAATAAATGCTCGGTGATAGGAAGCGGATAACTATCCCTGATAGTGGCTGCGTTAACCTTCTTCAAGTTAATGCATACACGTAATTTACCATTCTTTTTGGGCACCACTACAATGGGGGACACCCATTCAATGTGCTCAATTTCATAGATAAATCCAGCTTCAACCAAGCGGTCTATCTCTTCTTTGATCTTGGCAGCATAGTTGTCATTGTATGTGTATGGCTTTTGTTTAGAAGGTCTGGCCTCTGTGGTCATGGGAATCGTATGGGCGCATATGTCAGGTTCTACACCTTTCAAATCTTTGTAGCTCCAAGCGAATACATCTCTGTACTCTCTTAGCAAAGCTATCAGCTCATGCTCCTCTTCCTCAGTGAGGTCATGTCCTATGTAAGTGCATGAGTATTTGAGTATGCAAATATGCCCCAAAATTTAGCCTAAATTTCCAAAAAATTACCCCTTAATTTTTTGCCAAAAATGTCTGTCTATCGCGATAGATGGTGTCTGTCGCGATAGATGGGTCTGTCACGATAGACGGTGTCTGTCGCGATAGACAGTGTCTGTCGCAATAGATGGGTCTGTCGCGATAGACGGTGTCTGTCGCGATAGACGGTGTTTGTCGTGATAGATGGGTCTGTCGCGATAGATGGGTCTGTCGCGATAGACGGTGTCTATCATGATAGATGGGTCTGTCACGATAGATGGGTCTATCGCGAATAGACAGTGTCTGTCGCGATAGACTGAAAAAACGCAAATTTTTTAGAAACTTCTAGTGATTTGGAGTGCTCTAATGATGTAGGTTACCGTGCCAAACATGCATTCAAAAAATATCAAGTTTTTCTGTATGTCGCGACAGACAGAGGTCGTCGTCTCGGGATCTGTGCAGAGTCTGTCGTACCTGCGCAAGCTGCTGGAGATGGTGGTACAGCTAGTTCCTGCAACAAAAGCTCAAAAAACACACAAAAACAGATCGCATGCAAGCTCTCTCTCACTCTCTCTCACAATGAAATGAGGGAAATGAGGTGGGGAGTGGATTATGACCAGAAAACTGAAATTTTTGTGGAGATGGAGATGGAGGTGGGAGATGGTGGGGATGATGATGGTGATGCAAAATAAGAAAAAGTGAAGAAAAATAAGGAAAAGAAAGGATATTACCTATAACTCCAATGTCTCAACTCGACGTCTTACCATCACACGCTCGTCCTCGAAGCTCTCTCCCCGGCAACGGCGCCAAATTTGGTGTCACTCTAGCACAATGGTGAGTACCAACGTGAGAAGATTCACCTCATAATTGTCAATCCGTGGAGACGTGAGGACTAGTATGAAGACTATGAGCAAGTGAAGGCACAAGTGTGTGAGTGAGAAGCACACAAGCATGCACACACATACACACACAAGCGCACACAAGACAAGAACAAGGAGAGGAACAATGGAGTTCTTTGCATTAGTCAAAAAGTCTCTTACATAAGCTCAATTCATAAACAATCTAACCCCAAAAATGAGCTCTCTAGCTCTTTTTATAGTTTTCTCACTAGCTTTGGCCTTGTCCAGACCTAGTGTCCGGCCTAGTTAAAAATTAGGTTCTAGAGCCTATTTGAGGGCTCAAACGGAGTCTAAAAATTATGAAAATTGGTATGTAGCTAATTCTAATACTCCTCAAGCTCGAGGACTCCTCGGCTTGAACAAAATGGATTCTATTCTACCAAAAACGGAATTTACAATGTTTGTGTAGTGATTAAAATCACTTGAGTTGTGAATGATCCATGGAAAAAATGATTAGGCCTTGTTGCCGTATTGTGCATGACTTCTCTATTGTACCTGTATGCTCTTCATATGACCTATATGCCAACAATGATGATTGTTTCTTCTACTGGCTAGGGTTTTGTTGTGGTGTCAGGGATTAGTTGTGCTTCTTTTGGATGATGAGAAGGTTGTGCATCCATTGGTACATGGATATACTGACCTAGCTTGGACATTAAATAGATGCACCGAGGGTCAAACTGTAGTAGTTGCTTCCTCTTCAAAAAATGAAGTGCTTTGGCACTTCCCACTAACTTGACTAATTCCCTAAAATCTTGTAAGGATTCTTCAAATCCTCCACTTGCGAGTTCTTGCTCTAGGATTTCTTGACTTTGTTCTTCAAACAACTATCATTGTGCCCACACAGCTTGCATATTTTGATCTAATTTTTGGACGGTGAGTGTATAGGTGGTGGCTTTGAATGTGTCATCTTCATGAGTGCTCATATCTCCTTGAGCTTCTGATTGTTCTGGTTGTTGTTCCTGTTGGTCATTGTGAGTCGAGGTTGGTCTCACTAGCTTCATCATCACTATCTTCCTCATCAGTCGCTGTTCTATCTTCAGCATCTAAGTTGGATACTACATGTTCTTGTTGCTGGTCAAGGGGTGTTGTAGGATAGCTTGGACTTTCATATTCTTGAGAGAAAAACCGACCTTTTGAAAATTAAAACTCACTAGAAAAGGCGTCATGCATTTCAAAATCAAAAGCTGTATTAGAGGGCTCTACCTGAGATTAGGTATGGGGAAAGTAAAAGCATCCGCACCAATGGTGGTGAGAATTTCTCTAACTTCCATAGTAGCAGCTTGAGTGGAGGCTTCCTCGGGAGTTACTGAATTGGTAGTGCCTTCTGTTATTACAAGGCATGAGAGACGGGTGTGTATCAGTTGTATAGGTGCAGGAGGCTCTGTTGGAGATTGTTGAGGTGATGGTTGTGGCAAGGCTGACTAAGGGATTTGTAAACATGCAAAGGAACCTCACATGCGCCTGCCTGCTCTACTTTTGCTTGACTTTCATGCTTTCTTAGTGGTTCCTTTAAATCTTTTCAATCCCTCACTGGTCATGGCATGTTCAATGGGTAAGTCATAGGCCAAACACATGTAGACAATTCTTGTGAGAAATCCATATATGTCTAGTCCTTGTTGATGGAGAAGAAGGTCGAGGGGATATCGGATGGAACATCTGCTTCTACCTTGACTTCTTCTTGTCGTAGCCATCATTATTGTTAGAAACTGATGGTGCTTTCTGTCCTTTTCTATCACGTCATCATCATGACACACTAGGAGCTTCACAGTCATGGTCATCTCATGTATGATAATAGGAAGGTCCACCTCACCCATGCAAGGGGTTTCCATGCCTCCTAGCCCTATGAGGTATGCCTCAATTGGCCGCATTTCTAATCATGAACCCTTATAGTGAGACCACCTAATGCACTATTCAAAGCACCTAAATCAATTAAGGCTCTAAGGTCATGTTGGGTGTTGCCTTGTTCTAGCATGACTGTAATGAATGATCTCCTATCCACTATGCTAAGATGAGCAATTGACTTCGCTTGACACATGTCCATGGGGTATCTCGGTGTTTCTTCAAGATGGTTATAATGTTTTCCCTTGTCCTTGTCTTCTTAGCTTCATGTGCTTAATGCATTCTAGAGCTTCTTCCTAGGCTTCCATGCGTATTCTCTTTTCTTCCCCGTTATGCTTCTTTGCCAATGTGAGTCGTCTAAGCATATCCTCAGTAAGAGGTTCTTGATAAAGCTTGGCTCTATATCCACTAATGTAATTAGGCATTATCTCTCCTTCTATTGTGGCTAATTGTACCGCTCCACTTGTGCACAGTCTGTTAATGATCATAGGTCCATAACCTCGCTTTTCTAGTTTCCATGCATGTTGTTTCAGTGTGTGCACTAGAACTAAATCTCCTTCTTGTAAGCCTTTATCCTTCACATGTGCATCGAAATAGGGTTTCTATCACTTCTTTGCTGCATAAATCCCTACTGTTGCTTTCAGCCTAGTTTCTCCTAATCGTTCTAAGTCCATTGTCCTTGATGATAATTCATAGCCGGTCCATTGATGTTCTTGTGCAACCTTAAGGGTGGGTATCAAAAAGTCCAAAGGGAGAACAACATTTTGACAAAAACCATCTGAAAGGGAGTTGCATTGAGTACGGTCTTGTAGGCCACTCAATATGCCCAAATAGCGTGGTGTAATTGTTTGTCCCAATCTGACGGTTTGTTGTTCATGAGTTTCATTGATACATTACAAAGGATCTTGTTAGTACTTTTGGCTTAACCATTGGCCTAAGGATGATATGGTGCAGATTTCTTATGAATCACCATAAAGTCCTGTAACAAATATTCAATGACTTGGTTTGGAAAGTGAGTTCCTCGATCGCTCACTAGTTCTATAGGTAATCCATATCTCGTAAAGACATTTTCAAATAAGAATTTTGTAGTCATGTGTGCATCATTCTTTGTGGTAGCCTTAGATTCTACCCCTTTGGTAAGATAATATGTTGCAACTATGATGTATTCAACATGAGTACCTTTTGCAGGGGGGTTAATAGGTCCTACAAATTCTATACCCCACTTAGAAAATGCGCATCCTCCCATCATGGGTTTCAGTGGCATTTCATCTCTACGAGTAGGAAACTGAGTTCTTTGGCACACATCACATCTCTTAACATAGGTATGTGCATTTGTGTGAAGAGTGGGCCACCATAATCCTACAAATAATATGGCTTTCATTATCATGTCGGGGCCAAAATGACCTCCCACAACACCCTGGTGTGCAGTCTCTAATATGCTTAAATAATCACTCTCATGAACACATTATCTTAGGTATCTAGCTCTGCCTCTTTTGTATAGATTATCGCCAATAAGTGAGTATTCTTGAGCTTCCTGTGCTAGACTTCATTTTCATGCTAAAGTCATTCCTTGAGGGAATATTTTCATCCTCAAGTATGTTACCATTGGTTCACTCCATTTTGGTGTAAGAGACACATGATACAAAATGGCATGTTCCACTAGGGGTTTTTCACAACAGACAGCACATTCTTTACATAGCCTATAGACATCTGCTTCCATAGAAGGCCAATATACTCCTAGTCTATGCAAAATATGCAAAGTATGGTGTTTCGAATGATGTTGCTTTAGTGCACGTACATGTGCTAATTGCAACCAATTCTTGTATTCTAATTTTTCTACACAACAAGAAAGAATTCGTCTTGTTTATATATGCTTCCTACTAGAATTTGGTATCTTTGTGACTTGGTAATCTCTCCTTCTCTGATCCTAATCCTAGGATTCTTGGGTCCAAATGTGAGAATAGGGACAATAGGTTTGGCCCATTCTGGTACTATCTCAAGATTAAACAAATATGCATCTGGTAGTTCATCTGCTATTCCTTGAGGAGCTTCTCCCATTAGTTAACCTTGAAAGGTGATTGGCTCTAAGGTGGGTCTTTTCCTTCCTGACTACTACCTCAAAGTCATACTCCATTAATAATAAAAACCAACGTATCAGCCGTCCAGTGTTACAATGCTTATTGACTAAGTGCAACAATGCTTGATGATCCGTGAAGAACTTGAACTTATTTGCCAATAAGTAATGCCTAAATTTCTTTACCGCATATATCATTCCTAATTCTTCACGCTTAGTTGTGGTGTAATTTCTTTTCGCTACATTTAGCTATCTACTTGCGTAAGCTATGGGAAGATCTATATTACCTTCATTCATGTCCTATGGCATAGTTGGATGCATCCACATGTACATGGAATGGCTTACTCCAATCTGGTGTTGTTAATATAGGTGTTGAACACAAGTGTCATTTAAGTTCAATGAATGATTTTTCACATTCATCCATCCATTCAAACTTGGTCAAAGGAGAGTACAAAGGCTTCACTATGATACCGTACATGTGTATAAATCGTCGATAATAACCACAATGTCCCACGAAAGCTTGTACTAATTCCTTTACATTTTTTGGCCTAGGTAGGTTAGCAATTACTTTCACTTTTTCTTCATCCATAGAGATTCCTATCTTTGACACAATGTGTCCTAGAATTTTGCTTTTCCTGACCATGAAAACACATTTTCTCCATTCAAGCAAACTTGATATTCTCAACATTTATCAAATACTTGCCTTAATTCAGGGATATGTGTATGTCTCATGTTAGAATGAGCACATAATTCATCCACATAAACTTCAAAATTCTTTCTTAAGAATTCATTTAAAACATTACACGTGAGTCGTTGAAATGTGATGGGTGCATTTGTTACCCGAATGGCATCATACAAAATTCAAATATGCCCCATTATGTGGCAAAAGCCATCTTATGTTGATCTTCAGGGGCAATGACCACTTGATTATATCCTGAGAATGCATCAAGGAAGTTGTGAACTTCCTTGCCCGTGACTCGTTCCAATAAGTGTTCCATGATAGGAAGAGGATAATTGTCTCTAATTGTGGTGGCATTAACTTTTCTAAGGTTAATACACACATGCAATTTTCCATTCTTCTTTGGTAAAACCACAATGGGGGATACCCATTTGGTATGTTCAATTTCATAAATGAATCTTGCTTCTATCAATCAATCTATCTCTTCTTTAATCTTTGTGGTGTGATTATCATTTTAAGTGTATGGTTTTTGCTTAGTAGGTTTGGCCTTTGGAGTCATAGGGATCATATGGGAGCATATATCTGGCTCTACTCCTTTCAAGTCCTTGTAGCTCCAGGTGAATATGTCTCTATACTCTTGCAATAGGGCCATTAACTCTTCTTCTTCTTCATTCATCAAATCGCGCCTTATGTATGTGCACTTTTATTCTCCTTCTTCAACTGTAACCACTATCTTTTTAGTTTTCTCTCGATTATCGTACACTTCTCCGATGCTTATCTCTCTTTTAGGCATTCGTTCCATGATTCTCCTATCTTCTATTTCATATTTCTTGAAGTTCTCTAGTACTTCCATGAGTGTTTCTTCTTCTTCTTCTGTTGTAAGTGACTTCTTTCTTTTTTTTGCTTATTTGGGGTGTTCAATTTGACTTTTTCTTATTTGTGAGTGATTTGGGTTGTTCAGTTTGACTTTCCTTACCCATTTCAAGGGTCATGGCTTCTACAAAGTATAGATATTCCTCTTGTATTGAATACAAGGGTTCCATGATAATGGACTCTAATTCCTCATCACTAGTCTCATCTGGTTCTTGATTTACCTCCATCAGTTCCTCTAGGATAAAGTCTTCCTCAACAAGTTCGATCATAAAGATTGAAATGTCATAACCGTCCTTATCACAATGATGAGTCCACTGTTCTTCATTCACTCTTATGTCCATCATAGCTAAGATCTCTGCCCAACCATGAGGCTCGGATTCCTCATCTGAAAACACTATGTGCATAAGCAGGGTCTTGAAGATTTCGTGGGTGTCACTTTGAACCTAAAGTTCGGGCTTCTAATTGTTCTTCTTGTTGTTTTGCTACCTTACACATCCATAAATGAGTGTCCTCGGGCAACTATGATGGGTCAGATTCTAATGAATGCACGAACTCTGTTTCTTATGGTGGTTTGTGAATTGTATTCCATTGAATTGCTCTAAGTCTTTCTCACTTTGCTTTGTGAGTGTCTAGTACAGACCTCTCTCTTCCTGTTGTGTGCACAAAGCTCACTTCTGGTCGCTCTTTGGATTTCTCTTTGTGTGGATATGAGAAGATCCAACCCCATGTTGATGTTAAGGATCAGTTGTAATAAAGTGATAGGTAGGAGGCGGTTGAACCACACCCTTGACAGGTAGGAGATGGTTGAACCACACCCTAAGAAGAGGATTAGGAAGTAATCCTCAACCATGGTTTTTGGGGCAAGTGGTTAGCCCATCACATTCCTAACCAAGAGATTGCAAGTTCAATTCCTTACATTGGTATCAGAGCCTAGGAAGTAGGCTTGGGAAAGGCTAAAAAAGGCGCTTGGGCATCCTCTATATGAAAGGGTACAAAGTAGCACATGTCACTTTCACAAGTTAACGTAACAAAGATTGAGGTGTCTCTCTCAACCATAGGTCGGATTGAGGCATGTAAGATATCGTTGGAAAGCTCTCGGAATGAAATTTCCAAATCTAATGAGACAACTAGAAAGTGTAAAGCCCTTTGGAAACCATGGGTGGCACTTGATTGAGGGTTCAAGATACCAAACATGGGTGAGAACAAGGTTCAAGACTAAGGTTGAGAACAAGGGCCCAAGACACCAAGGTTGCAAACAAGAAGGTTCAAGACACCAAGGTTGAGAACAAGGGTTCAACAGACCAAGGTTGCAAACAAGGTTCAAGAAATTGTGCAAGGTTCAGGACATCAATTCAAGGGTACCTAGGGAGTTCAAGGGGCTCATCATCGAGGCTCGAGGGATACAAGAGCAGATCATTGAGGATAATGATTGACCAAGGGGGGAACAATGTAATAAAGTGATAGGTAGGAGATGGTTGAACCACACCCTAAGAGAGAGGATTAGGAAGTAATCCTCAACCATGGCTTTTGGGGCAAGCGGTTAGCCCATTACATTCTTAACCAAGAGGTTGTGAGTTCAATTCCTTACATCAGTGGACTTGTGCAAGGGGACGATTGGTTCACGCTTCCAAGTATAAGCATGACTACCATGCTTCGTAACTGTGTACATCCTTTTTGAAGTGTTATCCAAACTTTTCATGGGACATGAGGGTCCTTGAATTCATATATGATTACTCTGTCTACTTCACTAGGCTTGTCTAGTTTGAATATCCAAAACCCTTCATTTGTCTCTCTATTCATGAAGAGATCTATACTTTTATTGTTTTGGGGGATCCACTCTAGTTTTATAGTTCTTGACAATACGGATTTACCTCTAGGGGTTTTAGGTTCGTGCTTTCTATTTACATGATCCAAGTCTCCTATTTCAAACTTTGGGATGATCAATCCAAACTTGTATGTCCTATCAGGTAAGCAAGTTACCACATACATGGTTTCTTGCTTATCGACATAAGATCCCTCTTTGAATTCAACACAGGATGCTCAATTCCAAAGGGGTACTCTAGGTTCCTAAGTTGGACCATCAATCTTCTCAAACCATCCTCATAGATGCGAGCACCTAAGTGGTTGGTTCGATTATATTCCACTTGAGTTTTATAGGGACCCTCTAGAGTTCCTAGCCATCCTAACCTTGAACTACATATTGTTCTCTCCATGCTAAAAGAAATTCCTAAGTCACTTGTGTCTGAGCTTAATACGTATGGCTAATCACTCAATTATTGAGCCCAAGACCTAGCTTTGTGGTTGACACTAGCCTCAGGTGATCTCATGTTTTTTCTACCAGCTTTGCCTTTATGTCTACCTAACCTAAGGTTCATATGATCCTCTTACTTACCCAATGCCAGATTACAATCATGTTGCAATGTTTTTTGTATCAATTACTTGTTCTTCTTAGTTTTCTTTGGTGTAAGATCTTGTATTTTACAATCATGTTGTCACAAATACTTTTAAGTATTGGCATTACTTTCGTTTGAATGATCGTTTAATTTAGGGTTTTCTAGAATTGTGCTTTATCTACTCTTGGACCTTGGCTGCCACACAAACAGCTCGAAAACTCTATAAAAATCTCCAAAATTTAGACTCAATTTGACAAATAACAAAAAATGTTTGAAATCTTGTCTATCATGATAGACATTGTTTTTCATGATAGACAGATCTATCATAGATGATTGTTTGTCATGATAGATGGATTCTATCATGATAGACATCTGTTGCAATAGATGGGTCTATCCCAATAGACGTTATCCACTATCTATCATCTATCATCTACCATCTATTGTCTATCATCTATCGTCTATCATCTATCATCTCTTGTGAATCTCTATCTATCATGATAGATGAGTCTATGGTGATAGGTGACCTCTATCATCTATGATGGCATCCTCTCTATCATGATAGATAGATCTATTGCAATAGACAGTGTCCTTTGTCTATCATTTATTACACTATCTTCATAGATGGTCTTTGGTGGGAGGTCCTTTTGTCGTGTTAGAATTGTCTATCGTGATAGAGAATGTCTATCACGATAGACATATCTGTCATGATAGACACCATTTGCCATGATAGACAGAGTCTATCATGGTTTCTCTCTATCACAATAGATGATTTATATCATGAGACCAAAAAAAACGGGAATTCTGCATTTGTGAGTAGTATTTTGGAATGGTCATGATGTGTGTCGTATCGAGCCTATGATGGAAACACAAAATACAAAACTATTCTACCTATTTTGATAGACAGAAGTTGTCATCTTGTGTTGTGCATAGATTTTTATCGTACCTCATGAGGAGTTGATCATGGAGTGGATTCCTACAAAAAACACTTAGAAACACAACAACAATAGCACATACAATCTCTCTCTCTCTCTCTCTCTCTCTCTCTCTCTCTCTCTCTCTCTCTCTCTCTCTCTCTCTCTCTCTCTCTCTCTCTCTCTCTCTCTCTCTCTCTCTCCGTCTCTCTCTCTATCTATCGCTCTCTCTCTCACACACACACAAGTAAAATGAGAAAATTAAGTGAAGGGGGGGAATATGGCCAAAAACTAAATTTTTAGCGATAAAAGGGATGAAGGTAGGAGGCAAGTAGAGATAGTAGAGATGGTGATGGAGATGAAAAAAGGAAGAAAAATAGAAATTTTACCTACTTACCTAAAATTTGAATGTCAAGAGTCTACATCTTATCGTCACATGCTCATCCTCGAATCATGCTCCCGGGCAACAACACCAAATTTTGTGTCACTCTAGCACAATGGGAGTACCACTATGGTGAAGTTCCACCTCATAAATGTCAATCCATGGAGACATGAGAATGGTATGATGACCATGAGTGATTGGAATGCACAAGTGCATGATTGAGAAGCACACTAGCATGCACACACATGTGCATGCAAGGTAGAACAAAGAGTTTGCACAATGGAACCTTCTATTATCAACTCAAGTTACAATTATACTCTTACAAAACTAAATTCTCTAACAAGCACTCGCAAAAATTATCTCTCTAGATCTTTTTATAGTTCTTTACTATCTTTGGCTTAGTTCAAACCTACTGTCAAGCTTTGTTAAAAATTAGGTTCCTAGGCTAATTTGAAGCCTCAAATGAGCTCCAAAAAATAGGAAAATTGATAGGTCTATTCCTCTAGTACTCCTCAAGCTCAAGGACTCCTAGGCTTGCATAAAATGGATTTGAATCTACCAAAAAAGGGTATTTACATTGAAATGTAGTGATAAAAAGCATTTTTGTGTTGGAAGTTAGATTTAACAAATTGATTTGACCTATTCTTTGTCGAATTTGCATTGACTACCCTGTTTGCTCAGTCTTATATCTGATCCTTGCCTTTCTTGTTGGCCTTCTTCCCTGAGACTCCTTTTTTGCATAGTCCTCCTTGGATACTCCTCTTGTTAACACCTTTCCACTCAATAGTCCATCTAGCAACAATGACACCTACTTAGCATGTGTAGGCAACTTTGGCATGGGACATCTCTCAATATACTACTTGAACCTATGTCCTACTAACATAACTATCTTGTGAGAGGTCTTCTTGAAGCTTTGAATCAAGGAATGACAATGGAATCTTTAATTGTCCAAAACAAGTTTACAACATTCTAGAAATGCTTCATAGCCAACCTACAAAATGAGCCTTCTAGCTTTTTTTATAGTTTTCTGACTAGCTTTGGCTCTGTTTAGACCTAGTGTCGTGCCTAGTTAACAATTAGGTTCCTAAGCTAATTTGGGGGCTCAAATGAGCTCTAAAAATTATTAAAATTGATACAGGGGTGCGTCTAATACTCCTCAAGCTTGAGGACTACTCAGCTTGGACAAAATGGGGTTTCATTTCAAGAATAGAATTTATAGTGGAATGTAGTGATAAGAATCATTATTTCAAAGGGAGTTGTTTTCCAAAAAATCATAGGCCTAATTGTCACATCATAGTTGAATCCCTTGTTTGTTTATTCCTCCTTGGTCTTCTCTCTATGACTCCTGTATTTGACTCACTTGCCTTGAATTTTCTTGACATGTAAGTCCACTTGGGCAACTTCCTTGAATGCCAACATGTGTAAGTCCTCCTTGACTGCCAACAACTAGATATAACCATACCTTGAAACTCAAGAAATAAAAAAACAACCACTAGATCTTGCAACTATATCAATAAAGCCATATTATATCACCTATGTATCAAGTTCTACGGCATGAAATTTCCCTCTAAATAGCCTCCAACATCAAATATCACACAATTAAATATCAAAACCATATTACATCACCTATGTATCAAGTTCCAAGGCATGAAATCACCCAGTAAGTAGCCTCCAACATCAAATATCAAACAATTAAAATACCCCTCTTCAGAAACATGCAATCCTCAAGATCAAAACATTCTAGCCAAATAAATTCTTCATACTCAAGACAAAACAATATCATAGCTATGTTATGCATCTATAGTGCATTGCTATCAAACACGTGTGACATGCTTAACACAAACCCATCATAAAGAAAAATATATATATCGTGTAATTATCAACAATACGCATCCACGAATTGTCCTTGTGTCAATCAAAGAAAAAAAAGGTATCATGCATGGACTTAACAATGTGACATTCTTATCATGCATGGACTTAACAATGTGACAAAAAAATATTTCATAACGTGTAATTATCAACAATACCTTGTGTCAAAATGTCAAACCGAAAAAAATAGTTATCATGCGGACTGAATCACGAGGAGAATGATGGTGTACATCAATAAAAACTAAAATGGGAATCCAATGTAGGATTTTCCCTTAGTTGTTTGTTGGTAGTCTACTTATTGGGCCTAATCATATTTTCCAACTTCGTGAGCATCAAGTAACTTTTATATGTGTTTTTAATGAAATTTGAAAGAACAATAGATCAACCTAAATTAAAGCATAGATTTTGATGATCAATATCATGAAATACAAGAATGAGGGCAAGATTAAAGATGATGATAAAACATAAAACTACAAATACTTTTGCATGTATTATAAGACAAACGATCATGTCATAGAGAGTTGTCCTAAATTGTCTACAAAGGAGGCAAAGAAGAAAGAGGCTAGAATCATTGTTGCAGGGGCCTCTACACCTAAAACAGAGTATGCTAATCTTGTTTAGAATGAAGAACACTTTGAGTAGGGCCTTGAGCAATCTCCTTAAGTGGGCACTTTGGGCTCCATATGGGCATCCTTGGGGACTCGGGATCCACCCATTGGGTGAGCCCTCGCACTTAGGGGCCAAGGGTCAGCCTTGGGCAACCCCTTGCCCTTAGGGCCAAGCTGGTTCCCCTTGAGCAACACATAGTAGAACCTTCTGCCAAATAATGGTTCCATACCTACACTAAATCTAATATATATTCCATATATATATAATGGAATCACGTAAATATATGTACGCAGATTTCAATGAATCCCATGTCCTCAAACTAGTGTAGTTTGGTGGTAATTAACATATAATAGTGGATAGCCTTTTCTATTTAAAACTAACTAGTTCCTAGGTACCAAAATTCTATCTAATTGCCTCTCTATAGATCCTGAGCTATATACATATTGGGTGACCAAGATATTTATTCTTGATGGATCTGAGCTATAATTCATAGAGCTAACACCATGATTGTGGCCTTCCTAATCACCACTCAAATTGCATTAGCCTCTATCGATGCTCTCTCATGAAACCCATCTTTATGATCCCTTCTAGTCAGTTTCCCTAGTAATTTAGCAAGGAATGATTCACCACTTTATTCAAGTGATGTGAAAATAGTGAAATTGGTCACTCTTTGGGCATATCTCATGATACCCCTTAGTCTCCTAATCATATCTTGAGACTTTGAAGGTATGTGTAGCAGAGCAGAAGAAAATATCCCTCTTGGGAATAGTGCTCTTTGGGATAACAACGCTAGGCATTGGTTTTCCTTTGTCCTTAGAACCTTAAGCTAAATTTCCATGAAATCTGTGAACGTTTTTCTGAGGCCATGGCATGAGCTCTGGGAACACTCATTGGGCATTTTTTTATGGCATTGATGTGAACACTTTGAGTAGGGCCTTGAGCAATCTCCTTAAGTGGGCACTTTGGGCTCCATATGGGCATCCTTGGGGACTCGGGATCCACCCATTGGGTGAGCCCTCGCACTTAGGGGCCAAGGGTCAGCCTTGAGCGACCCCTTGCCCTTAGGGCCAAGCTGGTTCCCCTTGAGCAACCCCTTGCCCTTAGGGACCAAGGTGGTCACCATGGGCGATCCCTCACCCTTAGGGGTCAAGGGGGTCACCCTCGGGTGACCGCTCATCATGGGGGACATGGGGTTATCCTTGGGAGACCCCTTGCCCTTAGGAGCCAAGGAGATCACCCATTGGGTGATCGTAGCCTCGAGGGGTCCTATGGAGAACAAAGAAGCTTGATAAAGGTTGCAAGTATGGACATGAACATGAACGAGAAAGATAGAATCAAAAACACATCAAGTAAGGTAGTATACACAGTGAAGTCATCAAGGGTACATAGGATCACTCATCAAGGGTATAGAGGATCAAAGGTACAGAGGATATAAAGGAAAAGAGGATTCCATGGGCGACTACCAAGTTAGCTCTTCATATTTGGACATCTACCAAAATTGATATCTCCTCCATCTCATGATATAAATACCCACATTGGGCTAGGCCACCACCCACGTTTTTGGAACCTTCTCACCATTTTGGTGGCTATTCAATTTGGGCATGGCCTAATTTTGGGCATCTACCATTATTGAGTCTAGTTTTTCTAGGTATCTACCATTATGGATCCCTCTCCCATGTTATACGACCACCATGGAGATAGGCAACCACCGAATTGAAGCATGCCAAGATGATGGCCACCTCCAAAATTCCCTTTTCTCCAAACATGGATGACCTCCAATTTCATCCTCACCATGAATTGGGCATCTACTTTTTCTCGAGACACCACAATTTTGGTGTCTCCCTTTTGGCATCTTTACACAAGTTGGGCGTCTGCCTTTTGGCATTCCTCATCATCTAGGTAACTACCTCCTCTCGAGTAAGGGCAACTACTACATAAAGATTGAGTTGAGCTTCACCATTAAGGCAACTCCTCGCCCTCATCCACCTATTTTTGAAGACTACCATGGGCAACAAGTGATGGAGTAGATTTTATTAATTCGTGAGTCAAGTGTTACAATGTGAATTAATGAAGAGAATATTGCGAGCAAACTTTGGTGACATCAGAAGCTATGAATGGCACCTAAATGATGTGGGCTATTAGAGCCATAATTAGCCCACTCCTCCACCACTTTGGCACGTGGAGCAGTTGATGTTGGAATTCGACAAGGCCATTCCTCTGGCCCTTGAAGTCTATATAAACAAAGATTTCGAACTCATTTTGGCTATCATGAGTATATCCCTACTACACCTTGGATCATTATCATCATCATTCTTATCATTTTTCTTGCTCTCTACATTCTGTTGCAACTTTCCCACTATGTGTCGACACCATTCTGTGGTGACCATACAAAGTGTTGGTTCTCAATTAAGTGGGATTTGGCATTACAGAGTGATTGGGTAGTCTTCACTAGTATCTCTTAGTTTGAATCTATTTCATTTCTGAATGTTTACATACTATAGAGGAGGTATTGGGGTATCAAACTATAAGAGACTGCCAAACTGTAGGAAAGGCCTCTTTGACCATAGTTCCAATACTTCTTCTACTGAACTCAAGTTCTTCCTTAAGGAAGTATACTCTATGACATATCTATGTGTAGGTGCACTACTTGACAATAAAAACACAGAGATGGAAAAATGGCAAGTACACATATAAGGAAAATAACCCGAATTCTTACACTCCAAATGATTAAAGTGATTTAAAAATAGTTCAAATGAACATTACAGTGGGCTAGTAGCCACTCTAGAGACTAGAAGAAATCAACAATGAGAAGCATTGAGACAACAAGTAAGATCTGCACAGAAATCAAATAGACTCAAACTAAGAGATACTAGCCAAGGCTACCCAATCACTCTGTAATGCTAACTGCCACTTAATTGAGAAACAACACTCTATATAGTCACCACATAATGGCCCTGACACACAGTGGGAAATTTGCAAAAAAATGGAGAGAAAATCCAAAATGATCACAATGATGCTGATAACGATCCAAGCTGTAGTAAGGATGATAATCATGATAGCCAAAATGAGTGCCAAATCTTTGTTTATATACACTTCAAAGGCCAGAGGAGTGGCCTTGCCAAATCCCAACATTAACTGCTCCATGTGCAAAAGTGATGGCGGAGTGGGCTAATCATGGCTCTCATAGCCAGCCTTATTTAGGCCCCAATCATAGCTTTTGACACCACCAGAGTTTGGCAGCGATATTCCCTGCATTAATTCATACTTGTAACACTTGATTAACAAATTAATAAAATTTACTCCATCACTTGCACCCATGGCAGTCTTCAAAAATAGGTGGATGAGGGCGAGGAGTCGCCTTGATGGTGAAGGCCACCTCAATTTTTATGTAGTAGTTGTCCTTACTAGAGAGGAGGTAGTCATCTAGATGATGAGAAAATATACCAAAAGTTAGACGCCCAAGTTATTTACAAATGTCAAAAGGTAGATAGCCAAATTGTGGTGTGCACGAGAGAAAGTAGATGCCCAATTCATGGTGAGGATAAAATTGGAGTTCACCCATGTTTTGAGAGGACGGAATTTTGGAGGTCGCCCTCATCTTGACATGCTCCAATTTGGTGGTCACTATCTCCATGGTGGTCCCCTAACATGGGAGAGGGCTCCAAAATGGTAGACAACCAAAAATAGTAGGCTTAAATAATATCCTCTCCATCTTCTTCGATGCAAGCTTTAGTGCTTCCTCACTTTGTTATGCAATAGTTGTGCTAGTATTTGTGATGAGAACAAGCCTATTTTTTTTTTATGAAGCATAAAATTCAGAAAATTGAATGGCTGGTATGCAATCAGAATATGATGCTATTATAAAGAATGGTACTTTGTCTTTATGTGATTTGCACCCAAGCAAAAAGACCATTTGCACTAAATGGGTATACAAGCTGAAATGTAAACCTGATGCCATAGTTGAAAAGTAGCCTAAGGCTAGGCAAAGGTTATCTCAAGATAGATGTACATCAGTTGGATATTAAAATTGCATTTCTAAATGGTGAGTTACATGAAGAAGTGTATGTATTTCAGCCCCATGGCTTTGTGTTGAAAAGGGATGAAAAATAAGTGTGCAAGCAAAAAAAGGCATTATATGGTCTGAAGGAAGCACCACATGCTTGGTATGAAAAGATACATGCCTATTGGATTGCATATGGCTTTAAGAGCAGTCCAACTGAGAGCACCTTTGTGTGTTGAGGATATGCTTCTGATCATTGTTGTATATGTTGATGGCATATTTCTCATTAGTACTAATGAGAAGCATACTGCTGAATTTAAGGCTGATTTGCATGCCTCTTTTGAGATGTCAAATCTTTGGGCATTTGCATCATTATTTGGAAATTCAGTTTATACAAATTGAGGGGGGAGTAGCTCTGTGTCAAATAAAATATACACATTATTACAACATTTTGACCTTGAAGATTTTGAACCTATTGCCACTCCTATGGAAATAGGTTTTTGGTTGAGTCTTCATGACGCTCAAGATACATTTCATGTTGTTCTCTATCAATAGGTTGTTGGATGCTTGATTTATTTGTGCATAAGTTGGCCTCATATTTAGTTTGCTCCCTCAATTGAGCAGGTTTACGCATTTCCCAAGTGTCAAGCATTGGCAAGCGATTTAAGTACATTTTTCTATATTTGAATGCTACCTACCTACTTGGATTGTTTTATCCCAAGAGGCATCATTAGCGCTAGATTTACATGCGTTTTCTTACTAAGAGTAGGCTGGTGGCAATGAGACTCATATGTCCATGAGTGGTTTTTGCTTCATGCTTCGTAGCTCATCCATATCTTTGTTGAGCAAGAAGCAGCCTACTTTGGTCACTTCTAGTTGTGAGGTTTAATATAGGGTAGCTTTCTCAGCAATTGTTGAGTGTGTGTGGCTCAAATGCCTTTTGTTTGATTTGGGTGCTATTCAATCTTCTGCCACCACCATCTTCACTGACAGTCAGAGCACATTGGCCATTGCGAGTAACCCTGTGCTTCATGCTCGCACAAAGCACGTTGAGGTGCACTACCATTATGTCGAGAGGTTCTATGCTAGATGATCAATTTGGCTTATGTGCCTACACGAGATAATGTTGCAGACCTTTTCACAAAGGCTCTCCCTAGGGAGACCTTCAAAGCTTTTCTTATTCACTGCATCACTCCCAAGGGGGCTTTGTTGATATAGTTTTGTAGTGATGTGTGTGAGCATACTTAGGACCTTCAAGGCACTTTTACCATCTTTAGGAGGTTTTCTTTCCTCGGCTTGTGTATATGCCTATAACCCTAAAGGGTGATATATCTTAGTACATTCACTTGGTAATACATTCAATATTGTGTTGTGTTCCAAGATTCTCTACTTTCTTGTGTTGTTTGTGTGATTTTGTGGACATCAAACCCCAAAACTTTTTTCATTACATGGATATCTTAAACCCTCATTTAAATTAATCGCTCATCGAAAGATGGATCAATAATGAGGATAATTACAAACAAATAAAGAGATTGAACATAATTATAATCATAGAAAATGTAGATGTCCCATAGAAGTTCCCCAAGTTATGTTATTTCTTATTGAAAGTTGTTTTCTCTCATTGTCAAAGAAAGGAAATGAATTTATGGTTAGTCAAAGAATTTTATAAATCAAAATCTAATTTGTATTTTTCTTCATTTTGCAAGAAATGAGATGAAGTTATGCTTAGTCTCAACATTTTCATATCATCAAAGATTATTATAGACAAACATATGATTAAAGCATGGAAAAACAAAAATGATTCATGGTTACAAGTCATTTTTGGAAATAGGCGGGTTCCTCAAGGTGGAGAAACCAAGATCCCATCATGTTTCTTTCCTCCCTACCCCCCCAAATTCAGTGACTCCTAAAGGAAGCATCTCTAGAACCTTAACAAAGGATACTTGATAAACAACAAAAAATATATAGATACAAGTCTGAGACTATCATGATGATTGGTGCCTATTGAATAATTACATTCTTGCATGGCAGCAACAATCATGTGTGAGTCCTACATGTTGTTAGTGATCCCCATACCAAAGGGCTTTGATGGAACAAAAATGATGCACTTCTTGTTCATGGGTTAGATAGGAAATGAAGTTCAAAGATCTCAAGCACCCACTTATCAAGAGGCTGAAAGTCATACATCTTCACAGAGGAACCTATACCAATGCTAAAGCAAACAGGTTGTAAAATTCATGTCCATGGCACAAGAGATGTCTGAATTGAAGGAAGATTTGGGCCATCTTTTCCTTCTATGACTGAATAGATCCAAAGTGTGGGATTGCGTCCGGAGAAAATTAGATCCGATCAGCCCATCAGCTGGCAACAAGCTTTTTCTTAGGGAGGTGGTTAGTTTCTCAATAACATTTAGAAAGTGCAATAAGAGGAGAGGCAATGTGGAAAATCTAGAAGGAAAGATGTGCCAAAAGCTTTGGAATTACCCTTAACGAGTGATCTATAAAAAATCCTTAAATTTCCTAGGAAGAAAAATTAGGAACCATAAAATTAATCCCCCATTTAGACACAAGCTATTGATATTTGTAATACAAGAAAACAAACTTTGAAGTAAATGGATTCCCCATGAAGGGGATGACAACTTTCTAAACCTACTAGGTAATTCTTCCTAACTTTCATGTATCTTTTTTTCTTTCTATAAAATGTGAAGAATTGAGCATTTGATAAAGACTAGTTATCTTGTTGGATTTATGAGGTGGTTTTGGTTTAGGCTGAAAGTTCTCTTTTTTTTTTTGTATCTTTAAATTTTCAAAGACACAAAAATTCTCCATCATGTAGTTTTGAGACAATGGATTGGATGATGTCCATGATCTTGTTCAATTGGAAATATTTTGATTCTTTGTTATATCACATAGCCATGCATAGTAAAGAGTAAGGCAATCGATGACCTACACTTGGACTTCAAAAGATGATATTGTGGCTTAATTTTCGTGATACATAAGTTTTTTTATTCACAGACTCGACATGAATATCACAAAATTTAGGTCAAAATCATTCCCAAATATAGAGGTTTGGATTATGGATGTGTTAAGAAGACACTTACGAACCCACACGTTATCAAAAAAACTAGTAAGGATAATTTTCCATGAATGATTTATATGATTAGAATCACCCCACCTAAAATCATAATCATTCAATTAGATTCATTCACTAGGAAAACATCTTCAAGATATCTAAAACAATATAGCCTATGCAAGCTAGACACAAAGAATAGAGCCTTCTTAAGTCATAGCATAGCATGTATGTACGTGTGGACCATGCATACATAACATAACATATACAGTTATTAGTGCACATCATCAACACTACAAGTAAAAGCTTTCTGTCAGGGTACAATCATAACTATCAGCATTTGCACTTTATTCTTTTAGAATGCAATGGTATGTAGCACCAATTAAGTTGACATGATTGCCTTTGTATTTTACGTTCACATAATGTCAGATCCACCATGTAGTTAGTTTTTTTAACATTACAGACAAGGTAATTTTGACTTTTTGAAGACGTCAGAAAACTGCATTACATCAGATACTGCACATCATCAACACTACCAAGTAAAAGCTTTCTGTCATTTGTACAATCATAATTATCAGCGTTTGCACTTTATTCTTTTAGAATGCGATGGTATGTAGCACCAATTAAGTTGACATGATTGCCTTTGTATTTTACGTTCACTAATGTCAGATCGACCATGTAGTTAGTTATTTTAACATTACAGACAAGGTAATTTTGACTTTTTGAAGATACTGCCCAGCATATTAATGAGATAAGTGACCATTTTCATTGCTTACCTGAGAAGGGATACGGGCAACACCCAAGAGTCACAAGATATGAGCAACATGGCCGGGGCCATACTTGTTAGGAAATTTTGAGCCTTATGAGGATACAAGAAAGACAGATCTAGAGGCAGCTCAATGGTTTCTTTGAGCTAGGCACCTCTGGATGGTCACATGGTCAATCATTGTAAGTTGCCCACACTATAGAAATAACATGAACTTGCAACTCAGCTATGGCTATTCTGGTGCCCTCAATCAATAGTGGGCCTCACTCTACAGCTGAAATCTCAAATCTAGAAGTCGTGTCATCTTACCTCAATACGTGAGGCACCCAGTCAGGTTACTCACCATAGAGGATATTGCAGTCAGGTTACTCACCAATTGATACAGAGTATCCTATGAGATGGACTTGATACATCATCCTCTTGTGAGGTACCCAGTCAGGGCACTTAGCATGGAAAATATTGAGATTTGTCAGCAGCCAACGGAGACAATCTTATGAGATGGACTTCCTTCACCAACCTCTTTCTTTACCACTAATAACACAATTCGAGTACCCTTGTTATGTATTGGTTCAGGAATTTGATACCCAAAAAGTTGACCACTGCCGAGTGTCCACTAAACACCTTATAACTTTTCCCCATTGCACAAGACCATAAGAGCTTCTGATTACCTGACCCAGTAGTTTTAGCATAAGATCCACCATGATGTGACATTTTGGTCACATAGGTCATTTTGGCCTTTTCAAGTTAATTAATCATATCATTTGGAAAATCAAAGTATGATTCAAAGCCTTTTAGAGTAACAATATTCATCTCATTCTTTCTATAAATATGCTAGTAATTGGAAAGTTGAATTTCTACAGTAAGCAGAAGGAAATAGAATCATGATGGCCATTCACAAGATGGTAGCTCAATGCTTAATCATGCACAAACAATCAGCTGAATAAGTACTGTGATATCCAATGCTCTGTAGTTTTGATTTCTATAACAACATAAAGTCTTTGTTCTACACAGCTCAATGAAGGCCACAATTCCAAAAATTAAGGTCAATAAGTACATGTTTCAATCAAAGCTCGAGAGTCCAGATAGTCGTACAACCAAAATAACTTCTTATGTAATCAAACTCTACAGCTTTGATCCTACATTTTGATCTGATCCGATCTCTGATAGCTTGCTTTCTACTGCATTAGTTGCATTGCTCATCTCAAACAACTTATTTCTCACTCTAAAATTTATCAAAGGCTTAAAAGATCACATTTCTATCGAGAAGTGCACATGTATCCGATCGATATATCAGTCCTTTGTAGGAAAAAAACCATTTGCAGACATGCCACCATCTATTGTAACCACCTGACCACTCACAAATCCTGCGCTTGGGAGACACAGGAATCCCACAACTGAAGCAACTTCAAAAGGTTCTCCAACTCGACGTAATGGTGTCCGAGATATGACTTCACGAGTGAAGTCCTCATCTTTTAGAACCTGCACATATCAGGAAACAATGTGCGATGTTTCATAACTCTTCCCAATGAAGGGAATCAGCAACAAGAGATGAATGAATTCTGACAACTGGGCATAAGAAGACACCTCATTAGCGAGATCTGTTTTTATGTACCATGGAGCAACTGTATTTACTCGAATGCCATCCTTTGCCCATTCACAAGCAAGATTTTTTGTGATTTGATTGATTGCACCTATATATTATTTTTCCTCTCTCTCTCTCTCTCTCTCTCTCTCTCTCTCTCTCTCTCTCTCTCTCTCTCTCTCTCTCTCTCTCTCTCTCTCTCTCTCTCTCTCTCTCTCTCTCTCTCTCTCTCTCTCTCTCTCTCGCCCCCCCTCAAACCCTAAATCCATGACCTGTCTTGCCCGACGATCTTCGAGCCCTAACCCTAAAACCGAGGACGTGTGTAGCACAGCGGGAGTTCATGATGGCGCAGACGGATAGACACCTTCGCCCTAAACCTAAACCCTAGCAAAACCCAACCTTAACCCTAAGATACCGAAACCCTAACCCTAAGTGCAAACAAACCCTAACTCTAAAACCTAAAATCAAACCCAAATGCCTAATCTAATCTTTCAAACTAGCCTTAACCATAAACCAAAACCCCTGAAAACTTAAATCTCAACCTCAACCCTAAACCCAATCCTCTCTCTCTCTCCCTCTCTCTCTCTAGTCCTTACCCTAAAAAATCTGAAACCCTAAACCTAATCTCTGAAATGGCTCCCATGGACTGGAGGGAAGTGGACAAACTTATCGCTAAAGCCCTCAAAGAGGCCAAAAAGGAAGCAGACCACAACCTCAATATGGAGATACGAAAAATGATGGAAAAGTTCAAAGCACTCGAAGAACAAATAATCGATAAAGTCAAAGGACTCAAAGAACAAGTAAAGACTCTCACAAAAGAATGAGACAATTGGAGGACAGCTTATGAGCACATGAAAGAAGAGGGGGAGATCTCCAACGTGGAGACACTCAAAGAAGAAATAGAGAAGGAAATCAAAACGGAGGTAGAATCTACTCGAGAGTCATGGGTGGAAGTAGTACACAAAAGGGTTAAGAAGGAAGTTAGGGAAGACGTGCAGAAAGAAGAGCTCACACGAGTCTAGGATACACTTGAGGAGGAGGGGCTTTGACACACTCGAAGACTTCACATTCGGATTACCGGCCTACCCGAAGGGGCATCACCGAAGGCAGACACCACTGACATTTGCCGTTGTCTTGGATATGAGAGCATGCTCTTCACAGGAGCATGGAGGGTTGGGAGGGATACATCACGTTTATGAGCACTCATCCTTAAGATGAGCTCCGAGGAGGCACGGATCGCCTTTTTTAGACGCCGATCAGTACTACCTGGACTACCCGGCGGCGCCCTCTACATGGACGAGGACCTCACGCAGATGAAGGTGGCACACCGACGTGCTTGCATGCCACAGATACTCCAAGCATGCCGAGAGGGGAGGAAGGCCTTTTAACGTGATGGTAAGGTCTTATAGATGGACGCCCTATCAAATAGGGCCACGCCGCGTATGAGACATCACTACACCGGGAGACACCACTCAGAGGAGCAGTGTGGAACTGCAACGGGGCCAAAGTCACCAGGGGACGGGGACGGGTCCCGGGAACGGTAGTGTCCCCGGGACGGGGACGGATCCTAGGGTGTCCCGGGGACGCGTCCTCCGGACGGCACTCAAAAATGATTATTTTTCTCAAAATTTCAAATGAGTAGTTATTGTACAATGATTTTGCTCACATATGAAAAGGATTATAACAAAAAAGCTATAAAAAAAGGTGTTTTTTTAGTGAATACATGTATGGAGCACGTTAGACATCTAGATCTGCCTCCAATAGTTAAAAGTGATAATTCAAAGGTATTTCATCATGTCAAAGAAAGAGATACTGCATCATCATCATATTAACAATCATATACTTAAAAGAAGTTAGGATTTGATGATTATGTGGTGCCATATTATCATGGAAACATCTGTCATCTTATGATCGATAAGAATGACTAATAGCCATATTGTCATGGGAACATCTCTCATCCTATCATCAGTAAGATCTAGTACGTAGTAATAGATTTCAAAACTCAAATCTAGAGAGTAAAATTAAAATGTAAATGAATCTATGGACAAATGACAAGTGTAAGTCACTATGGAGAATCTATGCGGGGAGTTTCATTTTATGCATCATAGTCATCGACTCAAGCTTCTTTATGTTCTTCATTTTGCACTTGGTTCAATTGACTCCTCTCCCTCTCGTTCTTTGAAAGGATACCCAACATGCATTGGGTCATACATAGCATCCTCACACCTATGGTTTTCACTTATAAACAAAAGATCACTCTCATGTTGAGAAGAGAAAAGAGAAGAGTGAAGAGAGGGCTCAAAAAATGGAGAGGGTTGCAACTTGCTGAATATGCAAGGCTCAATGGAGCTCTATTTATGCTTGATTGTGGACCAAAGAGCCTTCTAGAGGTGCTCCCAAAAACGTGCCAATCATTCAAGGAAATAAAAAACCAACTTAAATTAACTTTTCCCAAGATCAGCTGTCCCCAAACCGTCCCCATCATGCTTTGTCACATGGGACCGTCCCGGGGACGCGTCTCGGGGACGTCCCTATGTTTCACATATGTGTACGGGGACGCCAACCGTCCCGGTTGGGCGTCCCGCCATATTTGAGTTCGGGGACGGCGTCCCGGCGTCCCTAGGACCCGGGGACGTGTCCCCTTGTGACATTGAACGGGGCACTCTGGACGCGACCAGACAGACTCGAAGAGATCCTTGCATCACACGACTTTGCGTGCATCACAGAGACACACGAGAGCCTAGAGAGAGGTCTATCATGCATTGCAGGTTTTCATTGGGAATCTGCATTCAGGACCACGACCAGACAAAGTACAGCACGAGGGTCGGGAGGTGTGGCCATCGTATTTAGACAAGAGATACAGAGTCGGATCCATATTATAGAAAGAGATGAGGAGGCACGATACATGTGGGTTCGCATGGAGATAACACAGGGGAGTTGGATATACATTGCTATATGCTACTTCCCTCCAAGCGGATCTCGAAACGCAGGACAGGATCTTGGGGGGCCGATCCGAGAGATAGACTCACCGTACAGAGCACTTTCAGATGAGATACTACGTTGAAGCACACTAAGTGAAGTCTTCCTTATGGGGGACTTCAATGGCCGAACTCAGTCATATCAGTGCGAGGCATACGAAATGGATCACCCACATCTCATGAGGGCCAGAGACCCAAATGAGATGAGTACCGGTAGAGTATCGACAGATATGGGTCAAGACACCACCGGGTATGGCAAACATCTACTTGAGCTAGGCAGCCGACATCAGCTCATTATATATAATGGGATGAATCGTTGGCCAGGTTCGAGCGGACTTACTTGCTTCCCTCACGGGGGAGGTGAAAGCACAGTCGACTACATTTTAGGTACCACCTCTGGAGCTTCACTCATCCCCTCACTTAGTATTGGACGACGCCCACTTTGAGCTGACCATACATTTATCACATTCAAACTCTCATCTCCTATTCCATTAGACCCTCCTTCATCCACTCAGACACACACCACAATACACTTCACAAACGAGCTCACACGTTTATGCACACCATTTACACACCCGCCTACTCTCCCTCGATCCACTCTCACCTTTGGACACACTTACATCACAGTTCACCATCCTACAAGACTCAGCTCTCTGCAGCTTCCCACACCGCACACATATACACCCTCCATGCACATATTCCATGCCCCAGAACCGTTGGTATGATGCAGATTGTCGTGAGCTACGGAAGCACCTACGGATTTTAGAGCATAGAGGGGATATTACACACACACACAGGCACAGCGTCGCATGAAGAGCCTTACTTGCCGCAAACGGCAAGATTGGGAGGAGAGACAGTACTGGGATATTTATCATTTGCTCATGAGACGAGACAGTGTAGTGGCATGGCGACATTTGAGAGAGAGGAGACAGCAGACACCCATCCGAGACCCGAGCACTTGGCACAGCTATGCACGGAGCCTATACGAGATCCAAGAACAACCCCCCATTCCCAGACCACAGATCTCACGTCCTACTACCCCTGATTTCTTCACACCCACTATGGTGGGACACGCTTTTGCCCGTCTATAGCATGGAGGCGCCCATGACCATTTCAGTTTACAGGCAAAGCACCTCATCTAGCAAAGCACCTCATCTATGGAGGCACGACCCTTGCACCTCTCATTGCCCACCTCTTCAACCGTGCATTGGTTGAAGGGTTCCCTAACTCATGGACTGAGCACACCATAGTGCCCATTCATAGGTCAGGAGATACTATGGATCAAGCTACATACCGGATGATCATGATTGGCCCTATATTGGCCAAGTTATATGGGGCGGTACTAGAGACAGAGTTGAGCACTCTCGCTAAAAGGAAGGGCATCAGGACTCCAGGACAGGAAGGTTTCAGACGTGATTACTCTACCATTGACCACATCTTCACTCTGAGATGCCTGATCGATCAGGCAAGGGTGAGGAAGAGTAGATTGTATTATTGCTTTGTGGACTTCCGCAAAGCATTTGACACTGTTCCTAGGGAACAACTCTTCAGACGACTACTTGATATCGAAGCTCCGTAGGAAATGATATAAGGGATCTACGCCTTATACGAGAGTATCTGGTAGAGTCAGATGTCCGGGGGCTTATCTCATCCACTTGCTAGCACTATCGGGATGAAGCAAGGATGCCCTCTTTCACCCACCCTCTTTGGTCTCTACATTGATGAGATAGTGGACTACATACAGCAACAGGGGGGTGATGGCATTGAGGTACGCGGGTCCACTGTCCATATTCTTTTATACGCAGATGATATTATATTGCTTTGAGACTCCGTAGAAGGTCTACAGCATCATCTACATGGCCTAGATGACTTTTGCAGACACAAGGTTATCTATGAACCTTGGTAAAACCAAGATCATGATCTTTCATACATCAGCACAGGTACGCAGACATAGTTTGTTCACAAAAGCAGGTGGACCGATTGAGGTGGTCGGAACATATGTTTACTTGGGACTTGCATAGTTGCAACGCAACGCATTGCGTAGCGTCTCCAACGTTCGCAACGCAACGGCGTTGCGTTGCGACGTACACAACGCGTTGCCTTGCAGACAAATTTTTTTGCCCTCTCCTTTGAGCCCGAAACGGGCTCGCGGGAGAGGGCATTTTACTTGCCTTCTAGCTTGCAGCGAGCATACACCCGAGAGCCGTCTGGATCAGCCGAACCCTCAGCACACACACAGAGAGAGAGAGAGAGAGAGAGAGAGACTCACCATGCCTAAACCAAAGCAAAATTGTTGGAAGTACGTGTCTAGCCAAGGGAAGTTTGGATCGGGTGGGAGTTAGAGATGGACATGTAACCTATGTGGTTACAAAGGGGGTGGTGGGGCAGATCGTATCAAAGCCCACCTTGCCAAGTTTAGTGGCTTGGGCATTGCAGCATGCAAGAAGCATATGCAAGCAGATATCAAGGATGAGCTCCTTGAGTGGGTAGTTCAAAGGGAAGCCAGAAAGTATCCACAGAGCTCTCGGCCCACCTCCACCTCTATTAGCTCCTGTGATCCTCCTCCACATGATGCTCCAACACATGAGACTCATAGGGGATCCTCTAGTGGAGGGAATGATGAGCATGGACATGATACCGTCGATCTTGAGGGTGACACTCAGCCACCGGTGAAGGCAGCTAGAGGATCACTTTCTTCGGCATTCGTACGTGCGGGTTTTCTGAGGCAGCGGGAGCTTGAGGCCAAACAAGGTCTAATGAAGCTTTTCATACAGTGTGGCCTCTCTTTTAATGTTGCACGCACACCCGCATGGAAGGAAGCCATGGAGTTAGTGATCACATTGGGATATCGATGGAGCGGTCCTTCATATGAGGAGTTGAGGACTAGTGAGCTACGCAAAACAAAGGATATAGTGGAAAGCAATTAGAGCCCATGATGGGCACATGGGAGAAGTATGGATGCACTATTATGTGCGATGGATGGACAGACATCACAAAAAGGAATGTATATAACATACTAGTGCATTGTTGCAAGGCACTATGTTCCTTCGCGGCATCGATGCATCACAAGCTAGACCTACAGTGACAGGTATGTATAAGTGAAATTTCAAGTTTTAATTTTAAGATATGCATTTGAATTTTGCATATGCTATATATATGTATTATGTATGTAGTATGTACATGGCTGATTTGGTGTAATTTTTGTGTCACAAGTCAGTTTATATATGGTCATATCCGCCAGGATATTATGGATGTCGGTCAAAAGAATGTTGTGCAGGTCATTACCGACAATGGAAGTAATTGTGTGGCCATGGGTAGATTGTTATAGGCAGAGTTTCCCTCCATTGTGTGGACCCCATGTGTTGCACATAGCATTGATCTTTTGATAGAGGATCTTGGAAAGATCCCTTGGATTCATTCTATTTTTTCCACCTACCATAAGGTGGTCTCTTTGTTCACAAAGAGACCAAAACTATTAGCTATTTTCAGATCATACAGTGAGTTGGATATCCTAAAGCGTGCGAAGACCAGATTTGCTTACATGTGCATAGTGATGGAGAGACTACTTCGGGTGCGGAAGGCTTTGATGCAGACAGTTGTATCTACAGAGTGGACTGCCTGGGATGGACACACTACCCCGAGAGCAGATTTTGTACGGATTACATGCTTGTCAGATTCATTTTGGAGGGATGTAGAGGCACTTGTGCGTGCCATACATCCATTATATTCTGTTCTTCGCATCGTTGAAATGGAGGGGAGTACATTGGGACTCATCTATGAGTTCATGGATCGAGTTGGCGAGTCCCTTTCACGTTGCCCACATTTGACATTGGACAAGTTTTTATTAAGTTATTACTTATTACTTTGAATTTTTGACACTTAAAATTCTTATTATCTTAAAAATTAATCTCTAAAATTTTACAATTTCTTTGTTTATAGGATTGAGAAGCTTAAGGCTGTGTGGAGGGATCGATGGGATTGGTTTCATCGACCGATCCATGGGATGGCACACTTATTGCATCCCTTATGGAGATCTCAGTCGGCCATCGTGGATGAGGAGCTCTTGAGTGCATGGAACACATATGTATATAGGCTTTATCCAGCTGATGTAGAGTTGCGACTTCAGTTGGAGAGACAGCTCTTGGTATTCCAAAATGGTGGTGGCCATTTTGGATAGGATACGGCTTGTTTGAGATCTGCTCAGTTGCGGCCAGTATCATGGTGGGAGATGTATGGTGCTAGTGCTCCTCAGTTGGTAAGTCCTAACTTCTAAGTCAAAAGTCTTTAGTGTACTGTGTGACATGTGCTAAATATGTATTATGATTTATGTACTAATTATTTTTTGCATTATGTTGTAATGCAGAGAGAGTTAGCTATTTGTATCCTTTCACAGGACTGCAGCGTAAGTCCTTGTGAAAGGAATTGGAGCACATGGGCCCTCTTCCATACAAAGAAGAGGAACAGATTATCTACAGCGCAGTTGGAGCATCTAGTTTATTGCCACTGCAACTTCCGTCTCTTGGAGAGCGGAAGACATACAGGAGATGTGAAGGAGGTCAACGTGGACACAGTAGATATAGAGAAAGTGAGAGATATTCCAGATATTCCTCCAAAGGATCTGGACTTATATACTATGCTGTACCATGAGATGACCTTACCTCAGCATGATACCAGATCATCTCGGAGACGCAGAGGACCTAGCGATAGTGGTGATGCATCCACTAGTAGCCGACCACATACCACTACTACTAGGGATGATGATGATGATGATGATGATGATGATGATGATGATGATGATGAGAGTGATGATTTGTCATCCGACACCATGTCCGAGTGACAGAGTTTGATTATTGACATTTGAGGCTTTGACATTTCATGTTTGACATTTGGTATTTCATGATATGTATTTACTATTGTGATGACAGTGGACACTTATCATGACTCACTTGTGACTTTATATTTATCATTCGCCACTTATGATTTATGCCATGTGTCATGACTCATATGATTTATGATTTATCATTTGTCATAGTGATCTCTATGTTTTTATTTTGATGTATGAACGATGATATGATCATGTGACATGTATGATGCAAGGTGTTATCATTTATGTTATGAATCATGATGTTTATTGTAATTTGTTAAAAGTTAGAAGTTAGAACTTAGAAACTAGAAACTTGAAAGTTAAGTGTTATGATCATTATGTTGTTAGAATATAGAATCTAGATGATGATGTTATGATTATTGATGTTATGATTGTATTTGAATTTTGATATAATGATGATGTATTTGAGATAATTGTATTTGATATAATCTTAAGGCTTTGTGGAGGGTTATGATATAATCACGAGTCACGACCAACTTTCAAGTTAGATTGATAATCTCTATTATTTATGATATATCTTATATTGTAATAAGTATTTTATGGTATATATAGTCATATCCCACCTTATTACATATCACAGGATCCAAAATATGTGAAAAATACATATAAAAATTTTGAAAAAAAAAAAACTTTATCGCAACTCGTAGGTCAAGACGTTGCCCTCGTTGCTAACCCGTTGCTAACCCGTTGCCGTTGCCGTTGCGAAAACGTTGCTTTCCACTATGCTTGGGAGTGACATTTACAGCAGCATCAAGGGTCTTCTCTATGTCTCAGGCATCCCGTGACCGCATCACATGTGGGTATGCAGCACTAGATTTGATGGAGAGATAGTGCCACCAGGCATATTTTCAAGAGCCCCGCACAAAGGGGCGGCTCTTCGACACTTTGGTTCGCCAACGCTCATGTATGCCGCAGCCATATGGGGACACGCCTTCAGTACCACATGATATCATTAGAGAAGAGCTCGCTGCACCACCGATGCTAGTTGAGGCACTATTCTAGACAGTATGCCTATTACATAGACTCCGGAGCATGGATACAGAGCGCATTGCTTATTGTGCTTTCCAGGCATCACGTGATATGGCATTAGGAGGCGACACCTCCT
This sequence comes from Ceratopteris richardii, assembly GCA_020310875.1. NCBI lineage: Eukaryota > Viridiplantae > Streptophyta > Polypodiopsida > Polypodiales > Pteridaceae > Ceratopteris > Ceratopteris richardii. Next base: position 118,273,643 of record CM035412.1, on the reverse strand, counting down.
CATGGTATGCACAGACACGAGACTGGATGGCCCACCATGGCTTTGACATAGAGAGGCTACCACCACTACAGTACGACTCACATCAAGAGAGGAATAGGGTCATTCGTCAGGAGATATTGCATACATACATACAGAGGACATGGGTGAGCCCTAGGGATACATTGCCACCAAAATAGCTCTATTACCGTGAGCATTTTCTACAAATATCGGACGAGGGCTTTATCGAGATTTCGAGATACATGGAGACATACCTACCCCACCACCTCCGAGTCGTCATTGGGAAGCTCAGGGTTTCATCACATCAGCTCGAGATTGAGAGGGGTCAGTCGAGGGAAGTCCCCCATGAGGAGAGGTGGTGCCCAGTATGCGAGACAGAGGTAGAGAGTGAGGAGCATCTTGTTATCAGATGCCAAGCATAATTAGACCTACGAGCACAGTTCCAGATAGAGGAGTCACTCCAGTTGTGCATGACTATGGGAGACCAGCGACGCTTGGGACGCTTCCTCACAGAAGCATACGAGAGGCAAGAGAAGTCACTACATCCCACACATCCGCCACGGGTGAGTACCCAGCAGACCATTACCCAGTTCTTTCAACGAGCTGAGCTACATCAGAGACGTCCATCTATAGGGCCCATGCTCCACCAGGCAACAGCACAGAGAGCACGGCGACGACCACGGATGGGCAGATATCGTCAACCACGACTATATCAAGAGGACATCTCACGCATCAGGACCGCCTACGACCACATGATGGAGCACAGGCATACCACCACCCCCTGGATTGTCTTCCTTCAGGAGGCACTCAGACCACCACTAATGTACCACATACTACACCCACCTCCACCCATCACCAGTGACTAGGGTGTTTCTCACATTATGGCTCCCCCATGTATTGGGTGGCCACTATCTGCAGAGTCAAAGCCATGTCTCCCAAGCCTTTTCCAGCCCTATACTACTTTGTGTAGTGATACACTTTTTATTTCATTTCATGTTCTACACAGGGTTACTACACTTGTACAAGGTTTTTGTCTCATAGGCCAAGTTTAGCCTCCAGAAGACGTTAATATGACTTCCTTCCTTCCTTTCTTTCTTTCTTTCCCTCCCTCCCTCCCTCCCCACCCCCCCTCCCTCCCTCCCTCCCCACCCCCCCCCTCCCTCCGTCCCTCCCTCCCTCCGTCCCTCTCTCTCTCTCTCTCTCTCTCTCTCTCTCTCTCTCTCTCTCTCTCTCTCTCTCTCTCTCTCTCTCTCTCTCTCTCTCTCTCTCTCTCTCTCTCTCTCTCTCTCTCTCTCTCTCTCTCTCTCTCTCTCTCTCTCTCTCTCTCTCGCATCAGGATTGCCTACGACCACATGATGGAGCATAGGCGTACCACCACCCCCTGGGTTGTCTTCCTTCAGGAGGCACTGAGACCACCACCGATGTACCACATACTACACCCACCTCCACCCATCGCCAGTACCTAGGGCGTTTTACTCACATTTTGGATTCCCCCCATGTATTAGGTGGCCACTATCTGCAGAGTCAGAGCCACTTCTCCCCAGCCTTTTCCAGCCCTATATAGCTTTGTGTAGCGATATACTTTTTATTTCATTTTATCTTCTACACAGGGTTACTACACTTGTACATGGTTTTTGTCTCATAGGCCAAGTTTGGCCTCTAGAAGACGTTAATATGACTTTCTTTCTTTCTTTCTTCTCTCTCTCTCTCTCTCTCTCTCTCTCTCTCTCTCTCTCTCTCTCTCTCTCTCTCTCTCTCTCTCTCTCTCTCTCTCTCTCTCTCTCTCTCTCTCTCTCTCTCTCTCTCTCTCTCTCTCTCTCTCTCTCTCTCTCTCTCTCTCTCTCTCTCTCTCTCTCTCTCTCTCTCTCTCTGACGCAGACCCTCTGACGCAGACCTCTGACGCAGACCTCTGACGCAGACCTCTGACACAGACCTCTGACACAGACCCCTGACGTCTCTGGCACAGATCCTCTGACGCAACAGCATCTGACGCACACCCTCTGATGCAGCTTCTGACTGTACCCGAATCCTCTGTCTATGCCCGTCCAGGTGAACTAAATCTGCCTGTCCAGGTGACCTGAATCTGCCCGGCGCAAAACCCTAAATCTGCCCGCAGCTCTGTACCCTAAATCTGTACCCGATCTGGATGCCGCTCTGTACACGAATCTGACGTGATCTCTGCCCGTCCAGGAGGCACAAACTTGGATTTTAGAGTTTCCAAACTTTGCTTTTAGGGTTCTGCAGCCTTCCCCTCTCAGCAATGACTTCGAATCTCTCTCTGCTTTTAGATGCAGCACTAATTTTAGGGTTTGAAGACTCTGATTTTAGGGTTTCATAGCCCTGATTTAGGGTTTGGCACTTCGAGCCTGCTTTGCAAACAGCCACAACTCTCTCTCTCTCTCTTTTCTTTCTCTCTCTCTAAAAAAATTTTGAAACCCTAAACCTAATCTCTGAAATGGCTCCTAATGACCGAAGGGAAGTGGATGAACTGATCGCTAAAGCCCTCAAAGAGGCCAAAAAGGAAGCAGACCGCAACCTCAATATGGAGATACGAAAAATGATGGAAAAGTTCAAAGGCCTCAAAGAACAAGTAATGGATAAAGTCAAAGGACTCGAAGAACAAGTAAAGACTCTCACAAAAGAAAGAGACAATTGGAGGTCAGCCTATGAGCACCTGAAAGAAGAGGGAGAGATCTCCAGCGTGGAGACACTCAGAAGAAGAAATAAAGAAGGAAATCAAAACGGAGGTAGAATCCACTCGAGAGTCGTGGGTGGAAGTAGTACACAAAAGGGTTAAGAAGGAAGTTAGGGAAGACGTACAAAAAGAAGAACTCACACGAGTCTAGGATACACGTGAGGAGGAGAGGCTTCGACGCACTCGAAAACTTCACATTCAGATTACAGGCCTACCTGAGGGAGCATCAGCAGAGGCAGATGCAACTGACATTTGCCTTCGACTTGGATACGAGAGCATGTCATTCACAGGTGCATGGAGGGTTGGGAGGGATACATCATGTTGCGAGCACTCATCCTTAAGATGAGCTCCGAGGAGGCACGGACCGCATTCTTTAGACGTCGATCAGTACTACGTGGACTAACAGGCAGCGCCCTCTACATGGACGAGGACCTCACGAGGATGCAGGTGGCACACCGACGTGCTTGCATGCCACAGATACTCCAGGCACGTCGAGAGGGGAGAAAGGCCTTTTACCGGGACGGTAAGGTCTTCATAGATGGACGCCCTATCAAATAGGGCCACATGGCCTATGAGACATCACTACACAAGGAGACACCACTCAGAGGAGCAGTGTGGAACTGCAACGGGGCACTTTGGACGCGACCAGACAGACTCGAGGAGATCCTGGCATCACATGACTTTGTGTGCATCACAGAAGACACACGAGAGCCCAGAGAGAGGTCTACCACGCATTGCAAGTTTTCATTGGGAATCTGCATTCAGGACCACGACGAGACAAAGTACTGCACGAGGATCGGGAGGAGTGGCCATCATATTTCGAAAGGAGATACAAAGCCGGATCCATATTATAGGTAGAGATGAGGAGGCACGATACATGTGGGTTTGCATGGAGATAGCACACGGGGGTTGGATTTACATTGCTATATGCTACATCCCACCAGGCGGGTCTCGATATGCAGGACAGGATCTTGGGGGACCGACCCAAGACGGAGGCTCACCATACACAGCGCTTTCAGAGGAGATACTACATTACACTACACTAGGTGAAGTCTTTCTTATGGGAGACTTCAATGGCCGCACTCAAGTCACATCAGTGCGAGGCATATGACATGGATCAGCCACATCTCATGAGGGCTAGAGACCCGAATGAGATGAGCACCAGCAGAGTATCGACAGATATAGGACACCACCGGCTATGGCAGACATCTACTCGAGCTAGGCAGCCGACATCATCTCCTTATATATACCGGGATGAATCGTTGGCCAGGTTCAGGCGGATTTACTTGCTTCCCTCACGGGGGAGGTGAGAGCACAGTCGACTACATTTTGGGTACCACCTCTGGGGCTTCACTCATCACCTCACTTAGTATTGGACGACATCCACTTGGGGCTGACCATACATTTATCACACTCACACTCGCATCTGTGATTCCATTAGACCCTCCCTCACCCATTGAGACACATACCACGATACACTTCACACACGAGCTCTCACACGTTTATGCACACCATTTACACACCCGCCTACACTCCCTCGATCCACTCTCACCTTTGGACACACTTACATCACATATCACCACCATCCTACAGGACTCAGCTCTCCGTAGCTTCCCACACCGCAGACATATGCACCCCTCCACGCACAAGATCCATGCCTCAGAACCGTTGGTATGATGCAGATTGCCGTGAGCTACGGAAGCACCTACGGATTTTAGAGCATAGGGGAGATATTACACACACACAGGCACAGCATCGCATGCAGAGCCTTACTCGCCGCAAACGGCGAGATTGGGAGGAGAGACAGTATTGGGATATTTACCATCTGCTCATGAGTCGAGACAATGGAGTGGCATGGCGACATTTGAGAGAGAGGAGACAGCAGACACCTATCCGAGACCCGAGCACCTGGCATAGCTATGCACGGAGTCTATACGAGATCCAAGACCATCCCCCCATTCCCAGACCGCAGAGCTCACGTCCTACTACCTCTCACTTCTTCACACCCACTATGGTGGGACACGCTATTGCCCGGCTGCAGCATGGAAGGGCCCATGACCATTTCGGTTTACAGGCAGAGCACCTCATCTATGGAGGCACGACTCTCGCACCGTTCATTGCCCACCTCTTCAACCGTGCATTGGTTGAAGGGTTCTCGCCCTCATGGACTGAGCACACCATAGTGCCCATTCATAAGTCAGGTGATACTATGGATCCAGCTACATACCGGACGATCATGATTGGCCCTATATTGGCCAAGTTATATGGGGCAGGACTAGAGACAAAGTTGAGTACTCTCGCTGAGAGGAAGGGTATCAGGGCTCCAGGACAGGAAGGTTTCAGACGAGATTACTCTACGATTGACCACATCTTCACTCTCAGATGCTTGATCGACCAGGCAAGGGTGAGGAAGAGGAGATTATATTGTTGCTTTGTGGACTTCCCCAAAGCATGTGACACTGTTCCCAGGGACCGACTCTTCAGACGACTACTTGATATCGGAGCTCCGGAGGAGATGATATGGGGGATCTACGCATTATACGAGAGAGTATCTGGTAGTACGCAGCACTAGCTTTGATGGAGAGACAGTGCCACCAGGCATTTTTTCAGGAGCCCCGCACAAAGGGGTGGCTCCTTGACACTTTGGTTACACCAGCGCTCATGTATGGGGCACCCATATGGGGGCCGAGATTAGCTACATCAGTATGGACAGCATTAGAGAGGCCAGAGACCCTCATGATTGCCAGACTTATCCGCAGCAAGCCTTCAGTACCACATGATATCATTAGAGCAGAGCTCGCTGCACCACCGATGCTAGTTGAGACACTATTCCAGACAGTATGCCTATTACACAGACTTTGGAGCATGGATACAGAGAGCATTGTTTATCGTGCTTTCCAGGCATCACGTGATATGGCATTAGCTGGTGACACCTCCTCATGGTATGCACAGACACGAGACTGGCTGGCCCACCATGGCTTTGACATAGACAGGCTACCACCACTATAGTAAGACTCACATGCACCCACCTACTCGCTCTCTCATCAAGAGAGGAATAGGATCATTCGTCAGGAGATATGGCATACATACATACAGAGGACATGGGTGAGCCCTAGGGATACATTGCCACCGAAAATGCTCTATTACCGTGAGCATCTTCTACAAATATCGGACGCGGGCTTCATCGAGATCCCAAGATACATGGAGACATACCTTCCCCACCACCTCCGAGTCGTCATTGGGCAGCTCCGGGTCTCATCACATCAGCTCGAGATTGAGAGGGGTCGGTCTAGGGGAGTCCCCCGTGAGGAGAGGTGGTGCCCAATATGCAAGACAGAGGTAGAGAGTGAGGAACATTTTGTTATCAGATGCCGAGCATACTTAGACCTACGAGCACAGTTCCAGCTAGAGGAGTCACTCCAGTTGTGCATGACTATGGGAGACCAGCGACGCTTGGGGCGCTTCCTCACAGAAGCATACGAGGCGAGAGCGGTCACTACAGCCCACACATCAGCTACGGGTGAGTACCCAGCAGACCAATACCCAGTTCTTTCAGCGAGTTGAGCTACACCAGAGAGGCCCTTCTACTGGGCTCACGCTACCAGGCAGAAGCACAGAGAGCACGACGCCGACTACGCATTGTAGGATATCGTCGACCGCGACTATATCAGGAGGATATCTCACGCATCAGGACAGCCTACGACCACATGATGGAGCATAGGCGTACCACCACCCCCTGGGTTGTCTTTCTTCAGGAGGCACTCAGACCACCACCGATGTACCATATACTACACCCACCTCCCCCCATCACGAGTAGCTAGGGTGTTTTACTCACTCATATGATGGATCCCCTTGTATTAGGTGGCCACTATGTGCTGAGTCAGAGCCGCGTCTCCCAAGCCTTTCACCAGCCCTAGATAGCTTTGTGTTTATTTCATTTCATTTTCTAAACATGGTTACTACACTAGAACATGGTTTTTGTCTCATAGGCCAAGTTTGGCCTCCAGAAGACGTTAATATGACTCTCTCTCTCTCTCTCTCTCTCTCTCTCTCTCTCTCTCTCTCTCTCTCTCTCTCTCTCTCTCTCTCTCTCTCTCTCTCTCTCTCTCTCTCTCTCTCTCTCTCTCTCTCTCTCTCTCTCTCTCTCTCTCTCTCTCTCTCTCTCTCTCTCTCTCTCTCTCTCTCTCTCTCTCTCTCTCTCTCTCTCTCTCTCTCTCATATGCACACATACCTACCCCACCACCTTCGAGTCGTTATTGGGCAGCTCCGGGTTTCATCACATCAGCTCGAGATCGAGAGGGGTCGGTCCAGGGGAGTCCCACGTGAGGAGAGGTGGTGTCCAGTATGTGAGACAGAAGTCGAGAGTGAGGAGTATTTTGTCATCAGATGCCCAACATACTTAGACCTACGAGCACAGTTCCAAATAGAGGAGTCTCTCCACTTGTGCATGACTATGGGAGACCAGCGATGCTTGGGACGCTTCCTTAGAGGAGCATACGAGAGGCGAGAGCGGTCACTACAGCCCACACACCAGCCACGGGTGAGTACCCAGCAGATCATTACCCAGTTCTTTCAACGAGCTGAGCTATATCAGAGAGGTCCATCTATAGGGCTCACGCTCCACCAGGCAGCCGCACGGAGAGCACGACGCCGACCACGCATGGGAGGATATCGTCGACCATGACTATATGAGGAGGATATCTCACGCATCCCGACAGCCTACGACCACATGATGGAGCATAGGCGTACCACTACCCCCTGGGTTGTCTTCCTTCAAGAGGCACTCAGACCACCACCGATGTACCACATACTACACCCACCTCCACCCATCACCAGTAGCTAGGGTGTTCACTCACATTTTGGATCCCTCATGGCCACTATCTGCTGAGTCAGAGCCACATCTCCCCAGCCTTTTTCAGCCCTATATTGCTTTGTGTAGCGATATACTTTTTCTTTTTGTTTCACTTATCTTCTACACAGGGTTACTACACTTGTACATGGGTTTTGTCTCATAGGCCAAGTTTGGCCTCCAAAAGACGTTAATATGACTCTCTCTCTCTCTCTCTCTCTCTCTCTCTCTCTCTCTCTCTCTCTCTCTCTCTCTCTCTCTCTCTCTCTCTCTCTCTCTCTCTCTCTCTCTCTCTCTCTCTCTCTCTCTCCCCCCCCTCTCCCTCTCTCTCCCCCCCCTCTCTCTCATCTCTCTCTCCCCCCCTCCCTCTCTCCCTCCCCCCCCCTCCCTCTCTCTCTCCCCCCCCCTCTCTCTCTCCTCGTCCCCTTCTCTCTCCTCTCTCCCCCATCACTCTCTCTCTCCCCCCCTTCCCCCCTCTCCCCCCCCCCTCTCCCCCTCTCTCTCTCCCCTCTCGCTCCCCTCTCCCCCCCTCCCCCTCTGCCCCGTTGCCACCCTCTGGCCCCATTCGCCATCTCTGCCCGCCATAGCTACCCAAATCCTAAAACCTTCTCTAACCCCCCCTCGTCGTAGCCCTCTACCCCTGCCAAACTCCTCTAATACGCCTACCCCCAAAGTTGAGAATGTCAAACCCAAATCCTAGAAAACCTAACACTAACCCTAAGACACGACAACGAAGATACGTTTTCTGAAAGCAAAATCGATAAGAGTACACAATCTCTTGAAGAGTGAGACACATGGCAAAGAAGGAGGATTTACTTAAACTTGAAGACAAATTTCACAACACCTTAAAAGACAACAAGAAGCTTATGGATTCCACCATTAATGGCATCGTTTCCCGCCTATCTAAGCTCGAAAAAGAGACCGAGACATTCCATAAAGAAAAAGATCAATGGAAGAAAGAGAAAGAGGAGTGGGAGAAGAGGGGGATGATAGAAAAAGAAACTTGTGAAGAGGCACAAGAGGAATGGAAGAAGGAACGAGACATCTTGAAGGGAGAAATAGCTCTCCTCAAGGCAATGGTGGCATCACTCTCCCCAAAGGAAGGTGAGATTCATACCATCACTAAGGAAGCCCCAAAGTAGAAATCACAAAGCACATGGAAGGCAAACTCCAAGCCACCAAAGAGGGTTGGGTGGAAGTAGTAAAAAAAAACATCAAGAAAGAGGCAAGTGAAGAAGCACATAAAGAAGAGACTCTCCTCGTACACAACACTATCAAGGAAGAGAGGATGAGGCAAGCTCGATGCCTCAATGTACGAGTCCAAGAATGGGAGAGAGGGAAGGATCCACCCCAAAGGAAGATGGAAGGAGGTTATGCACCAAACCCAGATATGAGGAGGGGGAACCATCTCCTTTCACTAAAGCTTGGAGAGTCGACAAAGATGCCACTAAAAAACGAGCCCTCATCCTCCACTTCCCCGATGGCGAGTCACAATCTACTTTCCTTCGCAAGAGGATAATCCTACGAGGACTCGAAGGCCCACCCATCTATCTCGATGATGACCTCACCAAAATGCAAGTTGCACATAGGCATGCATGTATGCCTAGGGTGCACCAAGCCCGCAAAGAGGGGAAATGAGCATCCTACAAAGATGGTCGGGTCATCAAAGATGGCGAGGTCATCGCATAGGGACTCGCGACTTGTGGGACACGAGAAGAGATCCATTTGGCAATCTAGAACTGCAATAGAGACCTATGGACACACCCAGAGAGACTCAAGGAGGTGATGAGAGGCCATGACATCATTCTACTTACAAAGACACATGAGAGTCCAAAGAGAGGATTGCCCCGTATACATGGATTCCAGTGGGAGTCTCTACATCGAGGATGCACATGACAGCACACATCCCGTGGATCAAGAGGGGTGGCCATACTTTTTCGACAGGGACTACACAGTAGATTACATATCATGGCCCATGTCCCATAGGCCCGATACGTATGGACCGCGTTGAGCTATCACATGATAGTTTCATCTACAGAGCCATATGCTATTTCACCCACAGGCTCTCGCTTCGCCTCCACTGAGAATTACTCTTCATCAAGGGATTATATGATGTGCCTCGACAGCCACCCATCCCACAGCCACTTGAGCCTCGACCCACACACTCCTCTTTCTTTACTACCGCAATGGTGGAGAGGGCCATACGTCATATGTAACACAAGCGGGCTGCCGACCATACTGGTTTACAGAGCGAGCACCTCATTTATGAGGCCTCCACTATAGCCCTATTGATTGCACATGTCTTCAACCGGGCTATAGGGGAGGGTTTCCCAGAACTCGAGGCACAAGAGCATTCAAGGAGGCACAAGAGCTCGAGTTATATCGTCTATTCATGAGCATGGATAGTGCGACAGCATGGCATGCTCTCTGCGAGCCTTGTCCGGCTACACCCATCGAGGATCCACAGATCTGACGAGATTATGCAGCGTGATTATATGATGTGCCTCGACAGCCACCCATCCCACAACCACTTGAGCCTCAACCCACACACTCCTCTTTCTTTACTACAGCAATGGTGGGGAGGGCCATACGTCATATGCAACACAAGCGGACTGCCAACCATACTGGTTTACAGAGCGAGCACCTCATTTACGCAGCCTCCACTATAGCTCTGTTGATTGCACATGTCTTCAACCGAACTATAGGGAAGGGTTTCCCAAAGGAGTGGACACAGCATACTATCGTGCCTATCCACAAATCTGGTGACGCTCTCGATCCAAGTACCTACACGACTATCATGATTGGCCACACAATGGCCAAGTTATATGGAGCAGATCTTGAGGCAGAGCTTAGCTCATATGCAGAGGCAGAAGGCCTTTGAGCACCAGGCCAAGCCGGGTTCATACGAGCTCTTTCCATTATCGACCATATCTTCATCTTGTGTTGTCTCATTGATGGGACAAAGGCAAGGAAGAAGAGGCTTCATTGTTGTTGTGTGGACTTCCGCAAGGATTTTGATACACTTACATGTGAGAGGTTGTTCCAGCGCCTACTGAGCCTTGGGATCCCGACAGAGATGATATGGGCCATCTACACTCTCTACGAGAAGGTGTTTGGTCGAGTTCGATGCCCTAGAGTTTTGCTAGCACCATTGGTGTTCACTGTTAAGCAAGGCAGTCCACTCTCCTCGACACTTTTTGAGCTTTACATTGATGACATCTCCGATTACATACTACGTGCAAGAGAGGAGGGGAGCGACGTAGGAGGTACCCCAGTTCACATTCTTTTATATGCGGATGATATTGTTTTGATTTTAGAATCACATGAGGGGCTCCAATGCCACCTCGGAGCCTTGGATGATTTTTGTTCACATAGAGGATTGGTTGTGAACCTTGGCAAGACCAAGGTCATGATCTTTCACACATCGAGTGCAGTGAGTAGTGCAGCCATCTTCACCATAGCAAGAGGGCATGTCGAGGTGGTTACATCATACGTCTACTTGCGAGTTACTTTAACCAGTCTACCAAGACCTTACACCATGAGGCAGGCAGCTATTGACAGACTTACCTGAGGGTATGCAGCCCTGGCCATGCTAGAGCGGAGGAGCCACTAGGCACACTTCCAAGAACCCCGCACGAAGGGGTGGCTTTTCGACACACTAGTCACCCCCCCCTTGACAGTATGGGCACCAGGTTTGACGGTCGATCAATGGGCACAGATTGAGAGGCCCCAGGTAGGTATGATCTCACGCTTAGTCCGTAGCAAGCAGTCCATACCACATGACATCATCCGAGCAGAGCCCTTTGCACCACCCATGGTCCTCGAGGCACTATTCCAAACTGAGTTTCATTCAGAGGGTGAGGAAGTTGCCACACGATACTCACTCGTAGAGCTTTTGAGGCAACTATACAGTTGGGCATGACAGAGCCTAGTACTCACAAGTCACAACTTGGTTCGCAACACATGGACTTGATATGGAGAGTTTGCCACCTTTTCAGTAAGACTCAGACTCACCTTACTATCACCTCTCTCGCAACGAGAGGAATCCGGTGCTCAGACAGGACATATGGAGGCTCTACATCAAGAGAGTATGGAGATCACTCAGTTTAGAGGGGAGGATGTAAGACTACAGAGACCATACTATATGAACATCTATATGCCACAGAGTTCATGCAGAGACCACACTATATGGACATCTATATGCCACAGAGTTCACAAGTAGCGATTGGCCAACTGAGGGTCGCATCCCACAAACTGGAGATCGAGAGTGGGAGACACAGTGGGATCCCAGGAGGAGAGCTGATATGCAAACTACGTAGAGAGGAGGTGGAGAGTGAGGAGCATTTCGTATGTCGATGCAGAGCATACACTCAGGTTAGAGACAAATATGAGACTTTATTGAAAGGACAGCCCACCCTACAAGAGATTATGGACTCCCGAGATCAAAGACAGTTAGGATGTTTCTTGATAGAGATTCAGAAGCATAGAGATGCACTCTTACCACTAACACAAAGCTACACAGTTGGAGAGGAGACAGCTACAGCTCACTGATTTTTTCCAGAGGTCTAGAGTCCCCTCCCCACCTCATCCCCAACAGGCTGAGGTGAGTCTAGCTAGACGCAGACCATGAGTCACAGCGTTAAGAGGAGTGAGGCTATACCATTGCCAGATAGAGGAGATTCGAGCTTGACATCGTGAGGCGACTGCGGAACGAGTAGCCTTGATGAGAGTAGATCACTACAGCAGGCTGAGGTGAGTCTAGCTAGACGCCGACCATGAGTCACAGCGTTAAGAGGAGTGAGGCTATACCATTGCCAGATAGAGGAGATTCGAGCTTGACATCGCGAGGCGACTGCGGAACGAGTAGCCTTGATGAGAGTAGATCCTATAGCTTTCATACATGCAGCTCTAGCACCGGCTCCACCTATGTATTAGATCCTCCACCCCTCCATTACCGCTAGATGGAGCTAGTAGACAGACGCATCTTCATGATTGTATTGCCCTCAACATATAAACATGCATATACCCCTAGAGATAGGGCTCCATCAGCCTTAGTATTTTACCCCACATGTTTGAGACTAGATTGTATTAGCTTTTTATGATCTTGCTTTACTTTTGTGACAGCCGAATGACATCCGCATCATTTATCTTATGTTTTGTCTCATAGGCCGACTTTGGCCTATCATGGACGTTAAAAACTCTCTCTCTCTCTCTCTCTCTCTCTCTCTCTCTCTCTCTCTCTCTCTCTCTCTCTCTCTCTCTCTCTCTCTCTCTCTCTCTCTCTCTCTCTCTCTCTCTCTCTTTGTGTGTGTGTGTGTATGTGTGCACGCAAAAGATCTGAAACCAGCACACATTCAGAAAGTGCATTAAGGTCTGAATTTTGAAACGACCACCCAAGTCAGAACACTGTCTTTCTATGCTGCATCTACAGACATTAGACCCTCTTGAGAGCAACTTCTTAGTCTTTCAGCTGTGCTGTAGACAAGCAGAAAACTTTCTCTAACAGCTCCTGAAGCAATTCGCCAGAGTCTTTCATATTTCCTGCCTCATTAATACCTTGAGAAGTTAGAGCTCCTTGACTGTTGGGCTGTCCAGCTTCATAGCACTCAAATGGTGAACTTTTTATAGCTGGCAGTTCCATGGCCTTCCTGATAACAAAATCATCTATGCCAACCATGAAGGTGACATTTATGCTAAGCAACAAACATATAACTCATGTCAACAGAGAGCTGAATGCTGCTGAAAGAAATGTCAGCGGAGATGGATGAGTGGAGGAAGGCAAAAGCAACTCCCCCAAAGCAGTGGGGGAGAGGAGAAGGGAGATATGGGAGCTAAAATTAACATGCTAAAGGAAGAGATTTCCACTCTGAAACGAGCTAATTGAAGGAAAAGCAAGCAAAGGACTCGAGCAAGGAGAAATTCAACCGTCAATGATTGAGAGATTCAAGGTCATACTGAGAAGCAAGCACAGACGATTAAAGAAGAGGAGAAAATATATGAAGAAAAGACCTCTTCATGGGTGGAGGTAATCACCCAAACACAAAAGAAGTTAGACAAGTCCGAGAAGTGGATTGAGGTCACCATGAATGGCAATACCTTGGTAACCTTCACTAAACGTGGCTGGGTAATTTGTATCAATGAGACTTGTCCTAGGAGCAATGAGACTTAGCAGTGCCTCAGTAAGCTGCTTTTGATGGCTCATCAAATCAACTTTTACTGCTTTTGATGACTCATCAAATCGACTGGAAACAAACGTTGCTCCAAGAGACGCTCAGATGCTCAGCCCCTCTTTGGAATGCCATTAGAGGGGAAGTGCACTGGAAATTTGGAAGGAAAGATTTGCGGTCAATTTGGACAAGCCTCCCAGAGAATGGAATATAGAACAATCCCTAGCGTGCCTAGGAAGCTCTGTTGCAGCGGTACGCGTACCGGATCCAAAATAAGGTTCGGTTTGAAAGGTACCAAACGGTACGTTCGGTTCGCAATTAGGTTTTTTGAAAATTGTGCCAACGACGGTTGAGACTCCAAGTTGCCCGCGAGCGTGAGTGACGAGCGTATTGACTCTTGAGCAATGAATTTAGTGCTTTCTTGAGCTTCCAATAACTACAACTTCAGCTTCTCTTAGATAGTGTAGCTCTCAGCCTTGAGCTTGCCCGCACGGTGCACTCCCGTCTCCCACAGTCCGAGTTCAGTCTCAGCCTCTAAGTCTTGAGCAAGTTGCTGCCCACAAGCTCATTGAGCTGCTTCGCTGCCTCTCAAGAGTCCATAGCACCATAGGATCACCTCGTGACTCTTCCCACCTTGAGGCAACACTACTGAGAATCAAGACTCAGCCTTGAACCTTGGAACTCGTTGCTCCATAATACATATCCATTGCCTCCCATAATTCTTCCATACTTGTCACTTCCATAATCCATTAAATGAAACTTGAAAGTTCAAAGTTTGAAAGTTCTCATATCTACTATCATGCCTCGTGCCGTATCAGGTGTATGGGATGCACATACAGCATGCCATTCATTGGCATCTAGGTCCAATGCATTTGGATCTGATACTAAAAAATGTGTCTGTAAGTATTGTGGTAAGAATTTCACTACTACCACAATACGACTCATTAGCCATGTGTCTAGTGTAGGGGGAGGAGGCATCTCACCATGTGAGAAGGTCCCTCTTGAAATTGCAAAGGTAATTCAGCGTGAGCATCGTTTTGTTCAACAAGGGAAGGAAGCTCGTTGTCATGAGATGGAGGCAACCTATGTTGAGATGATGGATGATGTGGATACCTCTGTTAGTCAAGAGACCTCCGCCATGAAGACCGACTTGCATCGTAACATGATGAGGAAGATACTTCTGTTCCTCCCCTTTCTCAAAGGGCAAGGCAAGCCACCATGAGCTCTTCCTTTATGTCCTCGGCATTGCATTCTTCAATGCAACCTGTCATTTAATGTAGTGAGGACTAACGCTTGGAGGAGAATGGTTAGAGCCATTGCTCAAGTTGGCCCATGTGATGATTGGCATGGAGTGGAGTATAATAGACTCCGTGAACCTATGTTAGATGAAGAAAAGGAGCGCATAGAGTTGCAACTAGAGCCCATTAGAGTGGGATGGAAGACCTATGGTTGCTCCATCATCTCAGATGGATGGAGTGATAATAGAAGACGCCATATCATTAACATTTTGGTGCCTAGTTGTTTAGGAACTTATTTCTTACGAGCTATTGATGTGAGTCATGCGGGGGTGCGCATCACTGGAGAGTTTATCTTTCAACATATAAAAACCGCTATTCTTGAGATTGGTGCAAAGAACGTTGTACAAGTTATAATGGACAATGCTTCCAATTGCAAGAGAATGGAGGAATTAGTTGAGAGAGAAGTCCCTAGTATTGTGTGGACCCCATGTGCCGCACATTGCATAGATCTTCTCTTTGAAGATCTTGCAAAATTGCCATGGCTTGCATCTTTAGTAGCAGATGCAAAACGTATCGTCACATTCACTAGGAAGAACCATCAAGCCTTAGCTATTTTTCGATCATATAGTGCACATGACATGATTCTACCTGCGGACACACGCTTTGCGTATATCTACTTAGTGTTCCGCAAACTCCACATGGTTATGGCCTCTTTGCATATGACAGTTATTAATCGTCATTGGTTGACCATGTCCACGATGAACACCGATATTGCTTGATATGTGCAACGCAAAGTTCTAGATGAGGACTTTTGGAATACATTTATATAGTCTTACGTATACTACACCAAGAGAGCTCCACTCTTGGTCTAGTGTATCATATGTATACACGTATGCGTCAGGCGATTGCTACATCCACGGCTTTGATTCCTTCTAGGTATGTTCAATGTTTTTGATTTTGTATAATAGTCATTGATCAATAATCAATTGTTTAATGTATAATTTGTTTTACATTTTTTTCTAGGAGGGAGGATGTACTTTGATTGATTGATTCACGATGGGTCCACTTATCTAGACCCATTCATGGATTTTCAGCTTTACTATATCCTTTCTTCAAAGGACCCTCATTATGGTCAAAGGGTTCCCTTTGGCTTATGAAGGATCAGTATATGGCACATATTTTCATGGAGGAGGAGCAAAGAGCATTTGACAACGAGTTCACGGGGTACATGAACAATGTCGGGATTGCTTATGGCCGTAGTACCTCGCTTCGCGCAAAGGTGACCACGCGACCCTTACAGTGGTGGCAGCATTATGGGTATGGTCACCCAACTGTTGCACCGGTTGCCCTTCGAGTCCTTTCACAGGTATAGTGGTTTATTTAATATTCAATGAATTATGAAATTATCTATTTCATATTAGAATATAGTAAAATTTTGATTTGATTTTTTCTCATCGATTTGGTTTAGGATGCTTCCGCTTCTTCTTGTGAGCAGAATTGGAGTTCGTTCTCACTTGTGCACACAGTTGAGAAATCGACCGAGTGTGTCACAATTGGAACATGTGGTCTTTCGCAAGGCCAATTTACGCCTTGTACAAGACCTAAAGAAGTTGGAAGGTCCCAAACAAGTATGAACATTGAACATTCAACATATGTTGTTTTAATGATCATTGCCAATTGATGTAATGCTATAATTTGTTTCCATTATAGGTTTCCCCTACATTATTTGATGACACAGTAGAGGTAGACACGGATGTCGAAGCTCGCATCCATGACGATGGAGGAGGACATCTACCGCATGTTACATGATGAGCTTGAGAGCATGGATAGGAGAGTGACACGAGCTCGTTCACGTGCCATGGTGCAACGAGATATCTATGATGTTCCATCTACTAGTTAAGCAGTAGCACGAAGGCATAAGCTACCTACACGACAAAGAGCGGGAGTGATCGATGACGATAATATTGGAGTCAGAGGCTCACACACTTCCAACTGGGACTATCAGACTAGGACTATCAGAGCGCCAGAGTTTGACGATGAAGGAAATGTTAATTCTTTTGGAGACATTTCTTCATCATCTTCATCATCAATGGGCTTAGATGATTAAATTTATTATTATTTTCATAATTGTATCTTCTTGTCACAGTCCACTTGATATTATATATAGTAAGGACTCACGACTCACGAGTGAGCATTGGACTATGATCCACCCATTTTGTATACTTGCGATGTATTGTGGTAAGTGGGTCATACATGGATGATGAGTCATGACTTGTCTTTGGTAATGGATTATGGAAGTGTTGACTCTACAGGTGCAACTTGCAAGATGCTCATTTTAAGTCTTAGTACTTTTCATTTCTCAAGTTCATTGTGTATGTTTCATTCAACTTTAATCAATTCATAATTTCATTGTGATCTCTCTTATGTGATATGGATCAAGAAGTTAAGTCTAGACTGAGGACTCTAATTTGTAAATACCTATATAATATTATAATAATACAATGTATATACATATTACATATACATATATAGTTATTAGTATGTATGTATTATGTAATATGTAAAATACATGTATGTATGTATGTATGTATGTATGTATGTATGTATGTATGTATGTATGTATGTATGTATGTATGTATGTATGTATGTATGTATGTATGTATGTATGTATGTATGTATGTATGTATGTATGTATGTATGTATGTATGTATGTATGTATGTATATATATATATATATATATATATATATATATATATATATATATATAATTCTTATATGTACAAAAAACCCTAACATACCTTACGAACCTTACCTCGAGGGTACGATTCGGTTCATGTACCTTACCCATACCGAACCTTAGGAACCTAACCACCTTGCTAGGAAGAATTCGGGACTGAAAAATCCTCCTTTTAAACACCATAGGGTGTTCATTTTCGCTGATAAACGAGTGGGCTCCCCACGAAGGGATAATAGATCAAAAAAGGCTTTATGTAAACTTCATTAATGAGCACTTTAGAAATGGCTTTGAACTTTCACAGAACTTTCCCAGATGAAAATATGATTATTGCTGTTCTCATAAAATGAAATCATCGTGCTTTAAATGCAATAAATCATGCGATAGGTTAGGCTATATAAAAGACCTCTTGGGTCATCCTCACACGATTCAGCATACATTTAGGAGAGAACTGCTTATGTAAGGAGGTGTCTTGCTGTGTGGCTTTTTACATATTGTCAGTCATACGGAGAGATCCTGGATATTCAGCCTTTAGAGTTCAGCATTGGACTTGATTCAACTTGCATGAAGAGGACAACATCATCACATCTACATTGAAGGGATTGAGGAAGAACTTAGTGTTTTTACCTCAGCTCAGTTTTTTCCTTCTTCCTCTACTGGAGATCTTCATCAAATTTATACTTTGCTGCTAGTCATCAGTTTCAGCTCTTTGATTCTCAGCTTTCAGTTCATATGTATAATAACTCATGATTCAGGTATTCAGGGATTTTGTAATCCGTCTGCTTTATGTACGTTAATGACTTCATTAACCAGATAGCCGTTCATATAGTCCTTTGTATATCTATCCCTTGTTTTATCCAAGACCTTGGGTGAACAGCCTACAATCATTTTGAGATTACTATATGCATGCACATGTGGAATCCATTGTTACACTCATTTACGCAAACGAGAAACACTTGCCTTTGCTCGCTGCATATAATGTGCCAGAACGAATTGCAGTCACGCCAGCTACAGATGAAACGAAGACAACATTTCCTTGCCCTGTTGCCTTCAGAAGAGGATGAGCCAACTGAGCGTTATGATAAGCTGATTCGAAATTTGTTGACATTATATGAGAAAAATCCTCTGCAGTGTATTCCACAGTTGGCTTTCTTAGGTTTGTGCCCACATTATTCACCTGAGAAAAACAAACTCAGGATAAAAAGCTTCATAAAAACATGGATGAATCGACAAATCCCTAAATGCCCATTGGTGACTTATAACACAACTTCACAAAGTAATCAGCCACAAGATAATACAAACACTAGTCTGTTATACTTAATGTTAATTAAATAGCGTGGAATCGCACTAGTTTTATAAGTGCCAAATGGCAGTTTTAAAAGTGTATTACGCTAGAATGCTCTTATAAATGTGTAAGCATAACTTAAGAAGTATGTCTCTATGCTGAGTTTCTGACATTACCTAGAAACACTTAGCAAGCATGGGAGTGGCACAAATCAATGAAGAAAGAATAACACTGCACAGGAAAACAGCTAGGAAAAGAGAGAGAGTTAATAATTAAGATTACAGAATCAAGTGAATTCCAGAACGATTAAAACATTCACCAGAATATTAAGTTTTCCTTTGAAAGTTGAGGAAACATTATGAAACAAGGCCTCCCTTTGTCCTCGAGATGAGACATCACAGACACACCCTTCAACATGCAGACCTGCTTTTTCCCATTCTTTTAGACACCTTGTCAAGTCTTCCTTTGATCGTGCACATGTGTACACATGAGCTCCAAGGTTGGCCAGCTCTTCAACAATTGCTCGCCTGTAGATAGCTGTTCACATCAATCGTTTCTGAATAAATCATATAACAGCTCAAAATGAAACTAAGAGGCATTACCCAATCCCACGAGTTCCACCAGTTACAAGGGCACTCTGACCATGCAATGACCATCTTGAAGAGAAAGAAGAATTTGAGGAGTTCATGTTGAAATTGATGCTTGTTGAATATGATCTCCCAAGATTTCTCCAAAATGGCTATGCTAATTACACACAATAACTGCCTTGGTTCTCTGGGGTTGAAAAAAATATTACATTATCATCCTCACACAGCACCTACCCGATTTTCTCATGTATTATAAAAATGCCCAAGATAATTAAACCTAGGCAGAGCAAAGAACACCTTCTATTCTGAAAATGATATGTGACATAACTTTGAAAAAAACACGAATTTAAGATAGAAATAATAAGAACAAAATAAAAACTCCAAATATACTCTCATACAGAAGAAGGTTGAAAGTGTCTTAGGTTGTGAAATCCAGCTAACATGTGAAATTAACTCTTTTACAAACAAATTTGACTAGCAAAGTATATTCTCACATCCTATGGAGCAATTCAAGGCATATGATGCAAGCTATCACTCTAGAATGCTATGACACACTTATTGTTGACAGATTAACTGAATGTTTGCTCAAATAATGCACCTAACTTCAATATAAGCACGAGGAATAGCCACATTTTCACATCATAAAAAAAGAAAATCCATTATTTTAACACTGCATATATTGTTCATGCATTATTGACAAGTGCACATACATGCATGCATACATACATACATGCATGCATACATACATGCATGCATGCATGTATACACACATACATACATGCATACATACATACATACACACACACAAACACACATATACATATTCCCTATATTGTCATCTCCTTACATATTCCCTATATGGTCATCTCCTTCTAGCTATTGAGCTTTTTTGTATCTTTTTATGCTTTGATTTTTAGCATATAATACCAAAGATACTATTATCTGCTAGTGGCTTTTCCACTGACTAAAAGCCATCAAGTACTTCTTTGCAGTTTAACTTAATGGAATTATGCTTCATCTTTGTTCTTTCGTCTTGAACAGGCATTGTACTGAACATTGTATCACACATATCATGATGTATCACAGGTCGTTTTGGGCTTTCGAACAAATTTATAGCGTTTCATCTCTCTCTCTCTCTCTCTCTCTCTCTCTCTCTCTCTCTCTCTCTCTCTCTCTCACACACACAGAGTTAAAAACTAACGTGTAGGATCACCGCTAAAAGTTGCCTGCGCCGTTTGACTGACTTTTGGAGGGGACCCTGCTAACCTGCGTATCCATCGAGGCACCTTCTGTACGTTTGCCCGATGAGCGAGGTATCTCGAGTGGCGACTGGATAACAAAGAAAGGCTGAATAAAAATCGCAAAACGTTATTTTTACAGCTCCATAGGAAGCCGATGAACACGTGTTACAACATTTCCATGATCCCTTACGCGTAAAATCTGCGAATGAGCAGGGCTACCGAACCAAACTCATCACTTTGACGCAGCAGTTCTCCGTTGCGCAAGCACTCACAAAGCATACATCTCCGTGAAAGCATTTGTATACCTCATGGTGATCGTACTTTTTTTTTTAATAAAAAGAAGTTTTACCGTAATTTACTCTCCCATCAAAGCTTCCCTCCCTTCATGACATTGGGTTCCGGAAAAAGTTCATCAAAGCTGTTAGCACCCTCTTTGATAATGGTCACTCTAGAATTTCTATTAATGTTGTTCTTTCTCCTCCTTTTAAACTCATGAGGTCTATCAGGCAAGGATGCCCCCCTCCTGTTTGCCATAGCTAGTGATGCTCTTGGATGGCTTCTTAAGGATGCTATGAACCAAAAGAAGCTGGAAGGAATTTATGTCCGTGGGTCTGATGAACAACTTTGCCTTCAGGCTTTTGTTGATGACATCAATATTTTGGTTAAAGTTGAACCTAGATTTGCTGACTGTGTTCTTGAGTGTCTTAACACTTTTTGCCTAGCTAGTGGCTCCCACATTAATAATTAAAAAAACTGCTTTCAAAACTTCTATTCATTGTGAGCCCCCATCTATTTTAGGTTTGGGTTGTGATATCATTAAGAATGGGGAGATCTTTAGGTTGCTTGGCATTCCTATGGGGTTCCAAGTGACTTTAAATCAGAGATGGATTGGATTATGAGTAAATTTAGAAGTAAGGTGTTCCATTCGTATGCTTGTCAGGCCTCCCTATCTCACAGGGTGTTTGTGTTGAATCACTATATTCTACCCTCCCTGGTTTCTTTTCTCTCCTGTTGGATGCCTAATAAAAAGAATTTTAGTCGGGTCTTTGCCCTTTCTAGAAGATATCTTTGAGGAGGAAACCTTCTCTCCAACAAAATCCCAAAGGTGGCATGGAAAGTATGTTGCCTCCCCAAAAAGGAAGGTGGACTTGGTATCTTTTGCCCCATCAAGATGGATTCCAATCTCTCAGCTAAGTGGATCCATAAGGCTATCAATTCTACTGACTTGTGGGCTCTTTTAATTAAAAGAAACATTGACAACTTTCCCCCTCTTCAGTATAAATCTTGGAAAAAGCACAATTTGTGGGATATTCTGGTTTCTCCCAAAATATACTCACGGTTGGTAGCACTATCTCTTGCAGGTTCTGGAATGCTTGGATGTCTATCAAGAAAGCTTGTTCCCCTGACCCTAAATTCTTTCATCTAACTGATTTTTTTTATGTAGGAGAGCATTTGGACTGGTTGGATATCACTGTGAGACAATGTCTCTCTAGGAATAAGACAGCACAAGTGCTGTAAACTTGGATTTTCCACTTGGAGAGACCTCACTTCTATAAATCAGGTACTGACTCAAGAACAGGTTGCTGACAATTTTGTTTTATCTTATGGTTGTTTGCAGGTTTTGCTGTCACACAAAGACATGTTGAGCAGAAGGCTTTCTGATTGCAACCAGAGAGTAGCTGTCAAGTTGAAAGATGTTACCAGTGACATGTTGAAGAGATATAAGCAACAGAAAGGTTCTATCAATATTATCCTTCCCAAACTCAACCAGAGATGGAAGACCCAATGAACTACTACTCAGTGGACTCACATATTTATGACTCTTTGGCACATACCTTATAACATCAAACACTCCTTTTTTATGTGGTTGATCATTCACAATGGTATTTGGTGTGGTGCCAAAGCCAAGAAGTTTGGCATTAAACATGAAGTTTGTATGCACCTATTTTTCAATTGTGTTCATGCTCAACAGTTCTGGAGGGTTCTCTCACCTGTATGTCAAAAGATGAACATCACCCTCAGCTATAGTGAGACCATCCTTGGTCCTTGCAACAGGCTCGACTATACTCTTTGGAATATTTGGAGAGGTCACATTCTCTTGCATATCTGGAGATCTATAAATCTTAAAGTTATCAATAATTACAAAGGATCTTTGATGCGGATTTTCCTAAGAGGCTTCAGAGGTCTGGGCATCAAAGCTACCTCTGACATCAGAGATGCCTCCAATGAAGAGTTCAGGTTGTCCATACACTTGGCCAATACTACCCCTTGCAAGTGGAGGGAGTCCCTCCTACAAATGTACTCTGATGTAAGATTTCAAATGGTCTTGTATTGTACATAACTGTACTGCTCTAGGGTGTGCTCCTGTTTGTTCTTTGTAGCCATGTATGGTCCCTAGAGGTTCTGTGTCTCTTGTTGTTTTGGTGGGGGCCCTGCCCCTTGTACATCCATACATTTCTTTTTTAATCTAAACTTCCTATTCCTTCAAAAAAACTTACTCTCCCATGCTTGAATTAATAAAAGAACAAATATACAATGAATGAGCTTAATGCTCTTCGGATCCTCTATATCATGGCTCAAGTGTTATGGCTGACCAAATCTGTAAGATAATTAGGATTCAATGGGAAATAAATGTTCTAAAAAAAGTTGTTGAGAAGTTTAATGACTTTTTCTATCGCCTTCATGCACGATTCACTTACTTTTAATCTTTTTGTTTTCCAGGACAAACATTCTATGGTGTCTAAAAGGGAGAGAGTTTTTACAATTACATATTCTTCTACCTAACAAGTATAGATATTTTTCAATCGACCACTCTTTCTGATGGCCATCAAAGTTTATCGCACATCTTTCTTTTCATATCTTCCATAGCGATTCCCCTCTAGTAATGGCATTACACAAAGTTGAAGAGCAACCAATTATTTCTCCAAGGTGAAGAGTAGCCAAAAAGTTGAAGAGTAGCCAATTATCATACTTTATCATCCCTCAATGTCCCATTGAAACCATATGGCAAAGCCATTAGAGCTCGTTAAATTGGTTGCTTGGGACTTTCATCTCTTGAAATGAGGGTGACGGTTCAACCTCTTCCTAAAACATGACAATCATGGGTCTTACGTCAGTGTATTGCTTCCAGATAGATTTAAATTTAAGTTGTCTTCGAATAGTTCTTTCCACATGTTATCTTCATATAATATAACCCTTGCTTTGTGGGATAAGGAGGATTTCATAGGTAATATGTCCATTCATTTTTGTAGTTGTTCTTTCAATTAATTCAAACAAAGGAAGATTAAGTTTTTGTTGAACTTTCTTTTTTTATTTTTTTTTAGTTTTTGTAGAGGACTAGACTTGATTGTTTTCATTATTACTGATCATTTTGATTTTTGTCACAAATCCCATGAGTCACAAAAGTGTGCATCCATCATTCACAAAAAGTGTGCATCCCATCAGTCACAAGTGTGCGTGTATGTAAAACAAAAAGTCCGTGTATGTAGAACACAAAGCACATTACTCAAAAAGTTCTCGTGCATGTGTGTATCTTATCTCAATATTTTTAGTTCAAAATCTTGTTGGGGATATCATGCAAAAATACACTTTTTCTTGCGTGTTGATATGAAGAATATGGTTCAAAGAGTACATAGTGTTCTTCAACGAATATTCCAAATTCTCTTAATTTATCCAAAGACTATAATAGTAAGATGAGTGAAGACTGGAAGTGAAGAATAAGTGAAGACTGGAAGTGGGCTACCGGTATCAGACAAAACGACTCTATCTGGTTTCCGATCCATGGCATCCGGAGTGTGGATTCTTGGAACATTCAAAATGTCAAGAAGTTATGGAACAAAGGCTTCAAAAAATGGAAACATCTCTGGAAACAATACACCAACCGCTGGATCAACTTCGAGGATATTGACCCTTGCATCAACATTTTGTACAAAGAATGGAACACTTTGCAAAGCAGATGTCTCGCTTGGGACTCACACAAAGTTTGCCTTCTCGTGGGACATGACACGTTGAGCTCGCTTGGTCTCAAATGGCACAATGGGAATAGCCTATCAAAAATCCCGAACTTCAAGGAAACAATTGACTATCAGGTTAACCTCAACAAGAAATGGTGCCTATCATGGACGTGGCTTCGGTGGGACATGAAGTTCATGGCTATCTGGCACCCCCTCATAGAAATCAAAAAGTCTGTCCTCTTTATGTCAAATTCTTCATCATGGAATCTGGACCAACCTTAAGGCTAGCAAATTCTGTGGGATTCCTCCCTGGTGCAAACGCTGCTACCGGTCTATCGAAGATGTTTCACACATCTTCTTTACCTGCCCCAACTCCAACAGACTCTGGCTGACCGTTGGTAAGAAAATTAGACTTCAGAAACATCCCAGTTGGCAGCAAGCCCTTCTGGGAGAAGCGATCGGCTGCTCCGCGACTCTCTGGAATGCCATTAGAGGGGAGATCCTATGGAGAATCTGGCGGGAAAGATGTGCTTTCAACTTCGGTGACTCCCCCAAAGAGTGGTCAATTGAGAAATCGTTGTTCTTCCTTGGTAAAAGGATTGTTAACTGTAAGAAATCCCCCCCCCCCTTCAGGCACCATCAAGTACTCCTTTTGATCAATAACAAGCTTAAACCCAAGTGGGCCCCACATGAGAGTGATGAGAGGGTAATTAACCTTTTTTGTAATGCCATCTAAGCTCTGTAAAAGCTTCCCTTGCTTTGTGGAATATGGGGGGTCCCGTGGACACTAGTCCCCTTCTCTTGTACTTTTCTTTATTTAATTCAAGTCCGGGAGAGCAGGCTAATGTCGAACTTCCTTTATATTAAATAATAGTGAGAGTGCAACACAACGTCGTGTATATCGAGAATAGAATATTCATTTATTCCAAAAGTCGTAGAATATTCCGAACTTTGAGAGATACCCTTTGAATTCTCCCAACATAGTGTCCTTCTCAACCCCTTGAATTCTCCGTGCATAAGTGGGCGAGCTCTTTTTACGAGAAAAATATGAGTTGTTGGAGAAAGCCTCTTAGAAACACTCAAATGTATATCTTACACAAATGCCATGAATCTCATTTGGCTTCTTCATCTATGGGACAAAGGTCTTGAGGTATAGAATTGTGCATAGAATACGTGGCTTTTAAGGTGGAACATGAGACCTCTACACAAAGATCTCCTTAATGCATTAGAAATTCTGCTTAACACAAAGAGAATGCACTAGAAACACAAAACATGCAAGGCAAAAAAGCAATGAGCATGGATGCACAAGGTCCACAATGGGTGGTTATCATAAGATAACTTAACCTGTCCGAAAAGACAAGTTAACATTTCATAATGAATTAAGCAAGCTAAGTGTTTACCACTAACTTTAAATAATGTGAAGAAGGAGTGCTTGGGTTCAAGCTTTGTGAGAAGAGTCTTTTTGGACTCCCGTCATGCGCACTATATGAACTCATCGTGTCATAAGAATTGTATATGGTGTGCTAAATTGAATGTGGATGTTTCACATTCATGGATTAGTGTATTTATTTTGTTTTGCTTGGCTAGAGCGAAATTGCATCCTTCTTTTTTTAGTTCATCATCATATTCTCTACTACACCCAAATTTTTGTCAGCATGGATAGTATATTTTGGATAATTTATAATAAAGAGTTAAATACTCTCATGCAATAGATCATTTGTTCTTCTCTACTAACTTTATTGCGAAATCTTTTTTTATTGGTTCTATGATCTAAAAGAAAATGGGGTTTTAATACAGCACTCTTTGTGAGGATTAGATAAAAAAAAACACAGGATTAGGAGTGGAGATCATTGCCTTTAAGCTACAAATAAGATTGGAATTCATCTCCAATAGTGTAAAGAGGCATGGGAGGTTGACAATCTCAACAAAGGCTGGAAGATCCAACTTCATAATGAATTGAAATTTGGAAAAAAAGTCAAGGAGAGGGAAGTGTGATATACTTTTTTTACCACCTATCATAATATAAGAGGAAAAATAGCACCACCCTCATTTTTATATAGGGGAAAGATAGTCCCTAGAAAGAGGTGGTACATAAACCTAAGCTTAAAAAAAAGGGGGGGGGAGGGGTTGTCTTTTGAGCTTATCTGAAGCTCTTCTAAAGAGAATAGAACCTAATCTAACCTTTGTTTTCTTCTTCTATTGGCAAGTATCCAATCTCTTCTTGTATAAAAGTAATCATTTTTTAATGAGAGAGAATATGGTGCAATTATAGCTATATATACTTACATGTACATGTATGAAAGATTACACATCTATGTAGTTTATCTTTTCCCTCTAGTACCTCTCTTTGTATCTATTTCATGTTCTTCTTCAATTGAGCATATATGTATGTCCTTCTCAACTCTCTCTCTACCTCGCATCTCTACTAATCCATATGCTTCTCTTTTCTTTTCTCTATGCATGATTGTACTCTATGGTGGACTAACAACATATGCTCGTACTTGGAGAATCGAGATGTTTTTCCACTGCAAGAAGAATTGGGAAAAGATCGAGATGACATTGGGACAATGGAATGGCATTGAGAATAGTTATCTATGATTGGATTGGAATGATGAGTTTATTGTTTGACACGTAGAAATTGACAATGCTACTTGTTTAGGCAATGGAAAACCTACTTCATGGTTTTTTTTTTCACTTAATGAAAATTGTTATCCCTTGGAGGTCTCATCTTCAATATCTTTGGAAGTAGCTCATCTTGTACATAATGCTCAGATGGAATTGTATCTCCCTTTTGTGAAGGATGCATCTTATGTGGTTTATCTTTAGGTGTTGATGCATTTTAGAAGAATTAATGTCCTCCTCTAGATCCATATGCCTCATCCATGATGAAGCATGTGAATGTGCTCTCATAATGCATCATTCAATAGTCTCAAGCGCCTTTCAACAAACGATTTGATCATTTTATTTTGTTCATCATGAAGATATGGACTTATATTACCATTCTCATTAGACCAAAAGCCTTTGTCAAATATGTTCTCAAATTTAAAATTCAACAGAACGAAGGTTGTGTGAAAAAATCAAACTCTAGTAGATAATCATCATATTGTATATCTTATGTTGGACACTTGAGAGTCTTGAAGTTATTGTAATTTCGTACTTATCTTGGACACTTGAGAGTCTAAAAGAGCACAATATGTGTACACTTACCTTACGAATGATGGCATGTTTGAAATATGCAACAATTAAACATTTTTTTAGTATTTGCTAAAGCATTTAACACACATTATTT
Organism: Ceratopteris richardii; assembly: GCA_020310875.1. Taxonomy (NCBI): domain Eukaryota; kingdom Viridiplantae; phylum Streptophyta; class Polypodiopsida; order Polypodiales; family Pteridaceae; genus Ceratopteris; species Ceratopteris richardii. The sequence continues at coordinate 118,245,607 of CM035412.1, read as the reverse complement.
TCCTAGTTATTAAATTTTTTACCAATCAAATTATCATCTATTATCAATAAAAATTTAAGTAGATAAATTTAAAGAGAGCGTTCTCAAAACGTGATCAGATAGCACAACACCGGCTAAGTTAGATGATGATGCCAACAACAAAAATGTGTACAAAAATCTCTCTATTTTGTCCCTCTCTTGCATACAACAGATATATGAAACGGAGGAAGAGAATTCTATATCTCTATCTCTTCTCTCTCAAACACCACAACTAGGCATACACATAGTCACGTATAAATGCTCTTTAGGTTTGGAAATGAGGTAGTAGCTAATTCAGATTTCGCAAACAAAAGAGCATTTCCTGTGTGCACGAGCAACATCAAGTGATACATATTGCTTGATCGAGATGTCTTTGTGTATTAGACTTGCACCATTTTCTTTTGGCACAGAAAGCGAAGAAGAGTTCATTCTGATATATGGAGTAACTTGTTAACCGCCGGATGCCGGACTATTAGTGTCTTTGTAAATATGACCCGGTGAAACGTCTTGCCAAAACGGTAGATCCATGTGACTCTTCAAAGTAATGAAATACTTCTCTATCTCGGGGGGAATCAGACAGATAGACAAGAAGGAGACAAGTATCGGATGCGTAGGAGTGTCAGTCTGGTGCATCATAGAAGAGTGCTTTATCAAATTGATTCACTGTGATCAAGTGTTTGATTATTGTTGCTGCATAGTAATTAATTGTTATGTTCATCTCTAAGTGTTGGTGAAAACGTGATTTGGTGATTTGCACTATGTATCTGTAAAGTTCGGTGCAGAAGATAAGTTGGATGCCATATTCGATAATTTGTCATTAATTCAGTGCTAAGTACCTTGGAGAAACACATGAATTTAGTTTTTATTGGATTTTGCCATCCAAGAACCCTATCAACCTATCCTGCTCCCTCACCAAACTGGACCACAGGTTAACACTAGCGATCCCGAAAGATGCTGAATCAAGTTCTTCTTTTTGTAATTAATAATATTTTTGGGGTTTAGGTCCTCCGTGCATGCCAGTCTTAGTCGACAGATGTCGTACTATTAGTACCTTTGTAAATATAACCCAATGAAACGTCTTGCCGAAGCCGCAGATCGATGTATTTGTTCAAATTAATGAAATACTGCTCTATCTCGAAGTACGCAAATAGATAGTCAGGAACAAGACACGTAACAAATATGCCAAAATGTCAGTCTACGGCATTATAGAAGAGTTCTTTATCAAATTGGCTCGCTATGATCAAGTGTTTGATTATTGTTGTGTGTAGCAATTAATTGTTTTGTTCATCTTTGAGTTTTGGAGTTCGAGATCTGCGGAAGCACGCAAATAGCACAGGGAAGAAGAGGAAGCTTGGAGAACAACACACAATACTAATTGTATTACCAGTAGAATGTACGAAGATAAGTAACCCGTTAGGGCAATAAGCATATCTACAAGCTAGGAAAACCTAGTGTCTTCACACACATCACTACCTAAATATATCAACAGATCCCCCCTGGGAGTGATGTGGTGAACAAGGAGCTAGCACTCATGTGTAAGGAAGTGCCAAGCTATGTGGAATCAATCCACAAAAGGAAGTAAGCCCAAAGCTTTGCAAAAAGCTTCAAACTTCTCTTAGGTAGAGCCTTTGTGAAAAGGTCTGCAATGTTCTCCTATGTGGGCACATATGCGAAGCTGATCTCTCCAGCAAAGAACCTCTCCCTGACATTATGATAATGCACCTCAATGTGCTTAGTGCGAGCATGGAACATGGCGTTCTTTGCAACTTCTAATGCGCTCTAACTGTCAATGAAGATGGTGGTGGTAGAAGACTGACCAACACCCAAATCAACCATAAGGCGCCTAAGCCACACACACTCATCAGTCTCTCTGAAAACTGCCCTACACTCTACCTCACAACTAGAAGTGGCCATAGTAGGCTCCTTCTTGCTCAACCAAGATATGCATGAGCTACCAAGCATGAAGCAAAAACCATTGGTGGACATACGAGTGCCATAGCAACCAACCCAATTAGAGTAAAAAAAGGCATGTAAATCTAGCGGTAGTGATCCCTTGTTGGGATAAAATAATCCAAGTAGACGGGTACCACTCAAGTAGCGAAAGATGCGTTTAACTGCCTGCCAATGATTGACACCTGGGTAATGTAAAACCTTCTCATCTGTGAGACAGCAAAGTGAATATATGGCCGGGTAATGCATAAGTAAATCAAGCATCCAACAACCTGAAAATTAAGAACAACATCAAATGCATCTCCAGCATCATGAAGACTCAATTGTAAACCTGTCTCCATAGGATTTGCAATAGGTTTGTAGTCTTCAAGGCCAAAACACTACAATAATGTGTCAATATATTTCCTTTGACACAGAGCTATTCTGCCATCAACTTGCATAAACTGGGTGCCCAAATAATGATGCAAATGCCCCAAATCTGACTCTCAAATGAGGCATGCAGATCGGCCTTAAAATCAGCAATATGCTTCTCATGAGGACCAGTGAGCAACATGTCATCAACATACACAACAATGATTAGAAGCACATCATTAGCACGCTTAACATATAAGGTGCTTTTAGTTGAGCTATTCTCAAAACCACGTGCAATCAGCTAGGCATCTATCTTTTCATATCAAGCACGTGGTGCTTGCTTTAAACCATATAATGCTTTCTTTAACCTGGACACCTAGTTTTCATGCCCTTTCTGCACAAAGCCATGGGGCTGAAAAACATACACTTCTTCATGCAAATTACCATTCAAAAATGCAGTTTTAATGTCCAACTGATGTACATTCCAACCATGATGAGCTGCAAGTGCATAGATGTTGTGAAGAATAGTCGTTTGGCAAGTAGGAGCAAAGGTCTCATCAAAATCAATGCCTCTTTCCTGAGCATAACCCTTTGCAACAAGCCTAGCCTTATACATGTCAACTATTCCATCCGGCTTATGCTTAAGCTTATATACCCACTTAGTGTTAATGGCCTTTTTGTTAGGAGGCAATTCACATAAAGACCAGGTGCCATTTTTTCATTATAGCATCCTATTCAGATTGCATAACAGCCATCCAATTTTTTGAATTTTGTGCTTCATCAAACAAAATAGGCTCATTCTCATCATAGAGACTAGAGGTAGCCATAGCATAGCAATCTAATGCAAAACAGGCAATATGAGAGCCTGAACGAGTACGATATGATAGAGGTGCATCTCATTCGCTAACACAACAAGTCCACACCAATCATTTTGGCATAGTTTTTACCTCCTCAATATCAGCTCTCTCATAAAAAAGTGCATCATGCAAATCTGCATTTAGAAATGGAATGATCTGCATCATCACATGAAACTTGTAAAGGCTGAGAAGTTGCCTCATTAGGAACAACACTAGATTGTCCACTTGTAAAAAGAGGCATCAAAGTATCATACATGTCTTTGGGGCTAATAGATGTCTCCTTAGTACATGAAAGTAGTGGCTAAATAACATCTTCCACAAAAACGACATCATGACTAACCAAAATGCATTTACTCTATGGATGATACACATGATGGCCTTTGCTTTCAGAATTGTACCCAAACAAAATACATTTCACTGCTTGATCATACAATTTCCTACGTTGTTGTTCAGGCACTAATGCATATGCCAGACAACCAAAAATGCATAGGTGAGCAATAGATGGATTGCAACCATGCCAAAGCCTCATACGGAGTGATAGACTGCAATGCTTTAGTGGGACACCTGTTAAGTACATATGATGCACACATGATAGCCTCAAGCCAGAAACTATGTGGTAAAGCTTGACTTTTGATCATACACCTCGCCATCTCCATGAGTGACATGTTCTTCATTTCAACAACTCCATTCTATTGAGGTGTATAATGTTGATAGTGATGTGTGTGACATGTTCTTCTGTTCAACAACTCCATTCTATTTAGGTAGTGATGTGTGTGAACACACTAGGACCGCCAGGGCACTTTTTTCCCTCTTTAGGAGGTTTTTTTCCCCGGCTTGTATATACGCCTATTGCCCTAATGGGCTACTTATCTTGTACATTCTTTAGTAATACATTCAGTATTGTGTGTTGTGCTCCAAGCTTCTTCTTCTTCCTTGTGTTGTTCGCGTGCTTCCGCAGACATCTATCTCCAACAATTGGTATCAGAGCAGGTCGTCGCTTCATCTAGGGCACCGTCGACACTCCTCCATTTGCAGTCTCATAATTGCACGAATTTTGGTGAGCATACTTAACATGTTTTTGAGATCAAAATGGCTTCGCTTTGTGGTGCCTAAATCGCGATCTGAGCTCATTTCAGCCTCCGAACGCATTATCACAGTGCTTGTGCAGGCTATTTCGTCTTTTTGTGCCAAAGGTATATTCCAATTTTTGTTCGCCATTATAAGCGTCTCAAAGTCTACTACAGGTCTAGCAGAATTCGTCGGGGCAGTTCTGTTCAACTTTTTGAGATACAATCAATTTTCTGCATCAAGGTATTTTAGTCACCGGCCATGGCTGAAAGCAGTTATGTATTCTGTATGTTGGCCGTTGAGAATAAGTTTGATGGTACCAACTACCCATTATGGGCTTATATGATGCGACATGTATTGGTTGCAAAAAGATTGTGGAACATTGTGCAGGGTGTTGAAAGACGTAAGACGTCCTGTTACACCTCTGACTACAGGTACTGCAAATACAGGTGCTGGAGCTGATGAAGATGGTGTCGAAGATGCTCTTCCGCATATTCCTATTCGTGCTGTTTTTTTTGCTACATCTACTGCAGAGCAGATTCGTTGGGATGGCAGAGATGCCCAGGCACATGCATTGATAGCTTTGTCTGTCAAACGTGCCATTATTCCTCACATTCGCTCTTGCAGAACAGCTAAGGATGCTTGGGATGCACTTATCACATTGTACCAAGCTAGGAATGATGCACTTGGAGAGTGAGCACATAAATGAAGGTGATTCTATGGACAGTTTCCTAACCAAGATCAAAGACTTGAAGGAACAATTGATATCTACTTATGAGGTTATACCAGATAGCGCACTTGTGCAGACCGTTCTGAATGGTCTTCGTGATTCATATCAGAGTTTTGCTTCTACTCTTCGGTTGATGATGAAAGGCAATCCAAATGCCTTATCACTTGAGGAGTTAGTCTCTGTTCTGTTGCAGGAAGATCAATCAAGGCAAAACATGTCCATTATGCGAGTTGCAGATCAAGCTTTCCTGGCTAGTCATAAGGGCAAAGGAAAATGGAGCTCTTCAACTAGTAAGCAGAAATCTGCTAATTTTGCATATTCAAAGAAGGAAGATAAAGATGAGAAGAAATCAGAAAAGTAGAAATTGTTTTGTTAGTACTGTAAAGGGAATGATCATATCATAAAGAACTGTCCAAAACTGGCTGCTAAAGAGGCAAAGAAGAAAGAGGCTGGAATGGTTGTTGCAGAGGCCTCTACACCAAAAACAGAGTCTACAAATCTTGTGCAGGAAGAAGAATGGGCGTTTACTACTGTCTGCAGTTTTGACCCATCTTCTCATGATCAATGCATATCTACAGTAGACTCAGATGTTTGCCAGTATTTTGACAGTGGGCAACCAAACATATTACCTCGCAATGCAGTTTCTTCTCTTCACTCGAGCCTGCCCCTACAGGGAATACTGTAACATGCGCCAACAACTCCTCTTATCCTGTTATGGGAGTTGGTAAGATCATTTTGACTACTACTGATGGTAGTTCTTTCACTTTGTCAGATGCTTTATTTGTGCCAGGGATAAAAAAGAACCTGCTATCAATTTCTGCATTAGCCAAGATTGGCTTGGTTGTGAAATTTGTTGATGACAGGTGTACTGTTCATTATCTGTCAAATGGCGATGTGATTATTGCTTCTGGCATTTTATGTCATGGGCTCTATAAGCTCATAGACTATGAAAGATCTGTAAATAATTTGGCAGGTGCAGTAAATGATTCTCAGGCTATGTCAGATGCAAAGCTTTAGCATGCACGCTTTGGTCATCTGAATTTTGCTAGTTTGCTACGCCTGCAAAAATCTGAAATGGTGTCCTCGTTGCCCAACTTGAGGCACCTGGAAAACATGTTTGTGAAGGCTGTATTTTGGGCAAAATGTAGCGTTCATCCTTTCCAAAAGATGGTTCAGTTCGGGCTACTCATGAAATTGAAGCTTATACATAGTGATATCTGTGGTCCTATGCAGACACCTTCTTTTGGGAATTATCTTTACTTAGTGACTTTCATCGATGATTTTTCCAGGCATGCATAGGTATATCCATTGAAGGCAAAGTCCGAAGTGTTCATGTGCTTCAAACAATTTTTGGTTTTGGCTGAAAATCTATCAACATGTAAAATGGGCACCCTCCGTTCTGATCCAGGGGGAGAATATATGTCTTCTGATTTCAATGCATTTCTGGCTTAACTTGGGATAAAACACCAGTGTATAGTGCCGTATACACCTCAACAGAATGGAGTTGCTGAACGAAAGAACAAGTCACTCATTGAGATGGCGAGGTGTATGGTCAAGAGTCAGGCTTTACCACATAGGTTCTGGCTTGAGGCTGTCATGTGTGCAGCATAGGTACTTAACAGGTGTCCCACTAAAGCACTGCAGTCTATCACTCCATATGAGGCTTGGCATGACCGCAAGCCATATGTTGCTCATCTACGTGTTTTTGGTTGTTTGGCATATGCACTAGTGCTTGAACAACATCGCACAAAATTGGAAGATAAGGCAGTAAAATGTATTTTTGTTGGGTACAGTTCTGAAAGTAAAGGCTATCGTCTGTATCATCCACATACTAAATGCATTCTGGTTAGCCGTGATGTTGTCTTTGTGGAAGATGCTATTCAGCCATTGCTTTCATGTACTAAGGAGACATCTGTTAACTCCAAAGACATGTATGATACTTTGATGCCTCTTTTTACAGGTGGACAGTCTAGTGCTGGTCCTAATGAGGCAACTTCTCAACCTTTGCAGGTTTCATATGATGATGCAGATCATTCTATTTCTGATGCAGATTTACATGATGCACTTGTTGATGAGAGAGCTGATATTGAGCAGGCAAAAACTATGCCAAAATGGCTGGTGCAGACCTTGCGTGCAAGCAAATTAGATGCACCTTTGTCATATCGTACTCGTTCAGACTCTCATAGTGCCTCCTTTGCATCAGATTGTTATGCTATGGCTGCATCTAGTCTCTGTGATGAGAATGAGCCTATTTCTTTTGATGAAGCACAGATTTCAGAAAATTGGATGGCTGCTATGCAATCTGAATATGATGCTATAATGAAGAATGGTACATGGTCTTTTTGTGACTTGCCTCTTGGCAAGAAGACCATTGGCACTAAGTGGGTATACAAGCTGAAGCGTAAACCTGATGGCACAGTTGACAGGTATAAGGCTAGGCTTGTTGCAAAGGGTTATGCGCAGGAAAGAGGCATTGATTTTGATGAGACCTTTGCACCTACATGCCATATGACTACTGTTTGGAGCATTTGTGCACTTGCACCCCACCATGGTTGGAATGTACATCAGTTGGACATTAAAACGGCATTTCTGAATGGTGACTTGCATGAAGAAGTGTATGTTTTTCAGCCCCGTGGCTTTGTGTAGAAAGGACATGAAAACCAGGTGTGTAGGTTAAAGAAGGAATTATATGGTTTAAAGCAAGCATCACGTGCTTGGTATGAGAAGATACATGCCTATCTGGTTGCACATGGTTTTGAGAACAGTCCAACTGAAAGCACCTTATATGTTAAGCGTGCTAATGATGTGCTTCTGATCATTGTTGTCTATGTTGACGACATGCTGCTCACTAGTCCTATTGAGAAGCATATTGGTGATTTCAAGGCTGATTTGCATGCCTCATTTGAGATGTCTGATTTGGGGCATTTGCATCACTACTTGGGCATTCAGTTTATGCAAGTTGATGGTGGAATGGCTTTGTGTCAAATGAAATATATTGACACATTATTGCAGCATTTTGGCCTTGAAGATTGTAAGCCTATTGCCACTCTTATGGAGACAGGTTTACAATTGAGTCTTCATGATGCTGGAGATGCATTTGATGCTGTTCCCTATCAGCAAGCTGTTGGATGCTTGATTTACTTATGCATTACTCAGCCAGATATTCAGTTTGCTGTCTCACAGATGAGCAGGTTTATGCATTGCCCAGGAGTGACGCATTGGAAGGCGGTTAAGCACATCTTTCGCTACTTGAGTGGTACTCGGCTACTTGGGTTGTTTTATCCCAAGGGGGGATCACTAACTGCCAGATTTGCATGCTTTTTCAGACTCAGATTGGGCTAGTTGCTATGACACTCGTGTGTCCACCAGTGGTTTTTGCTTCATGCTTGGTAGCTCATGTATATCTTGGTTGAGCAAGAAGGAGCCTACTGTGGCCACTTCTAGTTGTGAGGCTGAGTATAGGGCAGTTTTCACAGCGACTATTGAGTGTGTGTGGCTCAAACGCCTTATGGCTGATTTGGATGTTCTGGTGGTCCTAGTGTGTTCACACACATCACTACCTAAATATATCAACAAATCCCCCCTGGGAGTGATGTAGTGAACAAGGAGCAGGCACTGAGCGACGCTATGTGGAAATTACTCCACAAAAGGAAGTAAGCCCAAAGCTTTGTGGAAAACTTCAAACTTCTCCCTAGGCAAAGCCTTCGTGGAAAAGTCTGCAATGTTCTCCTGTGTGGGCACATATGCCAAGTTGATCTCCCCAGTAGAGAACCTCTCCCTGACATAATAATAATGCACCTCCATGTGCTTAGTGCGAGCATGGAACATAGAGTTCCTCGCAGCTGCCAATGCGCTCTGATTGTCACTCAGAAGCCATAAGGCGTCTGAGCCACACACACTCAACAGTAGCTGTGAAAGCTGCCCTATACTCAGCCTCACAACTAGAAGTGGCATAGTAGGATGCTTCTTGCTCAACCAAGATATACATGAGCTACCAAGCATGAAGCAAAAGTCACTAGTGGACACACGAGTGTCATACCAACCAGCCCAATCAGAGTCAGAAAAAGCATGCAAATCTGGCGGTAGTGATCCCCCCTTGGGATAAAACAACCCAAATAGACGAGTACCACTCAAATAGCAAAAGATGCGCTTAACTGCCTGCCAATTCTTGACTCCTGGGCAATGCATAAACCTGCTCATCTGTGAGATAGCAAACTGAATATCTCGCCGAGTAATGCATAAGTAAATCAAGCATCCAACAGCCTGTTGATAGAGAACAACATCAAATGCATCTCTAGCATCATGAAGACTCAATCGTAAACCTGTCTGCATAGGAGTGGCAATAGGTTTACAATCTTCAAGGCCAAAACACTCCAATAATGTGACAATATATTTTGTTTTACACAACGCCATTCCACCATCAACTTGCATAAACTGAATGCCCAAATAGTGATGCAAATGCCCCAAATCAGACATCTCAAATGAGGCATGCAAATCAGCCTTAAAATCAGCAAGATGCTTCTCAATAGGACCAGTGAGCACCATGTCGTCAACATAGACAACAATGATCAAAAGCACATCATTAGCATGCTTAACATATAAGGTGCTTTCAATTGAACTGTTCTCAAAACCATGTGCAATCAGATAGGCATGTATTCTTTTCATACCAAGCACGTGGTGCTTGCTTTAAACCATATAATGCCTTCTTTAACCTGCACACCTGGTTCTCATGCCCTTTCTGCACAAAGCCACGGGGCTGAAAAACATACACTTCTTCATGCAAGTCACCATTCAAAAATGCAGTTTTAATATCCAACTGATGTACATTCCAACCATGATGGGCTCCAAGTGCACAGATGCTCGGAACAGTAGTCATACGGCATGTGGGGCCAAAGGTCTCATCAAAATCAATGCCTCTTTCCTATGCATAACCCTTTGCAACAAGTCTAGCCTTATACCTGTCAACTGTACCATCAGGTTTACGCTTCAGCTTGTATACCCACATAGTGCCAATGGCCTTCTTGCCAGGAGGCAAGTCACATAATGACCAAGTACCAATCTTCATTATTACATCATATTTAGATTGCATAGCAGCCATCCAATTTTCTAAATTTTGTGCTTCATCAAACGAAATAGGCTCCGTCTCTTCACAGAGACTAGATACAGCCACAGTATAGCACTCTGACGGAAAAGAGGCACTATGAGAGCCTGAACGAGTACGATATGACAGAGGTGCATCTAATTTGCTGTCACGCAAAGTCTGCACCAACCATTTTGGCATAGTTCTTGCCTGCTCAATATCAGCTCTCTCATCAATAAGTGCATCATGTAAATCTGCATCAGAAATGGAATGATCAACATCATCATATGAAACCTGCAAAGGCTGAGAAGTTGCCTCATTAAGACCAGCATTAGACTGTCCACCTCTAAAAAGAGGCAACAAAGTATCATACATGTCTTTGGAGCTAACAGATGTCTCCTTAGTACATGAAAGCAATGGATAAATAGCATCTTCCACAAAAACAACATCATGGCTAACCAGAATGCATTTAGTATGTCAATGATACAGATGATAGCCTTTACTTTCAGAATTGTACCCAACAAAAATACATTTTACTACTTTATCATCCAATTTTCTACAATGTTGTTCAGGCACTAATTCATATGCCAAACAACCGAAAACACGCAGATGAGCAACAGATGGCTTGCGGTTATGCCAAGCCTCATATGGAGTGATAGATTGCATCGCTTTAGTGGGACACTTGTTCAGTACATATGTTGCACACATGACAGCCTCAAGCTAGAAACTATGTGGTAAAGCCTGACTCTTGACCATACACCTCGCCATCTCCATGAGTGTCATGTTCTTTCGTTCAGCAACTCCATTCTATTGAGGTGTATACGGCACTGTACACTAGTGTTTTATCCCACGTTCAGCCAGAAATGCATTAAATTCATAAGACATATATCCCCCCCCTCGATCAGAACGGAGGGTGCCCATTTTACATGCTGATAGATTTTCAGCCAAAATCAAAAACTGTTTGAAGTACATGAACACTTTGGACTTTGCCTTCAATGGATATACCCATGCATGCCTGGAAAAATCATCGATGAAATTCACGAAGTAAAGATAATTACCAAAAGAAGGTGTCTGCATAGAACCACAGACATCACTATGTACAAGCTGCAATTTCTGAGTAGCCTGAACTGAACCATCTTTTGGAAAGGACGAACTCTGCATTTTGCCCAAAATACAGCCTTCACAAACATGTTTTCTAGGTGCCTCAAGTTTGGGCAAAGAGGACACCATTTCAGATTTCTGCAGGTGTAGCAAACAAGCAAAATTCAGATGACCAAAGCATGCATGCCAAAGCTTTGCATCTACCATAGCCTGAGAATCATTTACTGCACATGCCAAATCATTTATAGATCTTTCATAGTCTATGAGCTTATAGAGCCCTCGACATAAAATGCCAGAAGCAATAATCACATCGCCATTTGACAGATCATGAACTATACACCTATCATCAACAAATTTCACAACCAAGCCAATCTTGGCTAATGCAGAAACTGATAACATGTTCTTCTTCATCCCTGGCACAAATTAAGCATTTGACAAAGTGAAAGAACTACCATCACCAATAGTCAAAATGATCTTACCAACTCCCATAATAGGATAAGAGGAGTTGTTGGCACATGTAACAGTATTCCTTGTAGGGGAGGCTGGAGTGAAGAGAAGAAACTACGCTGCGAGGTAATATGTTTGGTCGCCCCACTATCAAAATACCAAACATCTGAGTCTACTGCAGACATGCACTGCTCATGGGAAGATGGGTCAAAATTGCAAACAGTACTAAACACCCATTCTTCTTCCTGCACAAGATTAGCACACTCCGTTTTTGGTGTAGAGGCTTCTGCAACAACCATTCCAGCCTCTTTCTTCTTTTCCTCTTTTGCAGCGAGTTTTGACGAGTTCTTTATGATATGATCATTCCCTTTATAGTACTTACAAAACAATTTCTGCTTTTTTTATTTTTTCTCATATTTGTCTTGGTTCTTCGAATGTGCAACATTTGCAGATTTCTGCTTACTAGTAGAAGAGCTCCATTTTCCTTTGCCCTTCTGACTAGCCAAGAAAGCTTGATCTACAACACGCATAATGGACCTGTTCTTCCTGGACTGATCTTCCTGCAATAGAACAGAGACTAAGTCCTCAAATGACAAGGCATTTCGATTGCCTTTCATCATCAACCGAAGAGTAGAAGCAAAACTCTGATATGAATCAGGAAGACCATTCAGAACGGTCTGCACAAGTGAGCTATCTGGTATAACCTGATCAACGGTAATCAACTGTTCCTTCAAGTCTTTGATCTTTGTTAGGAAATTGTCCATAGAATCACCTTCATTCATGTGCTCACTCTCCAACTGCTTTCAGAGGTAAGCAACATGAGCCTCATTCCGAGCTTGGTACAATGTGGTAAGTGTATCCCAAGCATCCTTAGTTGTTTTGCAAGAGCGAATATGAGGAATAATGGCACGTTTGAGAGACAAAGCTATCAATGCATGTGCCTCGGCATCTCTGCCATCCCAATGAATCTGCTCTATAGTAGATGCAACAAAAACCGCAGCACGAATAGGAATATGCAGAATATCATCATCTTCGACACCTTCTACATCAGCTTCAGTACCTACAGTTGTAGCAGTTGCAGGTGTAATAGGACATTTTTCAACACCCTACACAATGTTCCACAGTCCTTTTGCAACCAATACATGTCGCATCATATAATCCCACAACGGGTAGTTGGTACCATCCAACTTATCCTCAACAACCAACATACGGAATACATCACTGCTTTCAGCCATGGCTGGTAACTAAAATACCTTGATGTAGAAAATTGACTATATCTCAAAAAGTTGAACAGAATTGCCGAGACGAATTCCGCTAGACCTGTAGCAAACTTCGAGACGCTGATACTGATGAACATAAACTGGTATATACCTTTGGCATAAAAAGATAAAAGAGCTTGCACAAGCACTGCGATAGTGCATTCGGAGGTCGAAACGAGCTCAGATCGCGATTTTCGCACCACATAGCAAAGCTGTTTTGATCTCGGAAACACACTGAGTATGCTCACCAAAATTCGTGCGATTCTGAGACTACAACCGGAGGAGTGTCGATGGTGCCCTAGACGAAGCGACGACCTGCTCTGATACCAATTATTGGAGTTAGACGTCTGCAGAAGCACGTGAACAGCATAAGGAAGAAGAAGAAGCTTGGAGCACAACACACAATATTGAATGTATTACTAGAGAATGTACAAAGATAAATAGCGCATTAGGGCAATAGGCGTATATACAAGCCGGGGGAAAAAACCCTCCTAAAGAGGGAAAAAAGTGCCCCGGCAGTCCTAGTGTGTTCACACACATCACTACCTAAATATATCAACATCATCTTTTTCATTCGAGCCAAAATATAAACTTGAGTTTTCTAGGCCCAATTCTTTGTAACGATCCATATTTGATAACCTTTTCCCTTGTTGGTTCTTCTCTTTAGCCTCACTCATTTGCCTGTAAAGATGTCCTTAGACTGTGTGTTTCACTTGTCCTTTCATGTATGTGTGAATAGTCTGAAGAGCTTCTTCCAACTTAGCTTCTATGATGAGAGGTGGTTGAGCTAGGGTTGAGTTAGGGACTATATGAATCCTTTTTGTGGATGGAGTGGCCAATGCTTCCTCAAAGTACATCCTTCTTTTGGATGCTCTCATTGTCAATTTAGTGCTTGTGCATGTCTCATCTTCTATCATTATGCCATGTTTCTTCTTTGGTACCATGGCTGACTTGATGTATTTTTTCATTTCTAAAGTGGATGGCATTTCTCATAGATATTCATGGATGTTCAATGCATGATATATCAGGATTGTTAATCCAAGTGCTTCTTGGCTTTGAAGGGCCATTCTTGCACATAAAGGGTTAGATTGATTTGATTGCTAATTTTCTTGACCACATTGATTCCCCATTGCTTCTTGGCTTCGAAGGGTCATTCTTGCACATAAGGGGTCAGATTGTTTGGTTGCCAATTTCATTACTGCATGAGACAGTAGTTGGACTACTATCTTTTGTGCTGTTGTGTACATGTGCATGTTCGAGAAACAAAAGTGCTGATGCACAAGGTGCACTTGTTCTTCAATATATGTTCTATTAATATCCACAAAAGTACGCTTTTTGGCTTCATGATTCTGGTCCTTGAGATCTATAATGCCATCCTTAGTCCATCCAAATGCTTCTTTGATTAGTTCATGGGTGAAGGGGATAGTTCGCTAGTCTCCTTATAAATCCATGACTTTTTCTTCTTGTACAGAAGGTTTGTCGACTATAGGATGAAATGTATTCATGACTCGAGTGCATCATTCAAAGTCTGACTTATTGATTGGAAGCTTCAAATAAGCTTTGATTCTACCCTTGGTCCATGTGTCCATTATGCTAGGTAATTCATGAAGAATTTTGAAGACTTGACTCATCACAAGCAATTGATGGTCGCAATCTATGATTCTCATGCTAATTACGAAATGGTGGTCATTGTTTGGTTGGTCATCCTAGAACCAATGACCTCTTGCCTTGACTGCACACTCCAAGACCATTCTTTTCCTTGTTCTTGCTCCTGCCACATTGATGATTCATTCCTTGGTCAGAATCACGAACATTATATGCATCATTCCGTTTAAAGTTGGTCAAGTGACTATACAAAGGCTTGGCAGTAATAGCATACATGGGGATAAGGTGTCGATAATATCCACATTTGTTGGGTTGCTTCAGAATCTTCAGAAAGCCATCTACACTTGAATTGCAATACGTGATTAATATAAGAAATTAAGAAAGCTTCCTTTTTTGCATAGTGCTCAAGCATTCATTGTTCATCTTTTAAATAGGTCCCCCCACACATATCTTTTAAATAGGTCCCCCCACACATAGGAGAATGAATCATGAGCTTCACATGTACTATAGCTGTATAGGATTCCTACTAATTATTACTAACCATTGCTTTGGCTTTGACTAACCATTTCATGTTTCTTTTCAACAAATATATATATATATATATATATATATATATATATATATATATATATATATATATATATATATATATATATATATATATATATGAAGCTCTACTTCCTCTAGAGGAAATTTGTGTAAGACAATAGTTACGCAATATAACACAGGAGCAATAGCAGACAAGATAACAGATATAGGAGAATCTCAACAATTTTCTACTAGCAGCAAGTACAAAGATGATGGTGTTGTCCACCCGTGCGCTCTCAAGGTAGAGCTTAAATGGTGATCTAGACAACTCTAGATAGGGAGATACAAGGTAGAGGTATGCTGGCTCAACTCGGTGTCTTAGGTAGTGCAGAAGTCATGTATATATAGGATCATGGGTGGCCTGCCATGGACGGCTATACATGGGCGGTAGAGCGTGGGCGGCCACCGCCCGTGTAATTGCCATACACGGCTTAGACTGGTTGAACCGACCTAACAAATATAAATGATTTTTGACTCCGACAAGGAATATTCCATGGAATATTCCCAGACCCCACAATTGGGGACCCTGGTAACTCCCTTTCCTTATAATACCTTACATGGTCCAATATGACCTTCATCCAACATTCAAGTTGGGATTCCCATCAATTGGGTAATGCACGCGTGGCTTCTCCTCATAAAGGGGGTGTCACTCTAGCACAATGGTGAGTTCCAACGTGAGGAGATACACCTCATAAATGTCAATCCGTGGAGACGTGAGGACCGGTATGAAGACCGCGAGCAAGTGATGGCACAAGTGCGTGAGTGAAAGCACACAAGCATGCACACACATACACACACGCGCACAAGGTAAGAGCAAAGAGTGGAACAATGGAAAGCTTTGATTACCAAAGAGCTCTCTTACAAAACTGAAATCTACAACAAGCTAGCCTCAAAAATGAGCTCTCCAGCCCTTTTTATAGTTGTTGAGTGGTTTTGGCCCTGTCCAGACCTAGTGTCCGGCATAGTTAAAAAATAGGTTCCAGGGCTTATTTGGGGGCTCAAACGGAGTCTAAAAATCATGAAAATTGGTAGGATGGTAGATCTAATACTCCTCAAGCTGGAGGACTCCTCGGCTTGAACAAAATGGAGTTACAAAAATGGAAAATGGTATTTACAATGGTTTTTAGTGATAAAAATCACTATTTTTGTAGGGATTTCTTCTGAAAATTTGACATGTGCTTCTTGGAGCTCCCTACTTGCTCCTTCTTCTTGTGTGTCCACTTCCTTGATGCGCTTCCATGCTTTGTCCTTGACCTTAAGCTTCAACACTCCCCCCCCTCTTGAGTCTGTCGTCCCTGACAGACCCTTGTTGTAGTGGTCGTTCCATGTAGTACGTTGAGAGGTAGCGTCCTTTGCGTCTAACAGGGGCGATCCCTCTTCCCAATGTATCCTGGTCGTTTGTCTGGTTCTTCACTTTGCCACTGTTATCTCTTGCAGTTTGTAGTCCCTTTGTACGTACTTCTGCCTTGTATTCCATCTGGGTGGTGCATTTGTGAGTTTTCCAAAACTGCTAGCTGCTCAAAGGATGTGGTCACTGTTGATTGTGAGCAACTCTCGGTGGTGGATGGCTCCCTTGTTCTTGTAGTGGTCACCGTGATGTCCTCTGATTCTTCCAAAGATGGCTTTCATAGTTTTCGTGCCAAGTACTTGTAACCCGTAATGGATGATGGTTAAGTGCATTAGTGCACGGGTTGAACAAATTATGTGCCTTGTGCATGGCCTTGTACTGTGGCCCTACGTATGCGTACTTGGATAATGCATGGCAAGAAGTATGGTGCAAGAGATTGGGTCTTGAGTTAAGTGCTCAAGGGTATGCTGACGAAGAGGTTTCCTAATCTATCATGGTTATAGTGTTGTTGAAGCATACACGTCTTACCATGGTGACGGGTCCGTTGATCTTCATCTCTTCGTGTTGTGGTTCCCTCATGATGTTTGACCGTCGGCTTGTCCTTTTTGTTGAGGGATGTCCTTGTTGGAAGTTCGCTGATGAGCACTTTCAAGCACATAGTTTTTTTTTTTTTTTTTTTTTTTTTTTTTGAGGAACACGATAGCATCAAACAAGAAGAAAGAGGTTAGTATCAATAACATATTCTTCATGTGAAAATTGTGTCTCATGTGCCTGGGATTTCTCAATTGTGTCTATGCACGGCCATGTAAGGTGGCCCTATATTGATGCATACTTTGGAAATGCATGACCTGAATGGTGCAAACGACAAGGTTATGCCAAAGGCACATGGTTGCTGCTGGTCGAGGCTTTTGATGTTACTTGTATACTTGATGAATTCTTTGATTGGAGGTGTCTATCAGATCTCGAAATGATGTAATCCTGCGGATTGGAACCCATTTCAGAATAGTATTTGGCCCTGTAGAGATCACCTCAGGCCAGTTCTTCTGTGGATGCTGTCCAAACTTTGGTATCCAGTGTGGTTGGCCCCTTGGTTCTGTGGATGTTGCTTGTGCTTTTGGCTTCCAAACCCATATCCTGGGTGAGTGCCTGCTTATTTTTGTAGAAGGGTTGAGTTTATCTTCTTTTGGGCTTTGTGCTCTGTCCTTACCCTTGGCTTTCCTTGGCTTCTTTGTTGAGGCCTTTTGCATGGTGGGGAGCATAGGCCTTTGTACGTGTAAGAGCTTCTTGGGTACCCACATCTGTAATCGCCCTTGTTGAGCAGTAGCTAATTTTTTAGGCATCCAAATTTGTACTTGATTGTGGTCGGCTTTCATTGATAGCTTCGGTACCCAAGTTTGTTGGAGTCTTCGAGCTTGAGCCTTTCGTGGGTGTTTGGTCCTTCTGTTGCCATGGTCGATCTGGTTGGGTGGGAGTCTTTGAGGCATCATCGATGGTTGTACTCCTTTCTTTACCCAGATCTGTGTCATGCCCAACACTTCCTTCCTCTTGAGGGCTCGTTGTCGATTTGATAGACTGACTGTCTTGCACTGTCTTGCTTGCTTCTGAGGTTGAGCTCCTGTGGATGCTTTGCGCTTTAAAAAACAAAAAGAAGGTTCATCTTGCCTTTGCGACTGTCCTCCCGTGATTGCGTCCGTTTGGATCATAGAGCTTTTGACATCTACAACATCTTGTTCGAGAGGATTAGCCTTAGAGGAACAAAGAGAGTGTGTGGTGTCAGTTTCAGTGGGCATGCGATTCTCCAATTCTAATGTAATGCATTGATTATATACCCACACTTGAAGAAGTTGACTTCTTAGGTTCAAGTTGACAGCATGGTCGTAAATCCAATCTTGACCCAAGACAAGTGGTTCTGTGAGGTCCTCATCATGACACACTAGCATTTTGACTTTTATTGGAACATCTTGAAGGTAGATGGGAAGTTCCACCTCGCCCAAACAGGGTGTTTCCACGCCTCCTAATCCTATGAGATAGGCTTCTATGGGCTTGATGTCCAATTGCAGGTCTTGGCAGTATGAAAATCGAACTGCACTAGTTGCTGCTCCTGAGTCAACCAATGCTCTCACAGTCTTTACACTCTTTCCTTGTCCTACCTCTATAGTCACAAAGGGTCGTCGATCAATTATTTGAGAAGTAGTCATGCCCGATTTTTGGCACATGTCCATGTGATATTTTGGAGCTTTTGTGTTGACATCTAGGCCTAGCCGCCGTAACTTGTTTCTTCTGATGCGCTCTCTAGCCTCTGCTTGTGCTTCTTCTCTAACCCTTAACTCCTCTTCTTTTCGCTTCTTAGCAGTGTTGAGTCTCGTGAGCATTTCCTCTGTAAGAGGTTCTTGATATAACTTGACTCGGCATCCGCTAATATAGTTTGGTAGGATATCACCTTCTAAAGTGGCCAATTGCACTGCACCACTAGTGGAGAGTCTATTAATGATCATGGGTCCATATCCTCGTTTCTCCAATTTGCGGGCATGTTGCTTTAGCGTGTAAACCAGCACTAGATCTCCTTCCTTCAACCCTTTATCCTTTACATGGGCATCAAAGTATGCCTTTTGCCTTTTCTTTGCAGCATAAATGCCTGCTGCTGCCCGTAGCCTCGTCTCACCTAAGCGTTCTAGATCAAAGATCCTGGAAGACAACTCATGTCCATTCCACTCATGCTCGTGTGCTACTTTCAAGGCTGGGATTAGGAAGTCCAAAGGTAGCACGGCATTCTGTCCAAAGACCATCTGAAATGGGGTAGCATTGAGCACCGTTTTGTAGGCAACTCGGTATGCCCAAACAGCATGATGAAGTTGTTTGTCCCAATCAGAGCGTTTATTATTTACAAGTTTCGTCAATACGTTACATAGGATCTTATTCGTGCTCTCGGCCTGTCCGTTGGCTTGTGGGTGATAAGGGGCAGACTTCTTGTGTATCACCATGAATTCTTGAAGGAGATGTTCAATGACCTCATTCAAGAAGTGCGTACCTCTATCACTAACCAACTCTATTGGTAACCCATATCTAGTGAACACGTTTTCGAATAAGAATTTAGTCGTCGTTTGAGCATCATTCTTTGTCGTGGCTTTTACTTCCACCCACTTTGTAAGGTAATCTGTGGCTACAATAATGTATTCTGCAGGACCAACAAAGTCTATGCCCCACTTCGAGAATGCGCGTCCTCCCATCATGGGCCTCAAGGGCATTTCATCTTTTCTTATCGGATATTGGGCACGTTGGCATGTGTCACATTGCTTCACATAAGTATGTGCATCCATATGAAGAGTGGGCCACCAAAGTCCTGAGAATAAAATGGTCTTAATTACTCTGTCAGGCCCAAAGTGTCCACCTGCAGCACCGCTGTGTGCAGTTTCTAAGACTTTCAAATAGTCTGATTCATGAACGCACAGTCTTAGGTAACCATCCTTGCCTCTTCGATATAGGTTGTCTCCTACTAAGGCATAGTCTTGAGCCTCTTGCTCCACGCTCCGTTTTCTTGCAAGACTAGCCTGATGGGGTAATGTTCCCGATCTCATGAATTCAACCAATGGAGCACTCCAATCTGGGATTAATGACACATGATAAAGAGTGGCATGCTCCACTGGGGGTCTCTTCTGGCACACTGGACAATTTTTGGATCCACTCCTGTATTTCCTTGTCCATGCTAGGCCAATACACTCCTAAACGTTTTAGATTCTGCAATGTTCGTTGTTTAGAGTAATGATTTCCTAGCAGTCCCTCATGGGCTTGTTGCATCCAACTAGTATGTTCGTCGTCCTCAACACAACAAGCTAGTACGCCCTCGGTATCTTGCTTGTACATACTTCCGGCCAATATTTGATACTTTTGTGATTTTACAATTTCTTCTTTGCTTGTTTTCACATTTTTATTTGCAGGTCCGAAGGTTAGGACTGGCACCAACTTATTTGCCCATTTAGGAACAACTTCTAAATTGAACAGATAAGCATCGGGCAGTTCATCAGACACTCCTTGCGGTGGCTCTCCTGAAGTGATACGAGAAAGATGGTCTGCCCTAAGATGGGTTCTACCTTTCCTGACAACAACTTCAAAGTCGTATTCCATTAGTAAGAGGAACCATCTTACTAAGCGGCCTGTATTGCAAGGTTTATTGACCAAATATAGTAAAGCTTGATGATCAGTGAAAAACTTGAATTTGTTGGCCAATAGATAGTGTCTAAACTTCTTCACAGCATATACCATACCTAAACCTTCTCTCTCCGTTGTGGTATAATTTCGTTCAGCTGCATTTAATTGCCTACTAGCATATGCTATCGGCAAATCTAGGTTTCCTTCACCTGTGGGTTGTGCTAGCACACATCCTATTGCATGATTGGAGGCATCTACATGGACATGAAAGGGTTTGCTCCAATCCGGAGTAGTCAATATTGGTGCTGTGCACAAACGTCTTTTCAGCTCGTTGAAGGAATTCTCGCATTCCTCGTTCCACTCAAAATTTGTTAGCAACCCGTAAAGAGGTTTAGCTATG
This sequence comes from Ceratopteris richardii, assembly GCA_020310875.1. Classification (NCBI taxonomy): domain Eukaryota; kingdom Viridiplantae; phylum Streptophyta; class Polypodiopsida; order Polypodiales; family Pteridaceae; genus Ceratopteris; species Ceratopteris richardii. The sequence continues at coordinate 118,224,659 of CM035412.1, read as the reverse complement.
ATGGCATACATGTGGATAAACCTACGGTAATATCCACAATGGCCCATAAGGGCCTGTACCTCTTTAACATTTCTTGGTCTTGGCAACTCTGCTATCGCTCTTACCTTGTCTTCATCTGTTGAAATTCCATTCTTAGAAACAATGTGACCTAAGATTTTACCTTGTCGTACCATGAACACACACTTCTCTGGGTTCAGACACACTCGATAATCTCTACACTTGTTGAAGATTTGTCTGAGCTCAGGGATGTCGTAACTTCTCTGTTGGGAATGCGCACATAAATCATCCACATATACTTCTAAGCTCTTCCGCAAGAACTCTTTGAAGACATGACACATGAGCCTTTGGAATGTTGCAGGTGCATTGGTGAGCCCAAATGGCATCACACGAAATGCAAAGATTCTCCATTCTGTGGCAAAGGCCGTTTTGTGTTGATCTTCGGGGGCAATGGCTACTTGGTTGTATCCTGAAAATCCATCAAGGAAGCTATAAACTTCCTTGCCTGCAACACGCTCCAATAGATGTTCGGTGATTGGAAGTGGATAACTATCTCTGATCGTAGCGGCGTTAACTTTTTTAAGGTTAATGCACACTCGCAATTTCCCATTCTTCTTGGGCACCACTACAATGGGGGACACCCATTCGGTGTGCTCAATCTCATAGATGAATCCAGCTTCAATCAGCCTGTCAATTTCCTCCTTTATTTTGGCTGCATAATTGTCATTATATGTGTAGGGCTTTTGTTTAGTGGGCTTGGCATCAGCGGTCATCGGAATCGTATGAGAGCAAATCTTTGGATCTACTCCTTTCAAGTCTCTATAGTGCCAGGCGAATACATCCCTATATTCCCTTAATAGAGCTACAAGCTCTGCTTCTTCTTTTGCACTTAGGTCATCTCCTATGTACGTACATCGTTCTTCGTTCCCTTCAATGGTCACTACAATTTTTTTGGTCTTTTCCTTATTGTCATATGCTTCTCCTATAATGGCCTCTCTCTTAGGCATTCGTACCAAAATTTTTCGGTCTTCCACTTCATATTTCTTGAAATTATCTGGTACTTCAAACAATGATTCTTCCTCTTCTTGTTTCACTGCTTTTCTTTTCTTTTTCTTTTTACTACCTTCACTTCCTTCCTTTGAATTTATCGTTTTAATACTCGTGAGGGGTTCTTCTTCTTTTTGGGTTAACACTCCTATGTCTTCTAAATAGTGTTCCTCTGAGTCAAAGTAAGTATCCATCACAATGGATTCTAGATCATCATCATTCTCTTCTTCTTCTATGAACTCACTAGGATCACACTCTTCCAACAGGGGCTGACACATGAACACTGAAATATCATAACCCTCCTCATCACAATGAGGTGTCCATTGTTCTTCATTGACTGCTATGTCCATGGTAGCTAAGATTTCTGCCCAACCATGAGGCTCAAATTCCTCATCTGGAAATATCATCGGTGTATAGGCTGGGTCTTTTATTGGTCTATCTCCTGGGGAAGTTCCTTCTTCTCTCGCTTTTAGGCGCTTTTCCTCTTCCTCTGCGACCTTGCACATCCACAAGTGAGTATCTTCATGCAGCCATGATGGATCAGGTGAACTTCCAAAATGCACGGAGATAGAATCTTCTTTCGCTTTGTGGATGGGATTCCACTGTAGGGGTGGTACATCTCTGAAGGTGTAATCCTTCAAATTGACCTTGGTGGTGACCCCTAAGTGCTGTAAGTACAAGGAGTTGGTTCCCCAATCCTGTACTATTTGCAATTGTCGTAGGAAGGGTCTTCCTAGGATCATCTCGTAGACATTATTTTTCTCAAAGTCACATATAGCAAATGTATGTTCAAACTCTACACCACAAGTGGTTAGAGTTATCCCTTCGAGCAATCCTAAAGGTCTTTCAAAATGACCATCTGCCATTTGAAGCTTCATTCTAGTTGGTCTTAATGTGGGTTTGCCCCATCGCTTCCACAAGGAGGTGGTCGCAATAGCAACGCCGGCACCCGAATCTACAATTGCTTTGGTTGTGTAACCTTGATAGGTGATCGGAAGATAAGTGTTACCTTCTTCACCTTCACTCATGTCTCCTATCTTGTCGAGAGGTATCTCTGGAACTTTTTGCTTAGAGCCTACTTTTGGCATATTGGATTCAAGTTCTGGAACCTGATCCTTCACATGATTCCAGAGCTCAGGTTTTGCTTTGAGCAGCTCTTCCACAGTGAGATGACATTGAACCTTAGTGTTCTTCACAACATCAGTGTTTCTTGGAATCACTGAGTCTTCATTTCTTACCAATATTGTGGGGGCTCTGATCTGGAGAGATTCAGATTCCCATGGGCCTGTGTAATGAGGCAACTCTTGTAAAGAATTAGATTCAAAATCTAATCTTCCATCTTCTTGTTGCTCAGCTTGGTCTCCATAGATAGACGGAATGTCTTGGGGAAATTGATCATGAAGATCATCAATCTCCGGAATAGGAGGGGAATTACCCTTCTCCTTGGCCCATTTCTCTTCCTGTATTTCCCGCAAGAACTCTTGAGAGTACTGTTGAATTGAAGGAGGTATTCCAGCATCCGTGGAATTAGGAACATAAGCTCCCATTGGTGGTGAGCTTCCTCTTTCAATAACTGGTTGAGCCTGTGGAGGTAAAGAAATTTGTGGTTTATTTACCAACTGCTCTATTCTTTCTAGTAAGCCTTGGAAATGCAAATCCGGTTTGACAGAGTTTGTCTGATTGAACTTTTGACTAGTCTCAAGTATAGCTTGAGCTTGTTCTACCATTTTCATGCACATTTTCATCCGTTCAATCTCTAAGTCTGCTCTAGGGTAACTCTTGTCTAGGTTTGCAGCTGTTGGCCCTTCTTGAAGACGAGCCTGGTAGGCCTTGAACATCATGTCCAAGCCTTCTGGGGTTGGATCTGCAAGAACAGACCCTGGTTGTGGATTATTTACAATGGGTGTTGGGGTGGAATGAGGTGGAGTGGATGGAGCTTCGGCATGCGAGGGGCTTTGAGACGCGATGTCTTCTATTTTTGTTTTGGTATCCCTTAGGCTTTCTTCTAGCTCGGATAGCTTTTTGTTCCACTTGCGATTAGCCTTCTCTCTGGTATCCTTCCATGTTCTTGGTTTCCTCTTACTAGGTTCTCCTGCCTCACTTGACTCCGACTGCTCAGATGGTTTTGCTTGTTGTGCAGCCTGTGCCCTAGTAACTGCCTGTACAGGAGCCACATTATTGCTACTTGAACTTGAATCTGCCACTAAGCCTACCACGTTGATGGGTGTGACCTTGGGTACACTAGAGGGATTCCTGGGACACTCTCTAGGAAGATGTTCCTTGCCGCACTCAGGACAAAAGCCTTGTATTGTGATGTTCTGTCCTGATCCCAGAGCTGGTTGGTGGGGACATTCACGAATGAAATGATCGCCCTGACATCTAAAGCATGGTCCTCTAGGGGCTTGAGGTCTTACTTGTCTCAATTGGGGTCTAGGATTTGGATTCGTATACATGACATTGGAGTACTCTGGCTCCCAATTTTGTTCCATAGGTGGTGTCTCATATTGATACTGAGAAGTCTCACTTTGCTCAGGTGACTCTATATAATAAGCCTGTGGACTATCTTCATGGAAGTAGTCTGAACCATGAGCGTGAGAATCATTTTCTGAGACCAATGGGGTTAGTGGCACCAATGCTCTGTTATGGTTCTCCTCTGCCATCGTATATTTAACTGGGATCACACTGGCAGGAGTTGGCGGTTGGTTTCCTAGGACTGGTTGTGGCCTATATGGTGCCTGATATTGCTGCTGGTATTGAGGTTGATATTGTTGTGGCCTATAATATGGCTGTTGGTACTGATTCTGATACGTACCCTGCTGGTAAGGTTGCTGATAATTTTGTCTAACAGCCTGCCTGTTATAGGGACAATCTTGGGCCGTATGATTTGTGTATTTTCTCTCAATGGTGCAATACAGAGCGTTAGGGTTTCCTTGGGGTTGAGTCATCATTGGACAAACATTAGCCATGTGATCTCCTCCACATGTATAACATCGCTTCACTGAGGTGACCCTTGGCATTTGTCTACTTTGAACTCCTAGCTTTTTGGCCACTTGCTCAGCTATCTCATCTATCTCAGTGGAGGCTCTAGAGGTATGACTTGTAGAACTATCAGAGTCCTTATAGAGTTTGGATAGTCCTAACTCCTCACCCAAGTTGTCTTCTATGTCAATGCACATCCGTATACACTCTTCTATGGAGCTAGGCTCCTTCAAGTATACATATGACCTTAATTTTGTGCTCAACAGGCCATCTAAAAACAGTGCCACCTGTTTGGCTGATGTGGGTAATTCTGGTACAGGGCATCTTTCCAAGTACTGTCTAAACCTTCTTCCTGCAAGTCGCACTGTTTCTTGGGGTGTCTGCTTGAAGCTGTGGATCAAGGATGATGTGTTATGCCTGATACCACTTTTGGAAAATTCCACAATGAATTCTTCTAGCAGCTGACCTATCTCTCTATAGTTGCGACTGTTTAGAGGTTGAAACCAAGCTAAGGCAGTACCCTTAAGAGTCAACCCAAATGCCTCGAACTGGGTGAATAAGTCTTCAACCTGTTCAGCTCTTAGCACTTGTTTGAACTCTGCCACATGATCATAAGGATCTCCAAATCCATCAAAGTAGTTCTTCATTGTCTTAACCACTTGAGAGGGTCTAAGGGTTCTAGAGTGCTCTCGTGGTCTAGGCAATGGGAAATCATGATCGTCCCTTTGATGTCTATGAACTCTATGTCTCTCCCTTTCAAGTCTTTCCGTTCCATATCCTGATCTGTCTCTGCCTACAGTGTCTGCAAAGCTTACCTCTGGTCTCTCTCTAGTTCTTTCTCTCTGGGTTTCATGAGTCTTGGATGATCCGGTTCCTTGGAGGCCCTGGGAAACGTTAGATCTTGATGGAGGGAAAATTGCTTCACCTTGCCAAGTGTAAGCATGTCTGTCATGATCTGATACTAAGAATAATTTCTGAGATGTGTGATCTAGATAGACAGCTTTCCCTGGTGTCTCTGGGTCCTTGAATTCATAGATGGTGACTACTGGGCTGGGCTGATCCGGCCTAAATCTCCAAAAGGCTTCCTCCGTTTCTCTATTCACGAATAGTTCTATGCTTTTATTATCTTGAGGGATCCATTCTGGAGTGAGCACTCTGGTTAAGACTGACTTGCCTCTAGGGGTCTTGGGTTCTCCTCCTAGGTCTCCTTGCTCTAGGTCTCCTATCTCATTCTCCGGAATGATATTTCCAAACTCATCTGTCCTATCCGGTAAGTTGGTAACCACATACATGGTTCCTTCCTTATCAATGTAAGCACCCTCTTCAAACTTGACCACTGGGTGTTCAAGTCCAAAGGGTTGGTCAGGATTCTTGAGTTGAACCACTGATCGTCTTAGACCATCCTCATAGATGCGAGCACCTAATTGGTTGGTCCGGATATACTCCAATTGGGTCTTATAGGGACCTTCTGGTGTCTGTAAATAGGCAGGGCCTGAGCTAAGTGTGGGTCTTTCCATGCTAAAAGACATTTCTGAGTCACTGGTTTCTGAACTTCGTGTGTAAGGATAACCACTAAGCTGTTGAGCCCAAGACTTGGATGTGTGGTTGACACTAGCCTCAGATGACCTAATGCTTTGTCTATCCTTGCCTAAGTGTCTACCAGATCTCAGGTTCATAAGCCTTGGCTTCTAGTCCCAAAGTTCTCTTATATTGCTCAAAATCCTTTGGAACTCCTTGGTTTTCTAGTTTCCTTGAGGGTCAACTTCAAAATACCCTATCTAATAATCCTGGTATTAATAGTAACATAACCAGTCGATGTTTTGGTTGTATTCCCCACGAGCTTTCCAACAAAACCAAAATCACAGCAAACGGATTCCGTGTGAGAAAGTTATGCCAGTTCAGGGTTCTGGGGTTTAAAACAGGGAAACTGGATCTCTCTGGGATCTCAGAATAGGCGATACGACACCAGATTCTCCACGATACGATACCTCTTTCTTACACGATACCACTTTAGACGACACGATACCACCGGGATTACTGAGATCGCGATACCCACATCACGATACGATACCAAGGGTTTGCCACGATACGACACCAAAAATGGTATCGCGATACACTTCCGGGTAAGGTAACGATACGACACCACTAGTCTTGGCGATACGATACTATTTCAAGTGTCGCGATACTACCTTGGGAAGTAGGCGATACGATACTAGTTTGCAAACGATACGATACCAAAAAACCAGACGATACGATACTAAGGCACCGGACGATACGATACCAGGTGGACCACGATACGATACCACCGGGGCGATCGCGATCGCGATACCAGCACTTGACGATACGATACCGGAATGGTATCGCGATACCTCAAGTGGGCAGGCACGATGCGATACCTCGACAAGTATCGCGATACACGGGAGTTCTGGTATCGCGATACCAAATCTCAACCGGACACGATACTTGGAGATTTTCACACCCAAATTCAAAATATTTTACAGGTTTGTGTACCTTGTGTCCTCCTTGTCCCTCCTATCAGCCTGTGGATGCAAAGTCACCCTCCAAAATCACAATATGATGCTCGCGATACCAGGCGCAGGTCGCTTCAGCCCGCGCGATACTGAATTGAATTTTTGGAGTTTTGAGAGGTTTTCCAAGTGATTTTCTTCAGCGCTTTTGGTTCTCAGCTCCTCCTAAGCTTGTTTCTCACAGCCACGAGTAAAAAACGAGTGAATGTAGTGGCGAAAATGGAAAAAATCAGGGATTATGAAGAGGGAAGGAGATGGTGATGATGATGAAGATGAAGAAGGAGAAAAACTCAGAAACTGAACTGAAAAAATGGCGATTTTTCACCTTCCAACGTCGCTACTCCACGTCTTACCGTCACACACTCGTCCTCCAGGCTCTCTCCCCGGCAACGGCGCCAAATTTGGTGTCACTCTAGCACAATGGTGAGTTCCAACGTGAGGAGATACACCTCATAAATGTCAATCCGTGGAGACGTGAGGACCGGTATGAAGACCGCGAGCAAGTGATGGCACAAGTGCGTGAGTGAAAGCACACAAGCATGCACACACATACACACACGCGCACAAGGTAAGAGCAAAGAGTGGAACAATGGAAAGCTTTGATTACCAAAGAGCTCTCTTACAAAACTGAAATCTACAACAAGCTAGCCTCAAAAATGAGCTCTCCAGCCCTTTTTATAGTTGTTGAGTGGTTTTGGCCCTGTCCAGACCTAGTGTCCGGCCTAGTTAAAAAATAGGTTCCAGGGCTTATTTGGGGGCTCAAACGGAGTCTAAAAATCATGAAAATTGGTAGGATGGTAGATCTAATACTCCTCAAGCTCGAGGACTCCTCGGCTTGAACAAAATGGAGTTACAAAAATGGAAAATGGTATTTACAATGGTTTTTAGTGATAAAAATCACTATTTTTGTAGGGATTTCTTCTGAAAATTTGACATGTGCTTCTTGGAGCTCCCTACTTGCTCCTTCTTCTTGTGTGTCCACTTCCTTGATGCGCTTCCATGCTTTGTCCTTGACCTTAAGCTTCAACAGGGGGCCTTACAAAATGTGCATACAATCATGAGGGGTAGACATTGATCATATACTAACACCCCCCCTCAATGTTTACCGATGATAAATCAAGTAGGTCTCGGTCCTATGCCCATCTGTTGAAGATGCTTGTTGAGCTGCTCTCTTCCAAGTGCTTTAGTGAATATGTCAGCACAATTTGCCTCTGTTGGGCAATATTCTAGCTCCACAATTTCATCTTCAATTAGCTCACGAATGTAATGGTACTGTACTTCTATGTGCTTGGTGCGAGCATGAAATATTGGGTTCTTTGCAATAGCCATACACCTTTGATTATCACACTTGAGTACAGTTGGCATATTTGATGGAAAGCCTAGATCTGCAAGAATTCTCCTTAACCAGACTGCCTCACAAGAAGCAAAACAAGCTGCTTTGTACTCTGCTTCAGTGGAGGAGAGTGCGAGAGTTGGTTGCTTCCTACTTACCCAAGAAAATATTCCTGAACCAAGTGAGAAACAATATCCAGAAACTGATTTTCTAGAATCACAATCTCCAGCCCAATCTGAATCACAATATCCTTGGAGTGTATCACCTGTGGTATACAAAATACCAAAATCCAAGGTTCCTGCAATGTACCTTAGAATTTGCATTCCAGCATTCCAGTGACTCTCCTTAGGTTTGTTGGAAAACCTGCTTAACACTCCAACAGCATAGCAAATGTCTAGTCTAGTGTTGCACAGAAAAATAAGACTTCCAACGAGCTTCCTATACTTCTTAGCATCTACATTAGGCATGTTATCATCCATAGATAGCTTATGATTTACCTCCATAGGTGTGCTAGTTGGTTTGCAGTCCATCATTCCAAATGCCTTGAGAATTTCTTTGGAATATTTTTGTTGTGAGATGAAAATGCCATCCTTCCTTTGCCATACTTCAATTCCCAGACAAAAATGGAGTAGACCTAAGTCTGTCATTTCAAACTCAGTTCCCAAGCTGATCCGAGTTTGATTGATGAGTTCTTGATGATCTCCTGTAATGATCAAATCATCTACATATACAATGACAACAACTAGCTTGCTATCCCTTTTCGTTACATACAAGTTAGCATCAGAAGTACTTCTTTCAAAACCCATATTTTTGAAAAAATGATCTATTCGTTGGTACCAAGCCCGTGGAGCTTGCTTAAGTCCATACAAAGCTTTCTTCAATCTGCAAACTTTATTTTCTCAATTGGGCACCTCAAAACCTGGTGGTTGAGATACATATACCTCCTCCTTGAGGTGACCATTCAAAAATGCAGATTTGACATCCATCTGGAAAATAGGCCAAGACTTTTGTGGAGCTACTGCAAGTACCGTCCAAATAGTTGTCATGCGTGCTGTTGGTGCAAAAGTTTCTTGAACATCAAATCCTTCAATCTGTGAAAAACCCTGTGCAACTAATCGTGCCTTATACTTTTCTAATGTTCCATCAACTTTATACTTAGCTTTCCAAATCCATTTAGTACCTATTACCTTCTTCTTTGGTGGCAAGTCGACTAGATCCCATGTATCATTTTTGAGTATACTATCATACTCAGACTGCATTGCCGCTCTCCAACCTGGATCATCAATGGCTTCTTCAATGGTGGTAGGTTCCTTTATCGAACCCATGATATCTGCCATTAGAGCCATGTTAACAATGTGTTATGAGGCTCTTCTTTGCTCCTCTATTCTCTTTGATCTTCGTAATCCATCCGATGATGATTTTGGTACATCTACATGTGGATTGTGATCATCAAAGAGCTGTTGTGCCCTTACGCTGTGCAGCTACAACTGGTTGGCTTTTTATTGAGGAAATTTCTCCATCAGATGTTTCCTCCTCCTCAACTTTAACCCGTCTTTTGATAAGCACAAGGTGAGATATTTCTCCGTTTGATGAGATAGTAGATTTACCTTTATCTTCTACTAACTGTGGTCATTCATCAAACACCACATCTCGGCTGACAAAAATCTTCCTTGCCTCAAGATCCCATAACCTGTATGCTTTAGACTCTTCACTATATCCTAGGAAGATACACTTTTTGCTTTTTGAATCCAACTTTGATCTTGTTGACTCAGGAATATGTGCATAACAAAAACAACCAAAAACTCTGAAATGCAAAACTGAAGGCTTTTTACCAGAATATGCTTCTTCAGGAGTCATCCCCTTCAGTGCTTTTGTGTAGCTTCGATTGAGGATGTAGACTGCTGTATTGACTTCTTCTGCCCAGAATGAATCAGGCATGTCTTGAGCCTTCAACATACAACGAGCCATTTCGACTACTGTCCTGTTCCTGCGCTCAACAATGCCATTTTGTTGGGGTGTATGAGCTGTGGTAAGTTGCCTTTTCACACCATGCTCCTTACAGTAATTGTTGAATTCTGTTGACAAGAATTCACGTCCTCTATCTGTTCTAAATTTCTTCAGTTTCCTTTCTGATTCATTTTCTACATACTTATGCCACGTTTTAAATTTTTCAAAAGCATCAGCCTTCTCTCGAATGAAATAAACCCACATCTTTCTACTATAATCATTGACTAACAGCAAGAAGTAGAAAGATCCTCCTAAAGCAGGTGTAGACATTTTACCGCAGAGATCAGCATGTACCAACTCTAGAGGAGCTTGAGATCGATTGCTGGTCTCTCTTGGAAACGCGTTTCGTTGTTGCTTGCCCATCATACAAGCTTCACAAGGTTCCTGCAACTCTGAAAATGCAAGCAAATGAGCAACCATCCCTGTTCGTTGCATCTCCTTCAAAACTGCAAATCCGAGATGCCCAAATCATTGGTGCCATAACCTGCTTACATCTTTATCTTTTGTAGCAGTTAAAGCACTTAACTCATACAAGTTATCCCGTCGTATGCCTTTACCTACAACATTACCTGATGAATCCATGATTTCCGCACCACTCTTATTGAAGTGAACTTCAAGTCCACGATCTGTTATTGCAGAAACTGACAACAAATTTCTTTTGAGTGTAGGTACATAGAGAACATCGGATAACTTTTTCTCAACACCTGGAGAAGTGATAAAAGAGATGGTTCCAGTTCCTTCAGCTGGACACTTGGAGTCATTTCCCACCACTACATTGATGGATTCCCGCATAGGCACTAGGGAACTATACCAATCCTTTTTACTAGTCATATGGCGAGAAGCTCCACTATCTAAAATCCATGGCTCATCAACACGAGCTTGAGCAGATGAACATACCTCTTCAATAGCTACCCAAAGTTCCAGCTCTGTGTTGTTTGCAGACTCTTTGTTCTTCCATGATGATTTTATAGTCCCATTCCGTTCATCAGCTTGTTTCTTTCTGCAATCCTTGATGGCATGGCCTTTCTTTTCACAATAGAAGCAAATTCCTGTGAACTTTTTCTTCTTTGGCTTCTTCTTTGATCCCTCTGAAGAGCCTTTACCTTTTGCATTTGCTGAGAATGCAGCATCAGTTGTACTTTGCCGATTCTTCAGCCGCATCTCTTCTTCTAAAAGCATGGCACAAAACTCTTCAAATGTAAGAGGAGTTGGCCTTACCTGAGTGTTAAGGGTTGTTACTAATCCATCATGCTTTGCTGGAAGAACACGTACAGATCTTTGAGCCAGCTCTTCTGGTGTTATAACAACACCAACTGCAGCCAATTGATCTTGAAGATGCTTTATCCGTTTGATAAAATCTTCAGCCTTTTCAGAATCAGAATGCTTTTCATTTGCCAACTGATTTTATAAAATTTGTATCCTAGTGTGGTTCTTGGTCTCATATTTTCGAGCCAATATGCCCCAAGCCTCATGTGCTTTAGTAGTATGTTGAACTAAAGTAAGCACAGAATCACTTACACTAGTGACAATCGCACATAATGCATCAGCATTCCGCCTCTTCCAAGCTCGTAGAAGATCTGGATCTAGCTGAATCATCAATCTTGAATTTGCCGGATCTTCAACTGGTATAGGCTCTGGATCCAATCCCATCGGTCCCATGACAGTGTCAAGTAATTCATAGGAGTCCGAAATTGCAGAAATTTTGAACTTCCAGAGTGTATAGTTGGTTCCATCCAGCTTCCCTTCAGTGAATGCAGGTGGACAAATTCGAATAGGTGCAGCATTAACATTAGCTGAAGCACCAAGACTAGTGTTCGACGATGAAGCCATCATGTAATCACTCGAATAATCTACTGATATTCTAGTCTGCTAGTAGGCTAAAATAATGATACTTCTCAAGCTATTCGAACCTTACAGCTCTGATACCATGTAAGACAATAGTTACGCAATATAACACAGGAGCAATAGCAGAGAAGATAACAGATATAGGAGAATCTAAACAATTTTCTACTAGCAGCAAGTACAAAGATGATGGCGTTGTCCACCCGTGCGCTCTCAAGATAGAGCTTAAATGGTGATCTAGACAACTCTAGATAGGGAGATACAAGGTAGAGGTATGCTGGCTCAACTCGGTGTCTTAGGTAGTGAAGAAGTCATGTATATATAGGATCATGGGTGGCCTGCCATGGACGGCTATACATGGGCGGTAGAGCGTGGGCGGCCACCACCCACGTAATTTCCATACACGGCTTAGACTGGTTGAACCGACCTAACAAATATAAATGATTTCTGACTCCGACAAGGAATATTCCATGGAATATTCCCGGACCCCACAATTGGGGACCCTGGTAACTCCCTTTCCTTATAATACCTTACATGGTCCAATATGACCTTCATCCAACATTCAAGTTGGGATTCCCATCAATTGGGTAATGCACGCTTGGCTTCTCCTCATAAAGGGGGCCTTACAAAATGTGCATACAATCATGAGGGGTAGACATTGATCATATACTAACAATGTGCACCACTAAATAGTTTAAAGAAGCCATGTGCAGAATGTGAGGCCTTGTAGTGTGGGCCTATTGTGCATACTCTAGGTGCATTCAACTCATTATGAGTGCAATTTTGACACCGATTCTCTTGAATTTGTTTTGTTGGTGCTTTCTTTTGTTGCCATATTTGGTTTCCTTTTTAATCAAAAATCAATTTGTAAAATTGCATTCTTACCATAAACTAGTTTAAATGGTGTTGTTCCTATAACAGTTTTATAAGCTACTTAGAATGCCCAAATCGCATGATGTAATTGTTTATCCCAATCAGATCTCCCACTGTTAACTATCTTGGTAAGAACCATGCATAACACTTTATTTGAACTCTCCACTTATCCATTAGCTTGTGGGTGATAGGGTGTAGACTTTTCATGAATCACTAGAAATTCATTTGTGAGTGACTCAATGACTTCATTAATTAAGTGCATGCCTCTATCACTTACAATCTGGAGGTAGTCCAAATCTAGGGAAGATGTTTTCAAAACTTTGCAATGGTTTGGGCATCATTCTTCCTAGTGGCTTTAGCTTCTACCCACTTAGTTAAGTAGTCAGTGGTTACTATGACGTATTCAGCATGAGATTCTCTTGTTGGGGGATTAATTGGACCAATGAAGTCTCTTCCGCATCTAGAGAAAGCTCTTGCACTAACCATTGGACTCAAAGGCATTTCATCACATCATATGGTTTGTTGGCATACATCACAACTTTGTACATATGTTTTGACATCCATATGAGTATTGACCACCATAAGCCTGCAAAGAGGATAATTTTAGCAGTTTGTCAGCTAAAAAATATCATCTAGTTGCTCCATGCGCCATTTCTAATATGGGTAAGTATTGTCCTTCATGTATGCACAATTGTAGTTCATCATCTTTTCGTTGTTTGAATAGTTGTTTACCCATGATTACATAGTCTTTTCTTTGTTCTTTTGAGGACATTGTTTCAAAAAATCCATGTGGTTTACTCCACTCAAGTGATATAGTCGAATAATGTAAGCATGAATGTTCCTCTGATGTAGATTCTTGACACATGTGATAACTTGTTACATATGCCTGGACATCTTTTTGCATTTTTGGCCAATACACTCCTTGTCTCTTTAACTCTTCTGTGGTCCCACTAACTCCTTTATATGTCCTCCATTTTTTCTCATGGGCTTGTTTGATCAAACTACTTCTTTCCTCATCTTTGACACATCTTAAAAGTATTCCATTAGAGTCCTTGTAATATGAGCTTCTTGCAACTATGTATAAGTCTCTTACTTTCCAAAGTTCTTAGTCTCTAGTTGCATTGATCCTATGACTTGGTCCATGTGTTAGTGTAGGAACCAATATTTCAGCCCATTTAGGACATACTTCTAGGTTGAAAAACTAAGTATCAGGTACCTCATCTACTACTCTTGTTGGTGGTTCTCCATATTTCATCCTACACAAATGATCCACTCTTACATGAGTATTGCCCTTCTTGGCTACTACCTCAAAATCAAATTCCATCACCAGTAGAAACCATCTCACTAAAGTATTTTGATGGGGATGCACCAAGGTGTGCTCTCCTTCTCGAGGGCTCCATGACAATATCCTCGAAGTAGAAAACCAAGCTCCTAGGGCCGCACACGGTACTCCACACAGAGGCTATAAAATACACAGAAAAACACAATACACAGGGAGCACAAACACAGACTTCTTAGGTGTTACAAATGCAATCAAACTTGCAGTCTATGACTGACCAAGCCACTGTATGTTTTATTAAAGAACATATACAAAGAAGTTTCCGGTGGCCATTTGGCCTTTGACATGGATACTAACGGTAACAATCTCCCACTAAAGGCCAATATGGCCAAAGTAACTATGGGAGAAAAATAAAGAATGATAAGAGTACCTGAGTGTAAGTATACAAACTATACCTACCACCTGCTGGGCATGTTACACAACATACAAGTGATTGTGTAAGATCATGAATCAAGTAACCCCCATCAAGTGACAATAGTATCAAAAGTTATCTTAAGGTAGAGCTTTAGTCAAAGCATCTGCAGCATTATCTCAAGTGTGAAACTTCTCAAGAATAATGTGCTCAATGGCTAAGCAATCTCTAATGAAGTGATACCTCACCTCAATGTGCTTGGTCTTTGCATGATAGATTGGATTCTTAGCCAAAGCAATGGCACTTTGACTATCACAACAAGGTACATGCTAAGGTAAACCCATATCACAAGCAAGACGAGAAAGCCACAATGCTTTCTTACATGCCTCACTTGCTGCAACATACTCTACGTCTATGGCGGAAATGGTTGTACATTCTTGAAGACGAGATCTCCAAGAGATAGCACCTCTAGCAAAATGGAAAATGTATGCTGATGTAGACTTATGATTGTCTACACAACCCGCATAGTCAAAATTTTGTAACCAATAATGGATACTTTCCCTCTACCTAAGCATAGAAACTTGTTCTTAGTGCCACTCAGATATCTCAAAATCATCTTGACCACTTACCAATGTTTCTTTCCAGGATTAGACATATATCTGCTCACAACTCCCACTACAAATGCAATGTCTAGTCTTGTAGCTACCATAGCATAGATGAGACTACCAACAGCAGACTGATAGGGAATTTATGAATTCCTTTTCCTCATAAGATTTGAGACAATCATGCTCAAGTTCACATATGTCGGTAAAGGTGTACTCAATGCTTTTCCACCCTGCATATTGAGCATGTGAAGTAATTTGGATATGTGCTCACTTTGAGACAAGTATATGCATCTTTTACTCCTATCACGAGTAATGCACATGCCAAGAATATGTTTGGCATCCCCCAAATCCTTCATATCCAATGTCTTACTCAAATTTATTTTGAGAATTGACAAGTCATAAGAGGACTTCCCAACAATCAACATATCATCGACATAAAGTATCAAGCTTATCAAGCTTCCATCTGAGCATCTTTTTGTCTAAAGACAATGATCCTCATTGCTTCGAGAATAGCCTTGAGACTTCATAGAAGCATCATACTTTTGGTACCATTGTCTAGGGGACTGTTTAACTCCGTACAAGCTCTTCTTGAGCTTACAAACTAGACTTTCCTTGTCAAGAACTACATAACCCTTTGGTTGTTCCATATAGATCTTATCTATAAGATCTCCATGCAAGAAAGCAGATTTCACATCCATTTGGACTCGCTCTAAGTCCTCCATTGCAACAATCCAAGCAACATGCGCATGGTAGTCATCTTGACCACTAGAGAGAAGTTTTCTATTGATATATTTAGGTAATGATGTGTGTGAACACTCTAGGACCGTCAGGGCACTTTTTTCCCTCTTTACCAGGTTTTTTTCCCCCAGCTTGTATATACGCCTATTGCCCTAATGGGCTACTTATCTTTGTACATTCTCTAGTAATACATTCAGTATTGTGTGTTGTGCTCCAAGCTTCTTCTTCTTCCTTGTGCTGTTCGCGTGCTTCCGTAGACGTCTAACTCCAACAATTGGTATCAGAGAAGGTCGTCGCTTCATCTAGGGCGACATCGACACTCCTCCAGTTGCAGTCTCAGAATCGCACGAATTTTGGTGAGCATACTCAGCGTGTTTTTGAGATCAAAACGGCTTTGCTCTGTGGTGCCGAATCGCGATCTTAGCTCGTTTCGACCTCCAAATGCACTATCGTAGCGCTTGTGCAGTCTATTTTATCTTTTTGTGCCAAAGGTATATACCAGTTTCTATTCGCCAGTATAAGCATCTCGAAGTTTGCTACAGGTCTAGCAAAATTCGTCTCAGCAGTTCTGTTCAACTTTTGAGACAGTCAATTTTCTGCATCAAGGTATTTTAGTCACCAGCCATGGCCGAAAGCAGTGATGTATTCCGTATGTTGGTTGTTGAGGATAAGTTGGATGGTACCAACTACCCGTTATGGGCTTATATGATGCGACATGTGTTGGTTGCAAAAGGACTGTGGAACATTGTGCAGGGTGTCGAAAAACGTCCTATCACACTTGCAATTGTTACAATTGCAGGTACTGAAGCTGATGCAGAAGGTGTCGAAGATGATGATATTCTGTATATTCTTGTTCGTGCTATGGTTTCTGCTCCACCTACTGTAAAGAAGCTTTGCTAGGATGGTAGAGATGCCCAGGCACATGCACTGATAGCTTTGTCTGTCAAACGTGCCATTATTCCTCACATTCACTCTTGCAGAATAGCTAAGGATGCTTGGGATACACTTACCACATTGTACCAAGCTAAGAATGAGGCTCGTGTTGCTTACCTCTGAAAACAGTTGGAGAGTGAGCACATGAATGAAGGTGATTCTATGAACAGTTTCCTAACGAAGATCAAAGATTTGAAGGAACAGTTGATTTTTGCTAATGAGGTTATACCAGATAGCTCACTTGTGCAGACCGTTCTAAATGGTCTCCTGATTCATATTAGAGTTTTGCTTCTACTCTTCGGTTGATGATGAAAGGCAATCCAAATGCCTTATCATTTGAGGAGTCAGTCTCTATTCTGTTGCAAGAAGATCAATCCAGGCAGAACAGGTCCATTATGCGAGTTGCAGATCAAGCTTTCTTGGCTAGTCAGAAGGACAAAGGAAAATGGAGCTCTTCAACTAGTAAGCAAAAATTTGCTAATTCTGCATATTCGAAGAAGGAAGATAAAGATGAGAAGAAATCAGAAAAGCAGAAATTGTTTTGTAAGTACTGTAAAGGAAATGATCATATCATAAAGAACTTTCCAAAACTGGCTGCTAAAGAGGCAAAGAAGAAAGAGGTTGGAATGGTTGTTGCAAAGGCCTCTACATTAAAAAGAGAGTCTGCTAATTGTTGATATATTTAGGTAGTGATGTGTGTGAACACACTAGGACTGCCGAGGCACTTTTTTCCCTCTTTAGGAGGTTTTTTTCCCCCGACTTGTATATACGCCTATTGCCCTAATGGGCTACTTATCTTTGTACATTCTCTAGTAATACATTCAGTATTGTGTGTTTGTGCTCCAAGCTTCTTCTTCTTCCTTGTGTTGTTTGTGTGCTTCTGCAGATGTCTAACTCCAACAATTGGTATCAGAGCAGGTCGTCGCTTCATCTAGGGCGCCGTCGACACTCCTCCGTTTTGCAGTCTCAGAATCGCACGAATTTTGGTGAGCATACTCAGCGTGTTTTCGAGATCAAAACAGCTTTGCTATATGGTGTCGAAATCGCGATCTGAGCTCGTTTCGGCCTCCAAATGCACTATCGTAGTGCTTGTGCAGGTTATTTTGTCTTTTTGTGCCAAAGGTATATACCAGTTTCTATTCGCCAATTTAAGCCTCTCGAAGTCTGCTACAGGTCTAGCAGAACTCGTCTAGGCAGTTCTGTTCAACTTTTAGAGATGTAGTCAATTTTCTGCATCAAGGTATTTTAGTCACCGGCCATGGCTGAAAGCAGTGATGTATTCCGTATATTGGTTGTTGAGGATAAGTTGGATGGTACCAACTACCCATTATGGGCTTATATGATGCGACATGTTTTGGTTGCAAAAGGATTGTGGAACTTTGTGCAGGGTGTTGAAAGACGTCGTGTTACACCTGTAACGACATGTACTGCAAATACAGGTGTTGGAGCTGATGAAGATGGTGTCGAAGATGATATTCCACAGATTCCTATTCGTGCTGCTATTTCTGTTGCACCTACTGCACAACAAATTAGTTGGGATGGTAGAGATGCCCAGGCACATGCATTGATAGCTTTGTTTGTCAAACGTGCCATTATTCCTCATATTCGCTCTTGCAGAACAGCTAGGGATGCTTGGGATACACTTACCACATTGTACCAAGCTAGGAATGAGGCTCGTGTTGCTTACCTCCAAAAATAGTTGGAGAGTGAGCACATGAATGAAGGTGATTCTATGGACAATTTCCTAACGAAGATCAAAGATTTGAAGGAACAGTTGATTTCTGCTGATGAGGTTATACCAGATAGCTCACTTATGCAGACCGCTCTGAATAGTCTTCCTGATTCATATCAGAGTTTTGCTTCTACTCTTCGGTTGATGATGAAAGGCAATCCGAATGCCTTATCATTTGAGGAGTTAGTCTCTGTTCTGTTGCAGGAAGACCAGTCCAGTCAGAACAGGTCCATTATGCGTGTTGCAGATTAAGCTTTCCTGGCTAGTCAGAAGGGCAAAGGAAAATGGAGCTCTTCTACTAGTAAGCAGAAATCTGCAAATGCTGCACATTCGACGAACCAGGATAAAGATGAGAAGAAATCACAAAAGCAGAAATTATTTTGCAAGTCCTGTAAAGGGAATGATCATATCATAAAGAACTTTCCAAAACTGGCTGCAAAAGAGGCAAAGAAAAAGGAGGCTGGAATGGTTGTTGCAGAAGCCTCTACACCAAAAACAGAGTTTGCTAATCTTGTGCAGGAAGAAGAATGGGCGTTTACTACTGTTTGCAGTTTTGACCCATCTTCTCATGAGCAGTGCATGTCTGAAGTGGACTCAGATGTTTGGTACTTTGATAGTGGGGCGACCAAACATATTACCTCGCAGCGCAGTTTCTTATCTTCACTCGAGCGTGATCCTACAGGGAATACTGTGTCATGCGCCAACAACTCCTCTTATCCTGTTATGGGAGTTGGTAAGATCATTCTGACTACTTCTGATCGTAGTTCTTTCACCTGGTCAGATGCTTTATTTGTGCCAGGGATCAAGAAGAATCTGTTATCAGTTTCTGCATTAGCCAAGATTGGCTTGGTGGTGAAATTCGTTGATGACAGGTGTACAATTCATGATCTATCAAATGGCGATGTGATTATTGCTTCTGGCGTTTTATGTCATGGGCTGTATAAGCTCATAGACTATGAAAGATTTGTGAATGATTCAACATGTGCAGTTCATGATTCTCAGGCTATGTCAGATGCAAAGCTTTGGAATGCACGCTTTGGTCATCTGAATTTTGCTAGTTTGCTACACCTGCAGAAATCTGATATGGTGTCTTCTTTGCCCAAGCTTGAGGCACGTGGAAAACATGTATGTGAAGGCTGTATTTTGGGCAAAATGCAGCGTTCCTCCTTTCCAAAAGATGGTTCAGTTCGGGCTACGCAGAAATTGCAGCTTGTACATAGTGATGTCTGTGGTCCTATGCAGACCCCCTCTTTTGGGAATTACCTTTACTTCGTGACTTTAATTGATGATTTTTCCAGGCATGCATGGGTATATCCACTCAAAGCAAAGTCCGAAGTGTTCATGTGCTTTTAACAATTTTTGGTTTTGGCTGAAAATCTGTCAGCATGTAAAATGGGCACCCTCTGTTCTGATCGAGGGGGGGAATATACATCTTCTGATTTTAATGCATTTTTGGCTGAACGTGGGATAAAACACCAGTGTACAGTGCCATATACACCTCAACAGAATGGAGTTGCTGAACGAAAGAACAGGTCACTCATGGAGATGGCGAGGTGCATGGTCAAGAGTCAGGCTTTACCACATAGTTTCTGGCTTGAGGCTGTCATGTGTGCAGCATATGCACTGAACAGGTGTCCCACTAAAGCGCTGCAGTCTATCACTCCATATAAGGCTTGGCATGACCGCAAGCCATCTGTTGCTCATCTGCGTGTTTTTGGTTGTTTGGCATATGCATTAGTGCCTGAACAACATCGCAGAAAATTGGATGATAAGGCAGTAAAATGTATTTTTGTTGGGTACAGTTCTGAAAGTAAAGGCTATCGTCTGTATCATCCACAGACTAAACACATTCTGGTTAGCCGTGATGTTGTCTTTGTGGAAGATGCTATTCAACCATTGCTTTCATGTACTAAGGAGACATCTGTTAGCTCCAAAGACATGTATGATACGTTGATGCCTCTTTTTACAAGTGGACAGTTTAGTGCTGGTCCTAATGAGGCAACTTCTCAGCCTTTGCAGGTTTCATATGATGATGCAAATCATTCTATTTCTGATGCAGATTTACATGATGCACTTGTTGATGAGAGAGCTGATATTGAGCAGACAAAAACTATGCCAAAATGGCTGGTGCAGACTTTGCGTGACAGCAAATTAGATGCACCTTTGTCATATCGTACTCGTTCAGGCTCTCATAGTGCCTCCTTTGCATTAAATTGCTATGCTATGGCTACGTCTAGTCTCTGTGACGAGAATGAGCCTGTTTCTTATGATGAAGCACAGAATTCAGAAAATTGGATGGCTGCCATGCAATATGAATATGATGCTATAATGAAGAATGGTACATGGTCTTTATGTGACTTGCCTCCTGGCAAGAAGGCCATTCGCACTAAGTGGGTATACAAGCTGAAGCGTAAACCTGATGGTACAGTTGACAGGTATAAGGCTAGGCTTGTTGCAAAGGGTTATGCGCAAGAAAGAGGCATTGATTTTGACGAGACCTTTGCACCTACATGCCGTATGACTACTGTTCGGAGCATTTGTGCACTTGCAGCCCATCATGGTTGGAATGTACATCAGTTGGACATTAAAACAACATTTCTGAATGGTGACTTGCATGAAGAAGTGTATGTTTTTCAGCCCCGTGGCTTTGTGCAGAAACGGCATGAAAACCAGGTGTGCAGGTTAAAGAAGGCATTATATGGTTTAAAGCAAGCACCACGTGCTTGGTATGAGAAGATACATGCCTATCTGGTTGCACATGGTTTTGTGAACAGTCCAACTGAAAGCACCTTATATGTTAAGCATGATGATGTGCTTCTGATCATTGTTGTCTATGTTGATGACATGCTGCTCATTGGTCCTATTGAGAAGCATATTGCTGATTTCAAGGCTGATTTGCATGCCTCATTTGAGATGTCTG
The DNA here is from genome assembly GCA_020310875.1 of Ceratopteris richardii. NCBI lineage: Eukaryota > Viridiplantae > Streptophyta > Polypodiopsida > Polypodiales > Pteridaceae > Ceratopteris > Ceratopteris richardii. The sequence goes on along the minus strand of CM035412.1, from coordinate 118,203,434 downwards.
ATTTGAGGCATTTGCATCACTATTTGGGCATTCAGTTTATGCAAGTTGATGGTGGAATGGCTTTGTGTCAAACGAAATATATTGACACATTATTGCAGCATTTTGGCCTTGAAAACTGTAAGCCTATTGCCACTCCTATGGAGACTGGTTTACGCTTGAGTCTTCATGATGCTGGAGATGCATTTGATGTTGTTCTCTATCAGCAGGCTGTTGGATGCTTGATTTACTTATGCATTACTCGGCCAGATATTCAGTTTGCTGTCTCACAGATGAGCAGGTTTATGCATTGCCCAGGAGTGATGCATTGGAAGGCGGTTAAGCGCATCTTTCGCTACTTGAGTGGTACTCGGCTACTTGTGTTGTTTTATCCCAAGGGGGGATCACTACCGCTAGATTTGCTTGCTTTTTCTTACGCAGATTGGGTTGGTTGCTATGACACTCGTGTGTCCACCAGTGGTTTTTGCTTCATGCTTGTTAGCTCATGTATATCTTGGTTGAGCAAGAAGCAGCCTACTGTGGCCACTTCCAGTTGTGAGGCTGAGTATAGGGCAGCTTTCACAGCGACTGTTGAGTGTGTGTGGCTCAGATGCCTTATGGCTGATTTGGGTGTTGGCCAGTCTTCTGCAACCACCATCTTCACTGACAGTCAGAGCGCATTGGCAGTTGCGAGGAACCCTTTGTTCCATGCTCGCACTAAGCACAATGAGGTGCATTATCACTATGTTAGGGAGAGGTTCTCTACTGGGGAGATCAGCTTGGCATATGTGCCCACGCAGGAGAACATTGCAGACCTTTTCACGAAGGCTCTGCCTGGGGAGAAGTTTGAAGCTTTCCGCAAAGCTTTGGGCTTACTTCCTTTTGTGGAGTGATTTCCACATAGCTTGGCACTTCCTTATACATGAGTGCAAGCTCCTTGTTCACCGCATCACTCCCAGGGGGGATTTGTTGATATATTTAGGTAGTGATGTGTGTGAACACACTAGGACTGTCGGGGCACTTTTTTCCCTCTTTAGGAGGTTTTTTTCCCCCGGCTTGTATATACGCCTATTGCCCTAATGGGCTACTTATCTTTGTAACTTCTCTAGTAATACATTCAGTATTCTATGCTTGTGCTCCAAGCTTCTTCTTCTTCCTTGTGCTCTTCGCGTGCTTCTGCAGACGTCTAACTCCAACACTAATCTTGTGCAGGAAGAAGAATGGGTTTTTACTATTGTCTGTAGTTTTGACCCAGCTTCTCATGAGAAGTGCATGTCTAGAGTAGACTCAGATGTTTGGTATTTTGACAATGGGGCAACCAAACATAGTACCTCGCAGTGCAATTCCTTCTCTTCACTCGAGCCTGCCCTTACAGGGAATATTGTTACATGTGCCAACAACTCCTCTTATCCTATTATCGGCGTTGGTAAGATCATTTTGACTACTTCTGATGGTAGTTCTTTCACTTTGTCAAATGCTTTATTTGTGCCAGGGATCAAGAAGAACCTGTTATCAGTTTCTGCATTAGCCAAGATTGGCTTGGTTGTGAAATTTGTTGATGACAAGTGCACATTTCATGATCTGTCAAATGGCGATGTGATTATTGCTTGTGGCATTATATGTCGTGGGTTGTATAAGCTCATAGACTATGAAAGATCTGCAAATGATTTGGCATATGCAATAAATGATTCTCAGGCTATGTCACATGCAAAGCTTTGGCATGAACGTTTTGGTCATCTGAATTTTGCTAGTTTGCTATGCCTGCAGAAATTTGAAATGGTGTCCTCTTTGGCCAAACTAGAGGCACCTGGAAAACATGTTTGTGGAGGCTATATTTTGGGAAAAATGCAATGTTCGTCCTTTCCAAAAGATGGTTCAGTTCGGGCTACTCAAAAATTGCAGCTTGTACATAGTGATGTCTGTGGTCCTATGCAGACACCTTCTTTTGGAAATTATCTTTACTTCGTGACTTTCATCAATGATTTTTCCAGGCATGCATGGGTATATCCATTGAAGGCAAAGTCCGAAGTGTTCATGTGCTTCAAACAGTTTTTGGTTTTGGCTGAAAATCTTGTCAGCATGTAAAATGGGCACCCTTCGTTCTCATCGAGGGGGGGAGTATATGTCTTCTAATTTTAATACATTTCTGGCTGAACGTGGGATAAAACACTAGTGTACAGTGCCGTATACACCTCAACAGAATGGAGTTGTTGAACGAAAGAACATGTCACTCATGGAGATGGCGAGGTGTATGGTCAAGAGTCAGGCTTTACCACATAGTTTCTGGCTTGAGGCTATCATGTGTGCAACATATGTACTGAACAGGTGTCCCACTAAAGCGCTTTAGTCTATCACTCCATATGAGGCTTGGCATGACCGCAAGCCATCTGTTGCTCATCTGCATGTTTTTGGTTGTTTGGCATATGCATTAGTGCTTGAACAACATCGCAGAAAATTGGATGATAAAGCAGTAAAATGTATTTTTGTTGGGTACAGTTCTGAAAGCAAAGGCTATCGTCTGTATCATCCACAGACTAAACGCATTCTGGTTAGCCGTGATGTTGTTTTTGTGGAAGATGCTATTCAGCCATTGCTTTCATGTACTAAGGAGACATCTGTTAGCTCCAAAGACATGTATGATACTTTGCTACCTCTTTTTACAGGTGGACAATCTAGTGTTGGTCCCAATGAGGGAACTTCTCAGCCTTTGTAGGTTTCATGTGATGATGCAGATAATTACATTTATGATGCAGATGTACATGATGCACTTATTGATGAGAGTGTTAATATTGAGCAGGCAAGAACTATGCCAAAATGGCTGGTGCAGACCTTGTGTGACAACAAATTAGATGCACCTCTGTCATATCGTACTCGATCAGGCTCTGATAGTGCCTCTTTTGCATCAGATTGCTATGCTATGGATGCATCTAGTCTCTGTAATGAGAATGAGCCTGTTTCGTTTGATGAAGCACAAAATTCAAGAAATTGGATGGCTGCTATGCAATCTAAATATGATCTAATAATGAAGAATGGTACTTGGTCTTTATGTGACTTGCCACCTAGCAAGAAGGCCATTGGCACTAAGTGGGTATACAAGGTGAAGCATAAATATGATGGTACAATTGACAGGTATAAGGCTAGGCTTGTTGCAAAGGGTTATGCGCAAGAAAGAGGCATTGATTTTGATGAGACCTTTGCACCTACATGCCGTATGACTACAGCTCAGAGCATCTGTGCACTTGCAGCCCATCATGGTTGGAATGTACATTAGTTGGACATTAAAACTGCATTTCTGAATGGTGACTTGCATGAAGAAGTGTATGTTTTTCAGCCTCGTGGCTTTGTGCAGAAAGGGCATGAAAACCAGGTGTGCAGGTTAAAGAAGGCATTATATGGTTTAAAGCAAGCACCACGTGCTTGGTATGAGAAGATACATGCCTATCTGATTGCACATGGTTTTGAGAAGAGTCCAACTGAAAGCACCTTATATGTCAAGCGTGCTAATGATGTGCTTCTCATCATTGTTGTCTATGTTGACAACATACACTATTTGATGTGAATTTCAGCTTATAACCCATATTCATGGTAAAGCTTTCCTTCCCTTTGGCAAAGGTATGAAATCCCAATTACCATTCTTGTGAATATGATCCAACTCACTCTTCATGGCATGTGTCCACTTGAGGTGATCATCTACATGCATAGCCTCTTTGTAGCGAGAAGGCTCTCAACTTAATCCTAAAAACTTCTCACACATATGAGTGTATGAAGTAACAAGTGCAAGAGAGATATAACTTGTGAAGCTACATCATTCACCTCTTTACACTCACTACCCTGACAAAAACACTTTAATCATCACGTACGCACCTTGATTGAGGTTGGCTCCCCAGCAATGGTGCCAAAAATGTGTGTACCTAAGCTCACAATGTCTTAGGGACTTGCAATTAATGAGCCTAAATTTCTATTATCAAGTAAGTGCATATAGCGATGGCATTGATACACTCATTAAATTATCAATTCATGAATTTAAACCCATCAAGTGTATTAAGAGATGTGCACACGTGATACTTAATGTAGGAAAGGAAAAGTAATGCATGCAAATCAAGTGAATCTACCTCACACGACACCTCTTACACAGTGATGTGTATCATGATAATTGGTGCACCAATCAACACAAATCAAGTGATTTCTATGAGCTCCAATACTTGAATATAGTAAGTACTAAGTTGATTTTGAAGCTCTCAATGAGATGCATCTAATGGTCATATTTTCAACTCGATCTGACCTCTATGCTCCAAATTATGGAAAAAGAATAGTGGCAAAAAACACCAAATCTCACTTCCACACTTCCTATGCTTCACACACTCATCAAATCAACAAAAAGGGATGGGAAAATGGTAGAAAACACCTCTAGGCACACATTCCATGCCTCAAGCACACATGCAAGCTCATGGAGAAAAAGATACACAGGCAAGAAGGAGCAAATTCGGAATTCTGCAAAGTTAGTTCTTCACAATAGCCAAAAGGCTTTACAAAAGAGTCACAAGTGACTTATATACATTTGCCCTAGTTTTGGTCCTATTTCTTAAGTTATCGGCACTTTCTCTATAGATCACTAAGTTACTAATATTGTACAAGGGTAATGTTACATTCTTCAGGGATTATGTATCTACAAGACTCCTCTCGAGCATTTACAATGCTTCTCATAGTTTTATAATGGATTTTGGGAAAAGAAAATGGGTCATTTATTGAAAATTTTGGGGCTTGCTTTTCTTTACTTCTTTCTTATGTTTCCTTATCTTTAGCACTCTGCAACACCTAGCCTTATACATATCAATTGTTCCATCAACCTTGCATTTTAGCTTGTATACCCATTTAGTGACAATGGCCTTTTTGCTTGGAGGCCAATGGCATAAAGACCAAGTGCCATATCTCATAATAGCATCATATTCTAATTGCATGGCAATCATCCAACTTTTTGAATTTTGCACTTTCTCAAAAAAGACAGGCTCATTCCCATCACAAAGACCATAGCAATGTGATGCAAAGGAAGCACTATGAGAGCCTGAACGAGTATGATATGATAGAGATACATCTAATTTGCTATCTCTCAAAGTATGTTTGATAGACAAAACTATCAATGCATGTGCTTGAGCATCTTTGCCATCCCAACAAAGTTTCTCTGCAATAGGTGCAATAGGAACTGCAACATGAACATGAATTTGAAGATCATCATCTTCAAAGCCATCTGCATCAGCTTCAATAACTATATTTTCAGGTGTAATAGGACATTTGTCGACACCTTGCACAATATTCCGCAAACATTTTGCTACCAATACATGTCACATCATATATTCCCACAATAGGTAATTAGTACCATCCAACTTGTCCTCAACAACCAAAATACAAAATACATTATTGCTTTTAGCCATGGCCAGTGACTAAATATCCTGATGCAAAAAAATGATTATATCTAAAAAAGCCAAATGGAAACAACATGTTGAGCATTTCTAAACCTATAGCAAACTTTGAGGCACTTGTATTAGGGACCTAAAACTTGTATATATGTTTGGCACAAAAGCACAAAATTGCTTGCACAGTTGTAACGCACTAGTTCGTTCGGAGGCCAAAAAACAAGATCATATCAAATTTTTTATGCGACATAGTGAAGCTTCTTTGAATTCATAAGTTCCCTGAGTATGGTCATGAATTTTTGTGCAATTCTGAGATTCTGTCTAGAGGGGTGTGGATGATGGCCGAGATGATGCAGTGACCTGCTTCGATACCAATTTTTGGAGTATGAGGTTTGTAGAAGCACACGAACAACATAAGGAAGAGGAAAAAGCTTGGCGCACAAGACAATATTGAATGTATTACCAAGTGGACGTACAAAGATAAATGACACATTTGGGTTGTAGGCATATATACAAGCCAGGTGAAAAAACCTCCTAAAGAGGGAAAAAGGTGCCATGGCGATCCTAAGTGTGTTCATACACATCGCTATGGAAATATATCAACAGTTGTGCAATTAATTGATGATTCAAAATTCATTATGCATAAGCTCAATTATCATGTAGTTTGATATTAGTTGGTCAACTTGATGACCTTGGCTACAAGGTCATTTTCTATGCTCGCTCCTTTTGCATATCAAAGGAAATATGGTTATTTCAAAAGGAAACAAAGTTGGCTCACTTTATTCTTTATTTGCATCATGTAAAGAACACTTAGCTGTTATTCAGTAACCTATGGATTGTATTTGGCATGGTTGTTTGGGCCACATACCTCATAGTGGAATGAAAAATTTTTCTTCTTCTAGCTACTTAATTATGTTATCTTTCTTTGATTTTTCATTTTGTGAGCATTTTCGAAAAATGGCTTGCTTCAGTTGAGACTAAAAAAGGAACAAAGATCAAGGCTTTACATTTGGATAACCCTATGGTTGTTCCATATACATCTCATTTGTAAGATCTCCATGCAAGAAAGCAATTTTCATATCCATTTGGACTAGCTCTAAGTCCTCTATTGTAACAAATCCAAGCAATATGTGCAGGCTTGACCACAAGAGAGAATATTTCCTTGAAATAAACACCATGTTGTTGCTTAAAACCCTTTGCAAAAAGTCATGTTTTATACTTTGGAGAGGCACTATCTTATGTAAATTTCAACTTATATGCCCATTTGCATGGTAAAGCTTTCCTACCCTTTGGCAACGGTGCTAGATCTCATGTACCATTCTATTCACTCTTCATGGAGTGCTCCCACTTGACATGATCCTTTGTTTGCATAACCTCTTTGTAGCAAGAAGGCTTGCCAACATTTGTTAGCATAATAAAATCCAAACTTGGAAAATATCTATCAGGTGGATGCAAGAGACACAAATACAAAAATTTGCTCAAATGATGGAGAACTATTGGAAGACGTAATGACATACATAAGCATTGTAGGATCATTAATCTATGCAAACATTACAAGACCTTCTTTATCTTATGTTGTTGGTGTAGTTTCTCAGTTTATGCAACCCCGGACAAGTGAACATTTAAATTCAGCTAAGAGAGTGTTGAGATACATGAATCATATAGTTAATCATGCTTTGTTTTACAAGTTTGATGAAGAATTGCAGGTCAAATGATTTAGGGATGTTGATTGGGCAAGTTCAAAGGAAGATAGGAGATCAACCTCAGGTTATGTGTTCATGATAGGAAGCAAACCTATCACATGGAGCTCAAAAAAACAACCTACTCTTGCACTTTCATCCATGGAGGCTGAAGATAAAGGATTTACATTTGCCACATGTGAAGCAATGTGGATTAAAAAACTTTTGGTTGATCTTGAAGTGCAAGTTGGAACCATCCCTATATACGGTGATAACATGTCAAGTATTTACTTGGCAAGCAATCCTATGTTTCATGTAAGGAGCAAACACATAGAGGTCCACTACCATTATGTAAGGGAGAAGGTATTGAGCAAAGATGTGGAGACAAAGTTCATCAGAACCAAAGAGAAGGTTGCAGATATGTTTACAAAGTTGTTGGATGCTTCTAAACTCAAAGGTTTCAAGGATGTGATAAATTTGCAGGACATGGTTGAAGATAACTCCCAAATGAGCTTGAGGGGGAGTTTTGAAGATAAATGTACAAGCTCATTTTCACATGAGCTATGCTTGGATAAATTTACCAAATATAAAGATAAAGGAAAAGAAGAGATAAGAAAAAAAAGAAAAAAAAAAGTCTAGTCAAAATTCATGATGAGTAAAAGATATAATATCTACCTTGTAGTAAGTGGCATGTAGTGGGCAATCAAATGAAAGTGGTGAGGCACAAACTTCTTCACATGCTCATTGGTTATAAAAGTGGAGTGGGAGCATGTTCTAAATAGGGAGAGAAAGAGGCAAGAGCTCCCAATAGTCGGATCTGGTCATTTTGTCATTTTGTCTTCCCATAGACTCCTTCCAGCCACACATCATTTTGTACATAGCTCCGTTGTGAAGCTCATATCTCAAACCATATGTAACCATTTCTTGCGTTTAAACACTCATTGGAGAGGTTATCTTCTGCATTTTGTCTATCCCAAATATCTTCTTCAAAGATTATATATTCTATGAGATATCAGTCAAAGAGTGAAGTCTAGTTTTTCAGCATACCTATGTAGACAAATAGTCTATTTTGGCCAGTTAAGTTTCCCGAACCAAACATATCCAAATTGCTTAGTTTTTAGCTTGTTGGAAAGATCTTTGCATATAATTTTGCCATCCCAAACATGTCATTCAAAGGGTTTATATTATGTGATATATCTGTCAGAGAGTGAAGTCCAATTTTTCAATATACTTATGTGTGTAGGTGGCCTAGTTTGGTCAGTTGAATTTCCTGACCAAAACTCCTCCGAACTACTTGATTTTTAGCTTATTGGAAAGCTATTTCTGTGCAATTTCCTATCTCAAATATCTTCCTCAAAGGATATATATTCAAGGAGTTATCGATTCGAGAGTGAAGTTCAATTCTTTAGCATCCTTGTCTGGATAGGTAGTTCATTTTCGTTGGTTGCGTTTCCTAATCAAAACTTGTCCAAATTAAGTTATTTATAGCTTGTTAGAAAGCTCTCTTTGTCCAATTTGATTGATTAAAGGCACATGTCCATTTGAGTTTTTTGTTGAGATCAGGAAGCTATCTAAGGTGCAGTTGTTCGTCCAAGTGTTGGACATACAATGGTTCACTACACGTTTTCATTGTGCATAGGAGAACTCATTCTCCACATTATGTAGTTCCTTGCAAACAAATTCTAGTTTATAAGCTAAAGAAGACCTTATATGGAATTAAATAGTCCCCTAGACAATGGTACCAAAAATTTTATGCTTTTATGAAGTCTCAAGGCTATTCTCAAAGCACCAAGGATCATTGTCTCTACACAACGAGATGCTTAGATGGCAGCTTGATATGCTTGATACTTTATGTAGATGATATGTTGATTGATAAGAAGTCCTATGATGATTTTTCATTGCTAAAAAAGAAGTTGAGTGAGATATTTGATATAAAGGATTTGGGGGATGCCAAACATATCATTGGCATGCACATTACTTGTGATAGGATTAAAAGGTACATGTACTTTTCTCAAAGTGAGTACATGTCCGATGTACTTTAGATGTTCAACATGAAGGGTGGCAAGGCATTGAGTACACCTTTACCTACATATGTGAAATTGAGAAAAGATGATTGCCCCAAACTTGATGAGGAAAAGGTATTCATGACCAAAATCTCTTATCAATCTGTTGTTGGTAGTCTCATGTACGCTATGGTAGCTATGAGACTAGATATTGCATTTGTAGTGGGTTTTGTGAGTAGATATATGTCTAATCCTAAAAATAAGCATTGGGAAATATTCAAGATGATTTTGAGATATTTGAGTGGCACTAAGGAGAAGTGTCTATGCTTGGGTAGAAGAAAGACAACCATTACTGGTTACATAGTTTCTGATTATGTTGGTTGCATACACAATCAAAAATTTACATCAAGGTACATTTTTCACTTTGCTAGAGGTGCTATCTCTTGGAGATCTCATCTTCAAGAATGTATAGTTGTTGACACTACATAAGCAGAGTATGTTGCAACAAGTGTGGCATGTAAGGATGCATTGTGGCTTTCTCATCTTGCTTGTGATATGGTATCTCAGCATGTACCTTGTTTGCTTAGTGATAATAAAAGTGCCATCGCTTCGATTAAGAATCTGTTCTATCATGCAAGACCAAAAACATGGAGGTGAGGTATCATTTCATTTGAGACTCCTTAGCCACTAAGTACATTATTCTTGAGAAGCTTCATACTCAAGATAATTTTGCAAATGCTTTGACTAAAGCTCTACCGCAAGATAGCTTTTGATGCTATTGTCACTTGATGGGTGTTACTTAATTATTGATCTTGCGCAGTTACTTGTATGCTATGTAACATGGCCTTCATGTGGGAGGTACAGTTTGTATACATACAATTAGTTTTTCTTTATCATGTTTATTTTTTTCCTAGTCACTTTGACCATATCGGCCTTTAGTGGGAGATTGTTATCGTTAGTGTCCATGTGAAAGGCAAAATGGTTGTCGAACACTTTGCTATATGTTCTTTAATAAAACATATAATGCTTGATGAAGCCATGGACTCAACGTTTGTAAAACCTAGGAAATCTGTGTTCATGCTCTCTGTGTACTGCATGGTTTCTGTGTATTTTGTAGGTCCCATGCAGAGTACTATGTGTGGCATCCATAGCTCAATTTTTTATTGCGAGGTATCATCGTGAAGCTCACATGAAGGAGAATCCATTCTCGTGCATCGCCATCACACTTCTTTTGATGTGTAATTTGTGATCCTTGGGAAAATGGCATCAATGTGATAAAGGTGAAAGTACACAAGGATAGCAAGTCGCAAAGGGTATTGTAAAAGTAGAGATAGATGATGGAAAGCCACATCATGCATGTTGAGGTGCATTGGGTTATGTAAGAGATGTATGAAGATACATGCAAGTCCCGGTACCATTGTTCGTAAGGTAGAATGTTTTTTCAGAGATATCCACACGAATCATGTAGAATGTTTTTTCAGAGATATCCACACGAATCATGAGCCATACATTTTATACAAACGAGACAAGGCCATGAAACACCTAGAGAGAGTGTATATAGAGAGATAACGTGACTTTGATTTGGTAAAATTTTTTGAATTGTCCCCATGTGTTTATATTTTCACACACACATATATATCAAACAATTTAAAAAGCATCTCAAATATAAAACAACATCATCACTACCCATCATTCTTATTCATTGTTGACTTTATAACCTCTACACTGTCATAAATACATGCAAAAACGCATTATGTTTCCTCATCTATTCAATAGATTCCAAATTTCCATGGTAAATGGTGATATTATAGGATTCAATAAGGTAATATAAAATTGACAACTGGTCCAAAAATTTATGAAATGTGACATTTTTTATGCTTTGAACTACTTTCAAACATGAATATCATGAGTAAAAATTATGAAATGTGGCATTTTCTATATTTTGAAGTACTTTCAAACATGAATATCATGAGTACTATATTGTTTGGGACAAGGAGATGGACACCATTTATTTTTATACTTTTAGAATGCTATCCAAGATCCATATTCCATCAAAAAGGAATATTCAATATAACTTTCATACCTCAACCTAGCACATCATCCATCATGGTCAACATATAGAATCTTTTGACAAATTGGTAGACATACCATTTTGCATTACTTCAATTTGAAACATGACGTTTAAGAATGCATGTGCTGTGGAAAAATGTGAAATATGAAGACTTATGGAGTTGTCAATGCACAAGAAGAAGGCCCTTTTTCATTATCAAAAGGTTGACTTATATTCCCAAGGATCTTCAAGCGATGACATTAAAAAAGGGCCTTTTTTCATTATTTAAAGGTTGAATTATATTTCCCAAGGATGTTAAAGGGTTCAATCATGAAAAAATTAAAAAATGTATGTGCACATACCATGGATTAAACATGTGCACATAACATGGATTAAACATGTGCTTTTGGGTTGACCGCTAGGCCTAATCACCTTAACTTATTTAGTCTAATACGCTCTCTCGCCTTAGCTTGTGCTTCTTCTCTGACCCTCAACTCTTCTTCTTTTCGCTTCTTAGCAGTGTTGAGTCTCGTTAGCATATCCTCTATAAGAGGTTCTTGATATATCTTGACTCGACGTCCACTAATATAGCTTGACAAGATGTCAACCTCTAGAGTGGCTAGTTGAACCGCACCACTAGTGGAAATTCGATTAATGATCATGGGTCCATATCCTCTTTTCTCCAATTTATGGGCATGTTGTTTTAGTGTATACACCAGCACTAGATCTCCTTCTTTCAATCCTTTATTTTTTATGTGTGCATCAAAGTATGCTTTCTGTCTTTTCTTTGTAGCATAGATGCTTGCTGCCACTCGTAGCCTCGTCTCACCTAAGCATTCTAGATCAAAGATCCTGGAGGACAACTCGTGTCCATTCCAATCATTTTCTTATGCTACTTTTAATGCTAGGATTAGGAAGTCCAATAGTAGCACAACATTCTGTCCGAAGTCCATCTAAACTGGGGTGGAATTGAGTACCGTTTTGTAGGCAACTCGATAAGCCCAAACAACATGATGAAGTTGTTTGTCCCAATCAGAGCATTTATTAATTACCAGTTTAGTCAAGACATTACATAGGATCTTATTTGTGCTCTCGGCCTGTCCATTAGCTTGTGGATGATAGGGGGCAGACTTCGTATGAATCACCAAGAATGCTTGGAGAAGATTTTCAAATACCATGGATTAAACATGTGCACATACTCTTTGTTCTCTAGCGATGGATTTAATCAACACATATAAATTCAATAACATACAAACCATTACACATATTTGGATGTTTGGCAATAATAAGCATTGTGTGTGTGCACTTGAGAAATGCTTTTTTCCAAAGTCCCTATACACTAAGGGTGATGGGTTGGTCATGTTTTTTAATGGATTTTCCTATTTTTGGGAATTGAAAATTTACCATGACAATAGATAAGTATGTCCCTTAAGAGTAGGGACCAACCCTTAAAAAGATTAGGGTTGACTTCATACCATGAGACTATGTAGAAGGTTACCCTCAAGGATATGATTTTAGTCTTACCCTATTGGTTTCATCCATATTGTTTCTTTCGATGAAAAAATACATCCATGTACCAAAAAATTAGTACCTTGGTTCTTTACATAGACCACAACAAAAGGGGTAGTGTAGAAACCCTTTTCGCACTTACAACTTTCAAGAAAAGGATTTATAATTTCAAATATATGGAAAATTCACTCCGAAGTTTGAAGTAAAAGGCTTCATATTCCTTAATGTGGGAAATTTTAAAACCTGAGGCCTTCACATTTCCTTTTGTTGTTTGTATCATAGACCCACAAACATAAAGCTTACCATCTTCAAGTGATGGGGACTCACTTCAATTGTCAATCCAAGCACCTTAGCCAACTGAGTCTATGATGAATATGAGGCTCAAAGAAGCTTGAAAGGAAGAAGAAAAACCCATGCACACACAAAAATGAAGAGCAATGAGCACGTAGAGCATGCAAAAAAAGCTCCAGAAAACCATGAAAGGTCCAAAATGAGAGGGAGATAAGAGAAAAGTGCTTAGAAAAGAGAATACATGATATTTTCTTCAAACCTATGCGTAAATTCATTATACTTCAGCGTGTTTTATCTTTTATACTCAAAAGATGGACCTTTTTGGCCTCGAAACTTAAAACATTGATCCATCTTTTGAGTATTAAAAGACCTTTTTGCCCTGGAAACAAAATCTTCAAATATCTGCAATCGTCAAACAAAAGCTTATTACACATCGGATTTGATCTCTAAAAAATCCTATAAAATCTAGGAGGCTTGAATAACACTAAAGCTCAAGGACTCCTTGTCCTTTACAAAAAATGGAGTGAATTACAAGAAACGGGATTTTTAATGATAAAAATTACATTGCAAACTCATAAAAAATAGGTGGATAAACTCAAAGAGATTTGCATAAACTCAAAAGGCAAAAGATTTTTATGGAACCTCCTTTTTCACTTTGACTTATTCTCTAGTCGTCCTCGACAAATATTGATGTCTTAGGAGGAAGTATGGACATTAATGTGCATTGGGGTTTCCTCATCCTTGCATTTTTTTTAATGAGGTAAGAATGTACGAATAGGTAGACAGGTTTTGTGCAGTGCATGGGTGAAAAGAAAAAGTGTCTTGTGCACGACCTTGTAATGCAACCCTATGCATGTTTACTCTAAAAATGCAAGGGAAAATGAAATGGTGTGTAAATAGAGAGGGTCTTGAGCATTTTGCTCAAGGATTTGTTGTTCACAAAGCATCCTATTTGAGATTTTGGAAACATTTCACCTAAGGGGAATTTGATTGACATTATGACACCTCTTGTTGTTACAGGATAGCATTGTCTTTTCCTTGCTTTGTGGATTTCTAGGTGCAAGCACTTTGGAGGCTTGAATTCACTCACGAAAATCCGAATGACAATATTCGACTAAGTCTCGTGATATGAATAATGCACCATCAATATGAATAAGATTCTTTCCAATGGCACCTTTGTCGATGTCCTTTAGAAGCCATCTATAGGTAGAGCTATTAAACACTTATAGGCATACCCCCGAGCCATGGTCCAAATGACATGGAGCATGTTTCATCTCTCCAGTGGGATTTGCCTCTCATCCAAAGTGAGTAGATGGGACTAAGGCATTTGTGCTTGTGCGTTAAGCCATGGATGCTCACAAGCAATATATGCACTAGTACCTCAATGATGGTTCTCACACAAGTGTGGAGAAGCAACCCTTCCCTATATCTGAATGTGGAATTCATGTGTGGAACGTATGAAGGTGTTACCCCTTGAAAGCAAAGCCCCACACTTACATTTCTTGGTTATGAGAGAAATGTGGTTCGCATTGAGTCAACGATGGCGATAGTTCCAACTTAAATGGTTCAAAAATGCACACTTGAATGTCAAAGCTTTTCGAAAGAAGACATCTCTCAATGGATTCATAGTTCTCCTCTTACTCTTTCTGAACCTCGTGTGAGATTCAATGGTCAATGGCTTAGAAGTTGTCAATTAGAAGTCTCTCTTTGAATGGACAATTCCCATTAGTCCCTTGATGTGGGTCTTATGACTTCACTCTACTCTAAGTATGAATGTGTAGAGAGAGATGTGTGTGGTGATATACTCTCTAGATACTTAAGAGTATGGAATGTAGCAACACTATCTTTAAGTACAAGAGTGGTTCTCACTACACGTCTCCTTCATCCACATTCTATAGGCAGATTGGATGAGCTTTATAACTACTCACCTTCAACTTCCCGTTGAAGGTGAGTACATGATACAACTTCTAAGTCCAAACTCTCTACCCTTAGCTTTAGTGTCTCACTAAGAGTCTTTGGTGCCAACTTAGAGTGTGCAAAGTCCAGTATGTTTCCTCCTTCAGTGTCTTCAATCCCTGATCCTCAAATATAGGATATTGATTACTCGATTGGTGTGTTGAGATCTAAGGGAAAGTCTAGTGGCACCTTGCCCATTTGAAGTGAAAAGGCTATTGCCTAGCTCTACCAAGACAATAGTCTCCTTATGAAGCAACACTTGGCTAATTCTTGAGCTCCCGATGTGTGCCTAGGCACTCCGAGCCCAAACGATGTTGTTCTCATTTCCTTGCCTTTTCAAGAAACTACTTGATATGAGGTATGATCTCTATCCTTAGGACACTTCCCAAAAGGGTGTGAATGATAATCCTCTCATCCTTTGAAAAAGTAAAATTTGAAGGGAAAAGCTAACTTCAAAAATCAAGGCTAGGTCTATAAGAAACCATGTTGGTTTTGACATCACCATTTAAGATCCACATTGAATAACAATGATAAGATAGCCAGCTCTACATTGCTTTCACCTAAGTTCCACATGGAATAGAGTGTCAGGGTAGCTCCCTTTACCTTGTTTTAAGGTCCCACCATTGATGGGGAGAGAACCTAATTTTGGCCGTGACGAATTGTCAAATTTATTGCATCCTCATCCTTAGAAGCTCTTTCCTCCCATAGCACTTTAGAGTTTGAATCACATCTCACCAATTCAGCCAATTGTGTTTCCCTCATAACTAGCACCCTCTTAGAGAACTCACATGGAGGAAAAAGATAGGTTAGCTCTCTACCTCACTTTTAGCTCCACAATTGAATTAGGTAACCTCCCTAAATAATTTCAAAGCATTTCAAAGAAGTTCAAGTGATGGTGAAGACCTATTTCTACCATTGGATCCCAAAGGAGCTAAAGTAGATGAGAATTCAACGAGTTAGGCGTTTGCGGAAGCATGTGAACAACACAAGGAAGAAGAAGAAGAAGCTTGGAGCACAACACACAATATTGAATGTATTGCCACTAGAATGTACAAAGATAAGCAACTCGTTAGGGCTATAGGTGTATATACAAGCCGAAAAAAAAAACCTCCTAAAGAGGGAAAAAAGTGCCCCGGTGGTCCTAGTGTGTTCACACACATCACTACCCAGATATATAAAAAAATCCCCCCTGGGAGTGATGCAGTGAACAAGGAGCTGACACTCATGTATAAGGAAGTGCCAAAGTATATGGAATCAATCCACAAAAGGAAGTCAGCCCGAAGCTTTGCGGAAAGCTTCAAATTTCTCCCTAGGCAAGCCTTCGTGAAAAGGTATGCAATGTTCTCCTACGTGGCACATATGCCAAGCTGATCTCTCCAGTAGAGAACCTCTTCCTAACATAATGATAATGCACCTCACTGTGCTTAGTGCGAGCATGGAACACATGGTTCGTCGCAATTGCCAATGTGCTCCGGCTGTTAGTGAAGATGGTGGTGATAGGAGACTAACCAACACCCAAATTAGCCATAAGGCATATGGATGTTTTTCAACACCCTGCACAATGTTCCACAGTCATTTTGCAACCAATACATGTCGCATCATATAAGCCCACAATGGGTAATTGGTACCGTCCAACTTATCCTCAATAGCCAACATACGAAATACATCGCTGCTTTTAGCCATGGCCACTGACTAAAATACCCTGATACAGAAAAATAACTGTATTTGAAAAAGTTGAACATGACTACCTTGACGAGTTCTGCTAGACATATAGCAGACTTCGAGATACTTATATTGGCGAACCGAAACCTGTATGTATCTTTAGAACAAAAAGAAGAAATAGCCTGCACAAGCATTGCGATAGTGCGTTCGGAGGTCGAAAAGAGCTCAGATCGCAGTTTTGGCACCTTAGAGCAAAGCAGTTTTGATCTCTTAATCACTTTGAGTATGCTCACCAGATATTATGCGATTCTGAGATTGTGATCAGAGGGGTGTCAACGACGCCCTAGATGAAGCGACGACCTCCTCTCATACCAATTGTTGGAGTTAGATGTCTGCAAAAGCACACGAACAACACAAGGAAGAAGAAGAAAAAGCTTGGAGCACAACACAAATACTGAATGTATTACCACTAGAATGTACAAAGAGAAGTAACCTGTTACGACCATAGGCGTATATACAATCCGGGGGAAAAAATCTCCTAAAAAGAGAAAAAAGTGCCCGGCGGTCCTAGTGTGTTCAGACACATCATTACCTAAATATATCAAAAGGTAGATCAGCCCTAGTACACATGTTAACCTATGTGACTTTCAGATTTTGGTAATCTCATTGACCCAAGTGAGGATAGTGGATCCATGATGAGCACGTTACTGTTGAGAATCATGAGCACTAGTGGGGACATCCAATAAATGAAATTAGGCATGGAAACACGAGGCTCTCATGTCGCGTAGTGTTGATTGAGGCCGGCGACAGAGTAGTCAGGACTCAGTAGGAAAATAGAAAATAAATTAAAGTCGCTTGAGGCCGCTGTGGACGCCGCCAAGGAGAAAATGTGGCATGCGAGCTGATTCTACGGCTGGGGAACATACTACCTTCTTTATCGAAGGGAGAGTGCAACAGGACCGATCAACGCCTCCTTGCTGATGGCGGAATTCCGGTTCGTCGTCATCGTCCTTGTCTCTCTTCTGCTGCCGATCTTCCTCGCTTCAAGCTCCGTGCGAGCGGATTCGGAGCTTCATAGCGATGGGCTGGATTTTCCTACGCCTCCTAAACAACCCGATGCGGCCTTGCTTCTCGAACTGCAGAACCTCAAGAAGCAATTTCAGGACCTCGGCAAGTCTTCTTTTCTCTCGCGTCTGCGCGAAAATATTCCGTGTAGTATTGTTTTTCATGGCAAAACGTTTCTGAAGTTCTCTCAATTTGAATGCTGTTGTTTTTATTCAGAAAATGAACGTATTATCCGTTAGCTTTATTATGTCCTTGGTTCTCTTTGGGTGCTGATCCCCCCCCCCCCCCCCCCCCCCCTTTTCTTATATTTTGCAGAGGAGGTTTCTATCCAGAAGGACGTAGTGATCCATGAAAAGGAGAAAATCATCAGGAGTCTTCAGTCTGAACTTGAAGGCTTGAAGGTGCGAAACGCATAGTACTCACTTTTTATTTTTTTATTTTTCTAACAACTTATTTTACCACGTCTCAATACTTTCGTGGACGATTGAAAGCTGCACTTCTCAATTCTGATCCCTGTCGCATCCCGTCATGTTTTTTTTAGGAAAAGGAAAGCTTGCAATATGACAACGCTTTGAATGAGCTGGGATCCAAGGTAAATTTAATCCCTTTTCCTGGTATATTTGTGTGATTAGTTTACGATGTAATCGTCTTGAACACACTTCTTTACATCCACCCCTTCAAAATTTACAGATTAGTCAGCTTGAAGATGATCTCAAGCGAACCGAGCAGGACCTTCAAGATTCTACGAGCAAAGCCAAAACCCTGGAGGCAGCTCAGTCATTGCAATCATCAAAGATCAAACAAGTAAGCTTATATTGTCAATCCATCGTACTGTATTATGGTCCGAAGTTCAGTGCTCCTTTCAGTTTTTACAGTAAACAATACCTTTTGAAATGATCCTGATAATTTTATATTCACATGATCGTAATCTTGCTTGGATTAAAAGAAAATCTTCTCTTATGAACCACCTTTCCGAGGTTTTTGATGTGAAGGTCGTCTAGTGTGCTCAAATTGTTTTGTTTGCACTTTTTGGATGTGTTTATGTGATTGAAAACAGCATTGAGATGATTTACATGTGATCAAACTTGATTTTGTTTGTGAAATGCTGTGAACTGGTGAATGCATTTTTTCTCTCTTATATAGTGTCCTTACTCTATGAAGACACAGAAACACAATTTTGTAAGAAAGGGGGGGGGGAAGTTTAAACCATTCTTCTAAGAACGTATTGGTATGTTGCAATTTCATCCATTTCTTTGCCAAATGTGAATCAAATCTTGGGTATGAAATGGATTTGAATTTATGAAAACAAGTCTAATTTGGCCCGAGCACGTTGCATGGAACAAGTATGATAACTGTCCAGAGTTAGTTAAAACAGGAGTCCATTATGAGATATAAGTGAACTCGTCTCTTAGATTTTGAAAATACTGAGATGCACTACTATGTCATAATATGGAGTTTTGGCAGTTGCGAAGTGGCACACACATTGACAGTTTTATAGGAGTCCTTGAAAATGCGAGCTTAAGTACATAATATGCAATTAATATGAAAAGTCTATGGAATCAGTTACAAATATTAAAGCAAGCAATAATAAACAGAAAAACGTAGCGAAAAATGATCAAATTATATATCCTATTTCTAATGTCAAGTGTTCTCAACATTGACACACTTGGAAGATGTTTCAAAAGTCCTCAAGAGAGTTAGCTAAGGATCCTTTTGAGGGAAACGTGATGGTCACTTCACGTGGAAATACCGATGCCCTAATATGTTCACATTGAAATTTATCAATGAATGACTGTAGGTGCATTGTCCATAGTGCATGTATAATGCACATACATGTATCCGATTACTTTCTTTTATT
>CM035412.1:118156474-118178974 GCA_020310875.1 Ceratopteris richardii | reverse complement strand
TTTGATTGTTTGATATCATTATTTGTATTCTCCTTCATGGTATGGTTTGGCTATCACTCTTTGAAATCTTTAGGAGTAACCAAACTTTTGTGCTTGCAAGGTGAAGTGTGGGGCTTATGTAAGACTATTCATTATATTCCATTGGAGTCCGATTTTGTTGTAGATTAGGAGGTACAACACCCACAAAAGGCTTGATACCTTGGTTATTTTATCAAGTGGAAGAATTGAAACGAGTCTTCCATGATTTGGGAGTGTGTCGTATCACTGAAGAGTTGGTTTTATTATTATTGAGGAAATTGTTGATGACAACAATTAAAAATAAAGGGGGAAATGTTATGTACCCACTTTACTAGGACATCTAGATAGATGCAGGCCACTATGTCATGTTAAGTGCGAAAGGTCTTTGATTAATATGAATTGGCCAATTTTCCAAAATCATATTTTCTTGTGTACACACACTTGAACGAGGGTGGAATGGTTCATTTTGTTCGGTGCACTCAGTACGTGCTCGGTTCAAGAATTGAATGGAACCTTGAGGTTTGGTGTATCTTGTGCTTTGTTCAATATAAAACTAAATAAGTAAAACTATGTACATATGTTTCGGGCATATATGTGTGTATGAATGCAATTTTTAATGTTCATCAATGTGTGAAGTATGTATTTATCATTCATGTAGTATATATATACATTTATTTTTTTTTGTATTATGCATTGTTCACAAATGGAACGTTGAATAATTATCGTGCGTTTCATGCATTGGTACATTCAGTTCGAGTACCCTATTGTGAATGATGCGAGAATCAAACCAACCATGACTTGAACTCATGATCCTTTGGTGAAGTCATGTGAACCCTAATATTGTCTTGACATTGTTGCAGTATGGAACATTATCCCTTGTTGCGATGGCCATTCATGTAGTTCCAAGTTGTTGAGTATTAGGGGTGAGCCCTTGTTGTGATGGCCATTCATGTAGTTCCAAATTGTTGGGGATGAGCTAGTTTAGCTTTATAGTTGGGACATGAGTTTGATATCCGTCCCCTTAATGCTTGTGAATATCGCTTGTACTTTATCTTTTTAGCTTGGTGGATCCAAGAGAAGCATTGATAATTGTGCGTCAAAGATATGAAAAAGAGAATAAGAGAGTATGGACCACAATATGTGCTTCCTATCGAGTCTTGAAACCCAAAGGACACTTGGATGCTTGTAGTTATGTTTAGCCAAGTGTGAAGTGCCCACCTAGTGTGAACTTGCAAATGTCCTGAAGTGAGGAGTGAGGATCACACTCTTGGCCTTTGGTGGAGATGGTTGGGAGGTGAGTTTGATGTCCTCCTTTTAAGTTCTTTTGTGTATATGGGTTGTGTAAGAAAAATAACAGCACAACAAAATAGACCAATAGACAGAGTTGAGAGAAAAACACAATCAAATATAGACATTGACAGAGAGATAGAGAACTTGAACTCTCAGATTGCCAAGCGTAACGTAGTTACAATGATGGTGCTTTCTACCCATGTGCTTCCAATGTGGAGCTTAGATGGCCTTCTAGACATATGAAGGACTTACTAGTGCGCAATGTTATATAAAGCTTAACCTTGGCCATGCTTATATAGCTTTTACAAGGGGATTCGGTATAGATAAACGGAATCAGGAGATTCACAAAAGTTGGCAAAATATACAATCCAACAATATCTCCACGATCAAAAGTATTACCGAGTATGCCTTATGGGTCGGGGGGATAGGCCCCCTCGGACCACGCAGAAGGGGGCGATCTCCCTCTGCACTCCCCCCATTAAGTTTCTATGGGGAAACCACGCGACGCCACAAGGCTTTTATTTTTGCCTTGAATGGCAACCCAATTGCCTGGAAGTTTATGCCCTACCTAACCTAATGGCTAGGCTCACAAAGATCATTGTAACCATCAACGATCACACACAGACCTCATCTAACTTAGAAATTAGCGTTCCACAAATGTTTGGGCTCTCACAATGGCTTTTCCTCGTAATGGGGACCTTACAACTTAGAGCATCATGGATCATTTGTGGTCACTTGAGGGTGGAGTATTGAGCATATGTCACACACACACGCTCTCTCTCTCTCTCTCTCTCTCTCACACACACACACCCCCCAACCCCCCCTCCCCCCCGAAAAAAAAAGTCCACCCCACAGTGAACTACCTCCTTGGTCCAATCCCAAAGCTTTGT
Organism: Ceratopteris richardii; assembly: GCA_020310875.1. Classification (NCBI taxonomy): domain Eukaryota; kingdom Viridiplantae; phylum Streptophyta; class Polypodiopsida; order Polypodiales; family Pteridaceae; genus Ceratopteris; species Ceratopteris richardii. Next base: position 118,176,776 of record CM035412.1, on the reverse strand, counting down.
AAAGTGTCGATGAAATTGCTCTCTCTTGAGCCTTGGTGAAGATGTTTTCTCCATTTTCTTTAGTTGGACATTAGCTTATTTCCACGACCCCATCCTCAATCAACTCATGCACATAGTGATAGTGAATTTCTATGTGCTTGGTATGTGCATGGAAGACAGGATCCTTGGCAATGGCCATGCGACTTTGGTTGTCACACTTCAACTATGTAGCCTCTTGTCCTTGTATTCCTATGTGCCATAGGATCCTCCTCAACCATACTGCTTCACATGTTGCAACACACGCAGCTTTGTACTCATCTTTAGTAGAAGATAATTCTATAGTTGGATGCTTCTTACTGATCCAATTGAAAATCCCGGATCTTAAAGAAAAGCAATATCTAGAAATTGATTTTTTGGAATCAATATCTCCTTCCCAATCTGAGTCACAATATCCGACCAGAGATGATGCTTCTTCATAATGAATACCATAATCTGTGGTTCCTTTCACATACTCGAGTATCCGCATGTTTGCCTTCCAATGAGTTTGGAAGGGCCTATTAGAGAACTTGCTTACTACAACAACATAAGAGATATCTGGTCTTCTATTGCACGAGTAGATGAGACTTCCAACTAGTTTCCTATATCTTCCAATATCCATTGGAAGTGAAGTATCTTCGATAGATAATTTTGTGTTGACCTGCATAGGTGTAGAAATTTCCTTGCAATCCTCCATGTCGAATGCCTTCAATATCTGCCTTGCATGCTTTTGTTGAGAGATGAAAATCTTTCTTGGTTCCTTCCAAACTTCAAGGCGTAAGCAAAAATGTGTTAAGCCCAAGTCTTCCATTTTAAATTCTGAACTCAGTGCATCTTTCGTTTGTTGAAGGAGAGCATCATCATTTCTCTGTAATCACAAGGTCATCTACATAGAGTACAAGCACAATTGTCTTCCCTCCTCTTTTTAGAACATACAAGTTAGCATCAGAAGCACATCTTTTGAAACCTAGATCCAAGAGATACTTATCTATCCACTGGTACCATGCTCTAGGGGCTTATTTCAGCCCATATAATGCCTTCTTGAGCTTACATACCTTATTTTCCGAATGGGGAGCCTCAAACGTTGGTGGTTGAGACATATATACCTCCTCCTTAAGGTCTCCATTTAGGAATGCCGATTTGACATCCATGTGATAGATTGGCCAACGCTTATGTGCAACCACAACTAGTACTACTCGTACTACTCGGATAGTAGTTATCCTTGCAGTTCGGGCAAATGATTCACTAAAGTCAATGCCTTCGACTTGTGAGTAGCCTTGTGCAACAAGTCTTGCTTTGTACTTTTCCAAAGTACCATCAGCCTTGTACTTTAACTTCGAGACCCACTTGGTGCCAATGACTTTACTCTTAGGGGGTCGATCCACTAGCTCCCAAGTTCCATTTCTCATGACATTGTTGTATCCTATTTGCATGGAAGCCCTCTGATTTGGATCGTGGAGTGCCTCTTACACATTGGTTGGTTCCTTTGTTTGTTCTTGAATGAGATTAGCCATCAGGCTCGTGCTTACAATACGGGTGCTTGCCCCTCCTTGTTCCTTTATTCTTTGTGATCGCCTCGGTCCATCTGCAACTTGTTCTAGTGATTGTTGGATTGGGTTTGCAGAATCATAGAGCTGCCTCTACCCTCACCCAATGTGGCAATGGCTTTTCTACTTGGGTGACTATAGGTTCGTGACTTTTCGGACTCATCATTTGAAGATGATCCTTCCTTCTCTTGTGTAGAAGGGATAGCTCTTTGGCTAGGTTCATAGTGGATTGCCCTTTCGGCCGATGATAAAGTGGAAGCTTTCCTTTCCTCCTCCACTACATGTGGCTTCTCCTCCTTAAACACCACATCGCAACTCGCCATGATTTTCTTAGCCTCAAGGCAATAAAACTTATAAGCCATCTTATCTTTGCTTCACCCTAGGAAGATACATTTGATGCTTTTTCGTTGAAGCTTGTTTCTCTCCCTATCTGGACATGTTCATAACATTCATTTCCAAATACTTTGAAATAGGAAACAGAAGGCTTTTATCAGTGTAGGCTTCTTGTTGAGTCTTTCCATCAAGTGCCTTGGTGTAGCTTCGATTTAAGATATAGACAAGTGTTAACATCCTCTGCCCAAAATTGATTAGGGAAACCCTTTCCCTTCAACATGCACCTTGCCATCTCCATAATGGTTCGATTTCGACATTTTACAACACCGTTTTATTGAGGGCTATGTGCCACTAAGAGTTGATGCTTGATTTCTTTACTCTTGCAAAAATCTTTAAGCTCTGTTGATGTGAACTCACCATTGTCGTCTGTCCTGAATTTCTTTATCTTCTTCCTTGTTTCAATTTCAACAAGCTAAAGCCATTCTTTAAACTTACCAAAAGCTTGAGCCTTATCGCGTAGCAAGTACACCCACATCTTCTTGCTATAGTCGTTGACAAGTAACACGAAGTAGGAAGATCTGCCCAAGGCATGTGTAGGCATTTTTCCGCATAAGTCAGCATGCACCAACTCTAGAGGATAGCTTGCCTCGTTCTTACTTTCTTGTGGAAACACCTTCCTCTATTGCTTGCCCATCATGCAAGCTTCACGTGGTTCCTTCATTTCGGCAATCGATAGTAGGTGTGCAACCATTCCCTTATGATCCATCTCCTCCGGTACAGGGTATTCAATGTGGCTGAATCTCTCATGCCATAGCTTACTTGTGCCCACACTTGTAGTGGTTGTAAGAGCACACTACTCATAGAGGTTGTTCCTCCTTATGCAAGTCCCAAAAATGTTGTTGTTGTTGTCTATAATCTTAGCTCTTGTCTTACATCAAGATACTTGATGACCTTGATTAATTATAGAAGGTACTAAAAGTAGATTTCGTTTGATTTGGGGAACATACAACACATTTGAAAGCATTCTTACATCCTCATTAGAGTTGATTAAAGAAATCATACCTTCCCCCTCTGCAAGACATCTTGCATTGTTGCCTACCTTCACTGTGATGGGTTCCTTTAGAGGCTGTAAGGAACTGTAAAGGTCTTTTTTGCTCATCACATGACGAGATGCACCACCGTCCAACACCCATGAGTCATCCGTTCTTGAATCTTCAGTCGAGGAGCATACCTCCTCTATTGTAACAAATAACTCAAGCCTTTTTTTTGTCGTGTTGGAAGACTCCTTGTCCTTGCCACCTTTTGAAGAGTCATTCTTCTCTTCTGCCTTCTTGATGCGATAGTCTTCGATTGTGTGCCACTTTCTTATTGTAGTGGAAACACTCTCCCTTGAACATCTTTTTGTCGTTCTTCTTTTTGTCTCCATCTTTTGAAGAGTCCACTTTGCCTCCTTGGGCATTTGCTGTGAATGCAACATCTCCTTTGCTTCCACCGGTCTTTGGCTTTAGCCGCAACTCCTCTTCCATCAGTAAGGCATTGAATTCTTCAGAAGTTAGAGATTGAGATCTAACTAGACTATGAAGAGTAGTTACCAAACCATCAAACTTAGGTGGATAGATTCGAAGACAACTCAAAACTAGCTCCTCACATGATTTTTGTACACCTCCCCTCGCCATTTGATCTCGTAGATTCTTTATGCGAGTGATAAACACCTCTGCAGTCTTCCCATCAGCAAACTTTCTGTTGCTCGTTGATTCTACAAGTTTTGAATCCCTGTCTTATTGTGAGTTTCATATGGATTTCTCAATATGTTCCATGCTTCACACGCCTTGGTAGTATGCTGAATGGGAGTCAAAACATTATCAGTAGTACTTAGACCAATGAGTGCATGTGCATTTCTACGTTTCCAAGCACGTAGAAGATCAGCATGAGGAGGAATCATTCGACCAAGATTATTTGGATCAGGCGTTTTGTGTTTCTTGGGGCTCATGATTAGTCCCAAGAACAGTCTCTGAAAGCTCATATGAATCAAGGATAGAAGTGATTTTAAACTTCCTCAGGGTGTAGTTCATACCATAAAGTGTACCTTCCTTGAAGGTTGGTGGTCATATCCGCTACGTTCGGATGACCGGCGTCGTATCCGCAACGTAGGGATGATCGGCATCATTCCTTCTCGTGTTTGTGCTCCACCTACTCCAATTGACGAACCACCTTGATTCACAATTGTAGACTACGACTTATTGCTTGACATTTGTTGATATATTTCATGTAGTGACATGTCTGAACACACTAGGATCCTCGAGGCATTTTTTTCCCTCTTTAGGAGGTTTTTTTCCCTGGCTTATATATAGGCCTATAACCCTAACAGGTTATCAATCTCTGTACATTTTCTTGGTAATACATTCAGTATTGTGTGTTGTGCTCCAAGCTTCTTCTTATTCTTTTTCCATATGCCGTTTGCGTGCTTCCGCCGAGCTCAAACTCCAACAATTGGTATCGGAGCATGTCGTTGCTCCATCTAGGGCATCGTCAACACCCCTCCGATCACAGTCTCAGAATCGCACAAAACTTGGTGAGCATACTTTGATTAGGAGTTCAAAACAGCTTTGCTATGTCGTGTCTAAATCATGATCTGAGCTCGTTCCGGCCTACAATCATAACTTTGCATCAAGGTATTTTAGTTAATGGCCATGGTTGGATGCAATGACGTACTTCGTGTGTTGGCGGTTGAGGATAAGTTGGATGGTACCAATTACCCATTATGGGCATATAGGATGCATCATGTATTGATTGCAAAAGGATTGTGGAATATTGTGTAGGGTGTTGAAAAACGTCCTACTACAAGTGCAAATTCAATCACTAAAGGTGATGTAGATGGTGTTGAAGATGATGTCCTTCAGGCTCCTGTTCGTGTTGAGGTTCTTGTTGCACCTACTACAGCAACTTCGTTGGGATGGTAGAGATGCTTAGGCACATGCGTTGATAGCCTTGTCTGTCAAACGTGCCATTATTCCTCACATTTGCTCTTGCAAAATAACGAAGGATGCTTTGGATACACTTACCACTTTATACGAGACAAGGAATAAATAAGGCTCTTGTTGCTTACCTTCGAAAATAGTTGGAGAGTGAGCACATGAATGAAGGAGAGTTTATGGATAATTTTTTGACAAAGATCAAAGATTTGAAGGAGCCATTGATTTCTGCTCATGAAGTCTTGCCGGACAGTGCACTTGTGCATACAATTTTGAATGGTCTTCCAGATTCATATCAGAGTTTTGCTTCTACTCTTCGATTGATGATGAAAGGCAATCCAAATGCCTTAACATTTGAGGAGTTAGTCTCTTTCCTATTGCAAGAAGATAAGTCTAGGTAAAACAGGTCCATTATGCTTGTTGCATATCAAGCTTTCCTTCATAGTCAAAAGGGCAAAGGTAAATGGAGTTCATCTACTAGTAAGCAAGAATCTGCTAATTTTGCACAACCAAAGAAGGATGACAAAGATGAGAAGAAAGTAGAAAAGTAGAAATTGTTTTGCAAATACTGTAAAGGAAATAATCATGTCATAAAGAGTTGTTCAAAATTGACAAAGAAAAAAGAGTCCGGAATCGTTGTTGCAAAGGCCTCTACATCTAAATCAGAGTCTTCAAATTTTGTGCAGAATGAAGAATGGGCATGTACTATTGTTTGTAGTTATGGCCCGTCTTCTTATGAATAATGTATGTCTGCAATAGAATCAGATTTCTGGTACTTTGGTAGTGGGGAAACCAAACATATTACCTCACAGCGGAGTTTCTTCACTTCCTACATGGAATATTGTCACATGCGCCAACAACTCCTCTTATCTTGTCATGGGAGTTTGTAAGATCATTCTGACTACTGCTTATGGTAGTTCTTTTACATTGTCAGATTCTTTATTTGTGCCATAGATCAAGAAAAATTTGTTATCAGTTTCAACATTAGCCAAGATCGGCTTGTTTGTGAAATTTGTTGATGACAGTCGTACAATTCATGATCTATCAAATGGCGACGTCATTATTGCTTCTGTCATTTTTCGTGGGTTGTATGAGCTCATAGATTATGTAGATTCTGTGAATGATTCAACATGTGTAGTTCAAGATTCTCAGACTATGGTAGATGCAAAGTTTTGGCATGCATGCTTTGGTCATTTGCATTTTGCTAGTTTACTATGCCTTCAGAAATTTGAAATGTTGTCCTGAATACCCAAACTTGAGGCTCGTGGTGAACATGTTTGTGAAGGCTGTATTTCTGGCAAAATGCAACGTTCCTCGCACCCAAAAGATGGTTCAGTACGAGTTACTTAGAAATTGCAGCTTGTTCACAGTGATGTTTGTGGTCCTATGCATAGTTGGAAAAAAACGCGACTCGAACGGGTCTGTAAGGCACGGTACGTTTGGGTCGAGACAAACGTGTATGGTACATGTTCTCATAAATATAATTTTTTTGGGTCGTTTTTTTAGGGGGTTCCATCTTATGGGTATTGTACAAGCATGGAGTATAATAAGACTTTGTGAGCACAAAGTTGAGACAAGCATGAGCTTGACTTTGAGGAGTGCAATATGAAGTAGTCTTCAAGCGTTTCCATCTTGAATCTTCTACCCAGATGAGTGCAATAAGAGCATGAATTTGTAGCCTGCCCCTAGGTCCTATAATATAAGTTCCAACTATATATGCCTATTGCCCACTATTATTACTCAATGTTCAAACTCTAGACAAGAATATAGTTTATCAGATTTTAGTAGAAATATACATGCATGAAGCACATTGCATGCAATGTGCATGGATACATGTTGCATACATACAAATAAAGCACAATGCACATACATATGAATACATTTCATTTATATGAGCTGAATTATGATATGTATGTAGTATGTATGTACATATGCAATATGTATATATGTATGTATGTATGCTTGCATGTATGTAGTATCCATATATGATACTATTAATAATTGCATAAAGACTAATCTACATTGCAAAATGCTTGTATCATATGGGCTATACAATGTAATATTTGTCATGAACACAAAGAAAACCATCTTAAACCTTAGATTACATGTGAATCTCCTATATCTCATGTTTGGTTATGGTTTTTGAGAAACTAATGCTACCGTTGCATCCGGAATGTGCCAAAACCCCAAGATCGACTGTCTATTTACTCAATTCTGACACCCAGTAGTCCTGTTTCTGGTCGACGACATCATCTATAACATCATCGGGTTGTAACCGCCTTTGGTAACAGCTCTTCAAAAACTATATAAGGAGGGGTTGGCCACATTCATTCTCGGTCTTGCCAATACCAGTCTTGTGGATACGAGTCTTGGGAGCTCAAGGAGTCATGACCGCCAAGTAAATACTCTCCAAGTTCCAGTTCGAGTTCTTGTCTTGTTCCTTGTTCCAGTCTTGTTCTTGGACATCCTGTCTTGTCCTCTTGTAATCTCGTAGTACGAGATCCTGTCGAGTTCTTGTTCATCTCCCAGAAGGGAGTTCTTGTAATCTAGATATCTTGTTCCATACTTACGATCTCGGGTTGTGGGATCTCCTGTATCATCTCTAGTCAAGTTATTCATACCTATCGGTCCCGTGTTGTGGGACGTCTTGTATCGGTTACGAATTCTTGTACCTTTTTCCCTTCTTGGGTGTTCTTGTAATCAGAAGCGTATTTCCGAAATCTTGTCTACCATAGTCAGAGAGCACAATCTAGTGCTCCCTTTACATTTTGGCAGACTACCTTGATCAAGACCAGGCACCATGGATTCCCTGTGCAAGGAGATCCAATTTACCATAAAGGACTTGATCGAACATGTCCAAGAGATGAAAAGATTGCTACGACAAGATGATCGATCAGTTTCAAGCTATGCCTTGAATATCAAGATGTTGTTTTGTGGAACTAGATATCAAGAAGACTACATGGTTAATCAGTTTCGAAGTGGCCTTAACCCTGAAGTCAAATATCTCTTGCTATCCACGCCTCAAGCAAATACCCTGGAGGATGTTATCAATCAAGCAGTTCAATGTGAGAATCAATTATTCAAAGAAAGACAAGTCCAAGAGCTAGACGTGTTGAATAATAAAGACACTGTTCCTCAAGAATTTGAATCAAGAACGTTCGAAGGCCAAGAAGTCATTACAAATGATATGGAGCATACAAATTATGAAGATAACAAGAAGGTAAAGGATAATGAAGACTTCATGTTAAATCAAGGAGGTTTGCTTACTCAAGACACTCTATCAAAGATCTTGGAAACGCTACAATGCACCACTAAAAGCTCAAAAGACCTATCTTGTGACAAACCTAAGGAAGCTCAAGAGAGACATAATCCTTCACCATCTTTCAAGACTAAGGATCATGAAGAATTCAAGGTTGATCATGTCTTAGATTCAAGAATCTCTCGAGCACGATTGGAGTACTTTAGTTATCGGAAAGAGTATGACATCAATGATCGTACCTTGGAGCCTACAGAAAATCTTCAAAAAGCAAAATTCAAGGTTCATGAGTTCCATAGGAGGAATCCAATGAAACCCAAGCTAGAGAACATGGCCGCTCCTCGTGGAACTCGTCGCTTGAGGGGGAGGTGATGTCATGGACCCAAAGAAAACCATCTTAAACCTTAGATTACATGTGAATTTCCTATATCTCATGTTTGGTTATGATTTTGGAGAAACTAATGCTATCGTTGCATCCGGAGTGTGCCAAAACCCCAAGATCGATTGTTTACTTACTAAATTCTGACACCCAAAGGTCCTGTTTCTAGTCGATGACATCATCAGGTCGTAACCGCCTTTGGTAACCTCCCTTCAAAAACTATATAAGGAGGGGTTGGCGGCTGGCCACATTCATTCTCGGTCTTGCCAATACCGGTCTTTTGGATACCAAACTTGGGAGCTCAAGGAGTCGTGATCGCCAAGTAAGTACTCTCCAAGTTCCACTTCCAGTTCTTATCTTGTTCCTTGTTCGAGTCTTGTTATTGGACATCTTGTCTTGTCCTCTTGCAATCTTGTAGTACGAGATCCTGTGGAGTTCTTTCTTGTATCTTGTTCATCTCCCAGAAGGGAGGTCTTGTAATCCAGATATCTTGTTCCATACTTACGATCCCGAGTTGTGGGATCTCCTGTATCATCTCTATTAGAGTTATTCATACCTATCGGTCCCGGGTTGTGGGACGTCTTGTATCGGTTACGAATTCTTGTACCGTATTCCCTTCTTGGGTGTTCTTGTAATCAGAAGCGTATTTCCGAAATCTTGTCTATCGTAGTCAGAGAGCACAATCTAGTGCTCCCCTGACAATATGTATTATGACTAATTATTTGGCCTACCATAAATAAATTAATCAATATAGAATTAAATGTAGTATGTACGTACATACATATGTGTATATACATACACATACATACATATATATATATATACATATATATATATATATATACATATACATATATATATATATATATACATATACATATACATATACATATACATATATATACATATATATACACACATATATATATATATATATATATATATATATATATACATATATATATATATATATATGTATATATATATATATATATATATATATATATATATATGTATATATATATATATATATATATATATATACATATATATATATATATACATATATATATATATATATATATATATATATATATATATATATATATATATATATATATATGTGTGTGTGTATATACATATGCACACACATACCGTACCGTACCAAACCTCCTTACCACGAATAGTACACGTACCGTACGAACCATACCAAACGTACCGAACCACCTTGGTCCTATGCAAACACCTTCTTTTGGGAACTACCTTTACTTCGTGACTTTCGTTGATGATTTTCCAGGCATGCATGGGTAAATCCATTGAAAGCAAAGTCCAAAGTGTTTATGTGCTCAAACAGTTTTTGGTTTGGCTGAAATGCATGGGTATATCCATTGAAAGCAAAGTCATAATTGTTTATGTGCCACAAACAGTTTTTGGTTTTGGCTAAAAATTTGTTAGTATGTAAAATGGGCACTCTCTGTTCTGATCGAGGGGGGAATGTATGTCTTTTGATTTAATGTATTTTTGGTTGAAGGTGGGATAAAACATCATTTTATAATGTTGTATACACCCCAGTAGAATGGAGTTCCAAAAAGCAAGAATATGTCACTCATGGAGATGGCGAGGTGTATGGTCAAGATTCATGTTTTACCACAGTTTTTTGCTTGAGGCTGTTATGTGCGCAACATATGTACTTAAGAGGTGTCCCACTAAAGCATTGTAGCCTATCACTCCATATGAGGCTTGGCATGGTCACAAGCCATTTGGTGCTCACTTGCGTGTCTTTGGTTGTTTGGCATATGCATTAGTACTTGAACAACAATGCAAGAAATTCGATGATAAAGGAGTGAAATGTATCTTTGTTGGGTAGAGTTCTGAAAGCAAAGGCTATTGTTTGTATCATCCACAAAGTAAACGCATTTTGGTTAGCCATGATGTTATTTTTGTGGAAGATGCAATTCAGCCATTACTTTCATGTACTAAGGAGACATCAGTTAGCTCCAAAGCTGTGTATGACACTTTGCTTCCTCTTTTTACCGGTGGACAATGTAGTGCTTGTCCAAATTAGACAATTCTCAGCCTTTGCGGGTTCCAAATGATGATGGAGATCATTTCATTTTTGATGCAGATTTACATGATGCACTTGTTGATGAGAGGTTTGATATAGAGGAGGCAAAAACTATGCCTAAATGGTTGGTGGAGACTTTGCGAGATAGTAAATTAGATGCACCTCTGTCATAACGTGTTCGTTTAGGCTTCCATAGTGCTTCTTTTGCATTAGATTGGTATGCTATGGCTTCCTCTAGTCTTTGTGATGAGAATGAGCTTGTTTCGTTTGATGAAGCACAAAATCCAGAAATTTGGATGGTCGTTATGCAATTGAAATATGATGCTATTATGAAAAATGGTACCTTGTCTTGCCTCCTAGCAAGACTTGCCTCTTAGCAAGAAGGCCATTAGCACTAAGTGGGTATACAAGCTGAAGTGTCAGCCTGATGAGCCAATTGATAGGTATAAGGTTAGGTTTGTTGCAAAAGGTTAATGCTCAAGAAGGAGCATTGATTTCGATCAGACCTTTGCCCCTACATGCATAATGATTATTGTTCATAGCATCTTCTGCACTTGCAGCTCATCATGGTTGGAGTGTACATCAATTGGACATTGAAACTCCATTTTTGAATGGTGACTTGCATGAAGGAGAGTATGTTTTTCAGCCTCGTGGTTTTGTGCAGAAAGGGCATGGAAACAAAGTGTGCAAGTTGAAAAAGGCATTATATGGTTTGAAGCAAGCGCCACATGCTTGGTATGAAAAGATGCATGTCTACTTGATTGCACATGGTTTTGAGAAGAGTCTAACTGAGAGCATCTTACATGTTAAGCGTGCAAATGATGTGCTTCTGATCATTGTTGTCTATGTTTATGACATGCTTCATACTTGTCCTAATGAGAAGCATATTGTTGATTTTGAGGCTGATTTGCATTGCTCATTTGAGATGTCAGATTTGGGGCATTTGCATCATTATTTGGGCATTCGATTTATGCAAGTTGATGGTGGAATAGCTTTGTGTCATTGTTGATTTTGAGGCTGATTTGCATGCCTCATTTGAGATGTCAGATTTGGGGCATTTGCATCATTATTTGGGCATTCGATTTATGCAAGTTGATGGGGCAATAGCTTTGTGTCAAACAGAATATATTGACACATTATTGGAGCGTTTTGGCTTTGATGATTGCAAACCTATTGCCACTCTTATGGAAACAACAACAAGTTTATGGTTGAGTTTTCATGATGTTGGAGATGCATTTGATACTGTTCTCTATCAACAAGCTGTTGGCTGCATGATTTACTTATGCATTACTCGGCCTGATGTTTAGTTTGTTGTCTCATAGATGAGCAGGTGTATGCATTGTTGAGGTGTCATTCAGGTGATTAAGTGCATCTTTCCACTAATTGAGTGGTACCCAACTACTTTGATTGTATCCCAAGGGGGATCACTACGACCATATTTACATGCTTTTCCCGACTTCGATTGAGGTTGTTGCTATGACATTCGTGTGTCCATTAGTAGTTTTTGCTTCATGCATGGTAGCTCATGCATATCTTGGTTCAGCATGAAACAGCCTACGGTGGCCTCTTCTAGTTGTGAGGCTGAGTATAGGGTAGCTTTCACAACGACTATTGAGTGTGTGTGGCTGAGATGCCTTATGGTTGATTTGGGTGTTGGTCAGTCTTCTTCCACCACCGTCTTTATTGATAGTTAGAGTGCATTGGGAGTTGCAAGGAACCTTGTGTTCCATGCTCGCACTAAGCACATTGAGGTGCACTATCATTATGTCAGGGAGAGGTTCTTTGTTTGAGAGATCAATTTGAAACCTCTGCGTTTTTGCTTCTACACCACTCGAGTCTCCTGAGCTCTCATACCATGAAAGAAAAATAACAGCACAGCGGAATAGACTAGTAGATAGAGTTGAGAGAAAAATGGAGACAAAGATAGACGGAGACTGAAAGATAGAGAACTCAAATTCTCAGATTGCCAAGCATAATACAGTTACAACGATGGTGCTGTCCACCCGTGTGCTCCCAATGTGGAGCTTAGATGTGCACAATAGAGCTCATGGAGAGATGTGCACAATAGAGCTCATGGAGTTGGGATGCATGAGCGAGACAAGTCCTCTACCCTCTAGAATAGGGGGCACATGCAAGATTGTGGTGAAATCTAAGGTGTTTTTTTTTCCTCCTCGGTATGTGATTGTTGCGTGTGGGTAGTTCTTGGAAGCAAACTAAAAAGGTTGCCTTAGCTTTCAGCTCTTGTTCATTGTAGAGGAAGAGGAGCTGCTTGATTGGTAGCCGTGAGTAAGCATCCAAGAGTAGGTGGATGTGTTAGGAATCAGCCATGAATTTCATGTGTCAGCAAGCCCCTAGGTGTAGAAGATCACTTGGAAGAAGAGGATGCTGATTTTTGAAAGCTGTTATTAAAGAAGATACTGGAGATTCCTTAAAATTTAGTGGAGGTTTTGAAATTTTAGTGGAGGTGCAAAAATTTGGAGGAGCGGATGTACCTAGAACTTAGAAGAGGCTTTTGAATCTATTTGATGTGTCTAAATCTTAGTGAAAGCTCTTAAAATTCAAGGTCCCTGAATTTTAGTGTAGGTATATAAAATTTAGCAAAGGCTCCTGAATTTTAGTGGAGGCTTCTATAATAATTCAGAGAAGGTTCCTAAATTTTAGTGGAGGTTCCTGAAATTTGGAGGAGGCTAAGCATATATCCTTTTTTTTTGGAATTTAAAATTCTGCAAAAACATTTTTTAGGGATACGCTGTGCATTTAAACAGGACCTCGTGTCCCTTACATCTCTGCCCTTTGCTCAAAACCACCTTTGCTCCACACGTGGGCTGCTTGCCAAAATTCTTTTTTTTTGCACTCTCAGAAGTTGGAATCGCATCCGAAGTAACAAGTGTTTATTTAAATTTTTTTCAGAAAAGTTTTATTTAGTTTTTTGGTTGCTTTTTATTTTGATTTTAATTTATTGTTTTTTCCATGTTTGTTTTTGCTGTCTTGTTAATGTGTATTTTCACGATTTATCTTAACCTTATGTGTGTTTGCGATCTGTTGTTGTTGCTGTTTGTGTGTTCTTGTTCAGTATTTTTTACTTTTTTGTGAGAGTACAATGAATTGGAAAGACACGCACACCCGACCTCGTAAGGTAGAGGCACCCATCTTGGGGGAACTCATGGACACTCATCTTGGGGAACTCATGGATATGTCCAGCCAGGATTTTAACTCAGGACTTCTTCCCAAAGATTCAAAGCATCAACCACTAGGCTATGCGGGCGTGGACCGTGTTCAGGGATTTTAGTTGAGAAGTTTGAATAAATCTGAACAAATTGTATTGATCCGGTATTTGGTTTTTTTCACATATTCTGGATGCAAAATAATACAAATTACTAAAGCTCCATTCATTCGACATCTTTAGTTGTCTACAATCTCAATCGTCTCACTCTCTTGTAGGATTTTTACAATAACTTGCGAGTGTTTGTCTTGTAGATCATTTCTTTTGCTGCTTTTATTTATTGAAAGTTCAAATCCGGGTGGCAATGATGTGAATCAGGAGATAACTAGATACAGAACTTTGACAACATGTTCATGTTTATGTATTAAATCTTTGATTAGGAAGGATAACATTCTATTATGAATTCAGCTAATTCCATTTTCATCCACTATCATTAAAAGTTCATATTATAGAATCAGCATTTTTTACAAGTGTGTGTATTCCAATTGATTCCTATATTAAATGGAAGGTCTATAATGACAGTTATTTTTAATGAAAAATACACAGTTCTGATCTTGACAAGCCAGCGAAACTTTACATACGATGTTAATTTTATAATGAGGGATGTTGGATCTTGTTGTGTTCTTAATGTATGCTGGTAACTAGTGAATCTTTACATTTGGGGTCAGTTTTATAATTCTAGATGTAGGATATTACTGCATCCTCATGCAGATTCTAGGTTCCTGATTGATTTTACAGGCTGATTGGTCTATGAATGATGCATTTATGGTTCATACAAGGAGATATATATGGATATTTTATAATGGGACATTCAGTGTAGAGCAGGATGCAACAATTTTATTTCACAAAACAAAACACCCTGCACACTTATCTTCTTTTCTTGATTTTAAAAATTGTTTATGTAGACTTCTTAATGTTGATTCATGTAACTTTTTGCATGGGATTGGTTTAACTGTTGCAAACTTTGCCTTTACTTGACGACGTGTTTACCTGTGGCAAATGTTTCCTGCAGCTTGAGAAGCTGGTGTCAGAGCAGAAAAGGGAGATCACAAAGGCTGAAAAGGCACTCCGTGCTGCTGAGGTGATAACGTCAGGAAATTTCTAGATTTTTATAGTCTCTTTTTCTTCTCAATACCAAGCTTCTTGTTTTTTCTTGTTTATTGCAGTCTACCTTAGTGCGGGTTCAAGCAGAGGTGGTCGCTAAGGATAAGGAGCTTCAAAAGGTGAATAAACTTACATTCCAGTGCTCCTTCTATTCAAACTCAGTGGGGACAACTTCACATTTGATAGCTAAGATGGCAGTTCTAAGGATGAGCTCAGCATGAAAAGAATCTACCATTACTATACTGAAGTTAATATATGCTTAGTTAAAAGTTGAACTGATGGGAAATGAAATGACATGGAGTGAGGAATGGTAGATTTATGATGTGTTATAATTTTGTAATGGCAAAAGGTGCAAATAGTACACTCATGAAACAAATCAGAGACAAGCCCATCACAAACCACCCGTTCTTTTCTTTGGAAGATTAAGCATTGTCTGTAAGTGAATGTGATAAACCTTACCATATAATTGTTTTGATGTGTATGTATGTATGTATGTATAAGTGTGTGTGTGTGTCTCTCTCTCTCTCTCTATATATATATATATATACATATATATATATATATATATATATATATATATATATATATATATATATATATATATATATATATATATATATATATATATATATATATATATATATATATATATATATATGTGTGTGTGTGTGTGTGTGTATGTATGTATGTATGTATGTATGTATGTATGTATTTATGTATGTATGTATGTGTGTATATATATATATGTATGTATGTATGTATGTATGTATGTATATATATATATACATGTATGTATGTATGTATGTATGTATGTATGTATATGTGTGTGTGTGTGTGTGTATATATATATATATATATATATATATATATATATAGAGAGAGAGAGAGAGAGAGAGAGAGAGAGAGAGAGAGAGAGAGAGAGAGAGAGAGAGAGAGAGAGAGAGAGAGAGAGAGAGAGAGAGAGAGAGAGAGAGAGAGAGAGAGAGAGAGAGAGGGGGAGAGAGAGGGAGAGAGGGAGAAGGGGGGGGAGGGGGGGGGGAGAGAGAGAGAGAGAGAGAGAGAGAGAGAGAGAGAGAGAGAGAGAGAGAGAGAGAGAGAGAGAGAGAGAGAGAGAGAGAGAGAGAGAGAGAGAGAGAGAGAGAGAGAGAGAGAGAGAGAGAGAGAGAGAGAGAGAGAGAGAAAGAAAGAAAGAAAGAAAGAAAGAAAGAAAGAAAGTGTTTTTACGTCTATTAGGAGGCCGAACTCGGCCTATGAGACAAATGGATGTACATGGGTGTATCTTCTGTCAATCAGAGAAGATAAAAGTGCTGAAAAAGAAACTGGTAAAGCTGATACATATCTCCGTGAAATGCGTGTGGAGATACCCATGAAAGGGGGGGGGTGTATGGAGTGCGATATCTATGGCAGTCTATATGCAAAGGGGTAGTACAACAAGCATGGGAATGCATCTGAAACGACTAACTAGCTCCATCCTGTGCTAGTGGGCGGGTGTAAGATGTGATACATAGGTGGAGGTGGAGTCAGGGCCATCGTGATAGCTGCAACGGGATCAGCCATCCTCTGGAATCGTCTCTCCTCCATGGCGCCATGGTGACGAGCCTGGATCTCTGCAGTGATGTCTCGGGGCCCGATATCCTCTAGCACGGGGTCGTCTCCTAGCTCGAGCAGCCTGAGCCTGCTGAAGAGTCACCCCTCTCGGTGTGTGGGCTTAGGGGGGGAGGGCTGCAGCACGTCGTGGAATAAAGAGCTCAGTGAGCTGACTCTGGCTCCCTCCTGTATGGCCTGCTACCGTAGGCTGGAGTAGGGAATCTCTGTGACTCTGTATCTCTAGTAGGAATCGCCCGAGCTATCGCTGGTCTCTAGAGTCCATGATCTCTCGGAGGGTGGGCTGCCCTGTAAATAGAGTCCCGTATCTACCTCTGATGCCATCATATGCGCTACATCTGCATACAAAGTGCTCCTCATCCTCTATCTCTACTCTGCAAACCCTGCATATCCGCTCCTCTCTGGGAATGTCTTCGGCTCTTCCCGTCTCAATCTCTAGTCTATGTGATGAGACTCTCAACTGGCCAATCGCTACCCTCGAGCTATGAGGCATGTAAGTATCCATGTAACATGGCCGCCGGATGAAACCGTCTGCTAGGATGTCTAAGAACTGGTCTCGATAGTGCAGTAGTCTCGATCCCATGTGTGGTGTGTGCCATGTCTGACTAATGTAGCGCTGCCAAAGATTCTGTCTCAACACAACATTCCTCTCATGACGAGAGAGGTGGATGTGAGGTGAGTCTGGGTCGTACTGAAAAGGGGGTAATCTGTCCATATCAAGCCCATGACTATCAAACCATACTCTAACCTGAGTGTACCAAGCTCTCTCATAACCTGACTCTGATATCTGTATAGATGCCTCAAAAGCTCTGCGTGTGAGTCTGTCTGTAGGGAGCTCCCTCATCCTCTGAATAAAGCAGATAGTCTGGAATAGTGCATCTACTACCATGGGTGGTGCAGCTAGCTCTGCCCTGATGATGTCATGTGGTACCGACTGTTTTCCGCGAAATAGTCGCGAGATCATACGTACCTGGGGCCTCTCGACCGCACTCCTTTGGGTGGCTGTGAAGCCTGGGGCCCAAACTGTCGCAGCATACATCATAGCTGATCGGACTAGTGTGTCAAATAGCCACCCCTTCGTGCGGGGCTCATGGAAGTGTGCCTGGTGACATCTCCGCTCTAACATGGCTAAAGCTGCATATGCTCGTGTGAGTCTATCGGTGGCTGCCTGTCTCATGCTGAAGGGGCCAGGTAAGCTCGTGAATGTGACTCCGAGGTAGACATAGGAAGTGACCACCTCAATCTGTCCATCGCCGGCTGTGAATCCCCCTCCATTCCTCACCAAGGGGGAGGTGTGGAAGATCATGACCTTGGTCTTGCCAAGGTTTATTGACAAGCCCTTCTGTGTACAAAACTCATCGGGCATCCAAGTGGCGCTGTAATCCATCGGGTGACTCTGAAATCAAGACAATGTCATCGGCATATAATAAAATGTGGACAGGTGTACCTGCGAGGTCTCCACCCTCTCCTCCAACTCTGAGAATGTAGTCCTCAATCTCATCGATGTAGAGACCAAATAGAGTGGGAGAGAGTGGGCAGCCTTGCTTAACACCGATGGTGCTAGCAATTACCTCAGACATGCCTCCCGGACACTGTACTCTCCCGGTCACCTGCACATAGAGTGCATAGATGGCCCAAATCATCCTTGATGGTATTCCCAAGCTCTGAAGGCGTTGGAAGAGCCTCTCTCGTGGCTCCAAGACTTGATAAATGGAGGGGAGTCCTCTTTGTAGCCGAGCATCCTGCATAGTGTCTTCCCGTCGGACTCGGGTGTAGAGCCTTCTTTTTCTACAATATCTGTGATGTGTACATTGAGACGACGGGCATGTCTCATCTTTTCTTCTTCAATGGTGGTGTGCACGACGAGTGCTTCTTCCTTTTGTGCTTCCTCTTTGGCTTCTTTTTTGATGTTCTTTCTCACTATGTCGATCCATCCTTCTTTGGTGGCTTCTAATTTGTTTTCCATGCTCGCGGTCAAAGCTTTGGCCAAAATCAGAGAGAGAGAGAGAGAGAGAGAGAGAGAGAGAGAGAGAGAGAGAGAGAGAGAGAGAGAGAGAGAGAGAGAGAGAGAGAGAGAGAGAGAGAGAGAGAGAGAGAGAGAGAGAGAGAGAGAGAGAGAGAGAGAGAGAGAGAAAGACTTTTTAACCTCTATTGGAGGCCAAAATCGGCCTATGAGATAAAACATATACATTAGTATGATCCAATCCATTGTGATCCCAAAAGGAAAATAAAGTGTGAGTACCACAAACGGGTATAAAAGGAGTGGATAGTAACTGGCATCAAGGGTGTGGGGTGCTATGGGTATGCACTCTGTATGCTCAATGGGTGAGATACAAAAATGATATGCATAGGGAGGGGAGGCTCGATGGTATCACAACCCACTAAATGCCTTGAGTGGGTGTAGGATATAATGCATCGGTGGGTAAGGCATCATGGCGATCCTCAAAATGCTCTGAACGTCCAAATCGATAGGGGTGCGCTGCTGACGTCTCCCTATCTCCATGTCATGGCGTGCGTGAATTGCCCGAATCTCTATCTGATGTGGGCTGGCTCTCCGGACTGGTGGTCTCGGTTGTCGACGTTGTTGTCTAAGCTCCTCTGCTCTCTATAATGTGACACCCGGCAACGAGCTTGGTCCTCGAGTGGTTGTGGGTCTGAAAAAATCTGTAATATAAGTCTGAGGGGGGGGGGCCAGGTGTATATCCATCTCCTGCTGGAGGAGTGATGCACGGCGGTGCTTGAGCTCTACTAGGAAATGACCTAGAGGGCGCTAGTCCTCTGTCCCCAATAAAGCCGTGATCTCTCTGGGCCCCTGAAGAGCTGTGGGTAGCGCTCTCTCATAGTCCTCATATGCTTGGCATCTACATGTGTAGTGCTCCTCGTCCTCCACCTCCTCTCTACATATCCTGCATAATCTCTCATCCCTCGGGGTATGTGTGGCTCGCCCAACGTCAATCTCGAGCTGGTGTGATGATACTTTGAGCTTCCCAATGGCCACTCTCTCAGTTGGTGCCATATATGTATCCATGTATCGTGGTCTCTGAATGAAACCATCCGCTGTCACAGTCAGGAAGTGCTCTCTGTAGTGTTGCCTCTTTGTGGGACGAGGCTCCCGTGGTGCTATCCATGTCTCCCTGACGTGTATCTGTAGTAGGTCTTGACGGATGATCCTATTCCTCTCGTGTCTCCGAACGAGAGAGGTTAATGTGGGGGGAAAAGAGGTCATACTGAAAAGGGGGGAGATCCGTAATGCTCATGCCATGGTCTGCTAACCATCGGTAAGTTTGTGCATACCATACTCTCTCATTCCGTGTCTTTGCCAAATGTCTAGAGCTCTCAAATGCAAGCCTAGTGAGTCTGCTGGTGGGGAGCTCTCTGACTCTCAGAATAAAGGTCACCAACTGGAAGAGGGCCTCCACTAGCATCGGTGGTGTGCCAAGCTCAGCTCGTATAATGTCATGTGGAACGGAGGGCTTGCTGTGCAGCAAGCGTGAGATCATGGTGACCTGGGGCCTCTCAATCCGCGCCCACATCGCCTATGTGATCCTTGGTGCCCATACTACCACTCCGTACATCAATGCGGGTGTCACTAGAGTGTCAAAGAGCCACCCCTTAGTCTGGGGCTCCTGAAAATGTGTCTGAAAGCAGCGTCTCTCCAATCCTGCAAGTGCCGCATAGCCTCGCATCAATCTATCTCTCGCGGCCTGTGCCAAGTGTACTGGCGTACCTCTGAGGTCTCCTCCTCGCCGACCTGCGCGCTGTATATACTCTGTGATCTCGTCGATGTAGAGACCGAAGAGAGT
>CM035412.1:118091474-118146474 GCA_020310875.1 Ceratopteris richardii | reverse complement strand
GTCAAAGGAAATTTGGAAATTTGCTTTCATCTTCAATAAGACCACAAATTCTTGATAGTGACCCTCCCTTTTTTCCATCATGCATGATTCTTTTAGTTTAGTGTTATATAATACAAAATGTTTTCTAGCATACAGAAATTAATCATACAGAAAATTATTCATTATCATTGGTTTTCAACCATCTGTATTTATTTTCTTTAAACTCACTATTATAAGTTTTTGTTTATTTATGTATTTCACTTATTTATATTATTAAATATCTATTGCCTGTACCGGAAGATTGTGGATCCTAGTCATCAAGGAAATTTTGAGGAGAAGAAATTGTTTGTTTTTTTTTGAGTCACTGCTAGTTTGGATCCTTTAACCCTCTCCTGTCCTTTTTGCTTTTTCTTTCTGTATTGGAGTCAACATGTCTATCTTATCCCTTAGTCTGTCTGTCTCAATGTGTCTCTATCTCAGGTTCATGGTGGCTGGCTTCCTCCTTGGACTTCAATCAAGCTAGCTGAGCTGCAGGTAACTTGTCCCAGATTCTTCCCTTGTCCAAGACGACTCCTTATAAAATTTTTGCACAGACATCAGCAACTGAGCAGTGGAGCAAATATTGCCAACCTTTGGTGGATACCACAATAAAGAAGGTTTGTTTTCTCATCAAGAATCTTTTTTGCAATGTTTAATTTTATTGATTTGATTATGTCATTCTTAATAATAGTAAAAATCTGCTCCAGGGATCAGAAAAAATATCAGGTGTACAGAAATGGGCAAAGCCACATGTTGAGAATTTAAAAGTGGTAATGAAATTGAATATCAGTCACACTGGGTTGATTGAACTTTTTAAGAGTTTAGATAACTGCTGTGTTTGAATAGCATGTCCAGAACAATTGGGGTCCCACAGTAAAGAGGAGTGCAGAATCCGTATCTGCCACATTTTCCCCACATTTTGAAACAGCAAAGTTGAGAGTCATTGAGGGTTATCAGGCATCAAAGGACTTTATCTCGCCACATTTGAAGAATGTTCAAGATGTCACGGGTCCTCACATACAGGTCTTTTGTAGTTTAACAATAACAAAATAACAGGATCTGTCTATGTGTCTGTCTCTTCCCTTCTTCCTAAGCAACTTTTCTTGCGCAGGCTGCTAGAGAGACCTGCAAGCCCTATATTGAAGAAGCTGCATCTTTTTTAAGACCATACTACAAGCAAGCTCAAACTTACACAAAACCATACACTGATGCAGTTTCTCAGGGTTACAGAAACTTTTTGACCTCTGCGACGACTTACCATAGCCAGGTTTATTCTGTGTTAATACGGAGATAATTCATGTTCACCCATATATGGTTTAACGTTTTATTGTGTGCTGCAATTCAACTCACTTTTCACGTGAATGCACTGGAACAGCTTCAAGTGTCAATGAAAGGGAAAATGGAGAAAGTTGAGTTTTTAGCACCACTTGCAAGCAGCGAGCTTGTTTGGTTTTTGGTACGACTATGAAGCAGCTTAAACATATAAGGTTGACTATCACTGTTGTATAGCGAGTTAATTAGTAATTGATACTGGAATTTCAGAGTGCAGCGCTCTTGGTGCTTCCAGCATTATTCACCTACATGTTTTTGTCTTCAGCATTGGGGTAAATAGAATTTTCAATTCTGTATATCTATTACAATATTGAGGCGAAATATAATTTGCACTTGGCTTTTGTGCTAAGTGTAGGCCTAGCAAGAAACCAGTAAGAACAACCAAGAATCACCATCGTCATGGAGGACATCATAAAAAGGCAAAGCGAGCGAAGCAGGTTGACATATAGAGTTTTGCTCATCAGGTAAAATCTGCCATTGCAAGGGATGCGAGACTGATTGTTCCATTTTGATGGATGTGTTATTTTCTCTTTTTATTACATGTCTAGTAATTTAATGTGGACATGCTGTAGTAAGGTGCATGAGTCCCACACCACTATGCTTTATATCCACATTCCAGGTGGGTGATATTTATTCTAAAGTCCATAAACATCTTTGTTGTGTACCTTTTTTCTCAAATCTTTTAAAAGAATTCGAACTCAAGGACATATCTCTATCTTGAACTTTACTAGGCTTCAAGTGCTTCGAGTACAAGATCATTCCACGATCTTTTGCTTGGCATGTGCTTTGTTTGGAGCTAGGCATTGCGATAAAGTTATTTATTTTTCAAAATTTGTATTTATATATATATTTTGATATTTTGGATATTTTGACACATAAGGTGGAATGTGACTAAATATGCAAGAAATTGTAGTATAAGTTATACATAGCATAGATTATTGGCTCTACACTAGTCATTACATTATTCACCATTCAAAATTATGTCATTAATCAGATCAGTAAATTTTTGTCTAAGATGTGAAAGTACATTACAAGGAGAACATGGGAAATCCAAAATCTCAATCTATCTCAAGATGACAAGGCCCAAAAAGAAAATCATACATAAATGAATCTCTACTCTTCTAAAGCTTTTTATGTCTTCCTCTTCTCCATATTTTTTGTATTGCATGTATTGGAGATTTTGGATAAGATTTTATATAATTTCTTATCCCTTCTAAGAAAAAAATATTTTTTTGGATTAAAAAACTGAATGCAAAGCCACACGATTACGGATCGCAATGTGAAGTTGTGGACTGTTCGTAACGCGTTGCGATGCAACTAACATACATATGTACATTCATATGCACATTCATGCATACAGACTTACATGCATAGCATGCATTTTTTTTGGAAAATGCTTTAAATTTCTTTACATAAATGCATACATACATACATATACACATACATGCATGGCACACTTTTTTTTTTGGTAAGTGCTTTAAATTTCTATTATTCATAGAGGAGCTTGTCCTTAGAAAGGAACTACAATATCAACTACATGTTAGTTGAAAAAATGTATGATATTATGAGATTGTTTACCATTTGAGAGGGTGTACCACATTCATCATGCAACCCTTGAGTATGCATGAAGGGATAGACCTAAAGAACATAGCAATTTGCTAAAAAATAAGCATGTTATGTGATGTCCATGTGAATAAGGGTATCTAGCATTGAATCTTCTCAATGGTTCAAGCTGTATCAAAATTCCTTGGCTTGCAAAGATCAAAATTGAGACTCCGATATGAAGGAATAGTATGGGGTTATCATGATCAAATTTCATCCCACCATCTCTTAATGTATGTGTAGTTAATGAACACATGCCGCATATATATATATATATATATACATACATACATACTACATACATACATACATACATACATACATACATACATACATACATACATACATACATACATACATACATACATACATACATACATACATACATACATACATACATACATACATACATACATTACATACATACATACATACATACATACATACATACATACATACATACATACATACATACATACATACATACATACATACATACATACATACATACATACATACATACATACATACATACATACATACATACATACATACATACATACATACATACATACATACATACATACATACATACATACATACATACATACATACATACATACATACATACATACATACATACATACATACATACATACATACATACATACATACATACATACATACATACATACATACATACATACATACATACATACATACATACATACATACATACATACATACATACATACATACATACATACATACATACATACATACATACATACATACATACATACATACATACATACATACATACATACATACATACATACATACATACATACATACATACATACATACATACATACATACATACATACATACATACATACATACATACATACATACATACATACATACATACATACATACATACATACATACATACATACTACATACATACATACATACATACATACATACATACATACATACATACATACATACATACATACATACATACATACATACATACATACATACATACATACATACATACATACATACATACATACATACATACATACATACATACATACATACATACATACATACATACACACACATACACACATACACACATACACACATATATATATTTATATATGTATGTATGTATGTATGTATGCATGTATGTACGTATGTGCGTACGTATGTGCGTACGTGTACGTACGTGTACGTACGTACGTACGTGTATGTGTATATGTGTGTGTGTATGTATGTATGTATGTATGGATGGATGGATGGTAATGGTCCGTATCCTCACATTTGGTATGGGTCACCACGTTCCGTATGCGTGCTGTACCAAATGTTCGATACCACCTTGGGACTATAGCAAGAGCATGAAGAACATCTAGTACATTTGCAAAATTTGTTGAACGATTCTCACTCTGAAATGTAGAGGCTAATCCAATCATTCCAGTGGGCTACTTTGGGAAGCACATGCTGCAGAAGCCAAGTTGTAAGTTGCTGGGATTAAACGTTTATTCCCATGGGATATCCAAGATGGTGAAAAATAGTGCCTTTGCGAATCCATTATCCATCCCATGTTAAGGCCTAGGAATTTTGAGCATTGTCATTGACCCTAGATTTTGCAGCATAACACGAGCAAAGATGCCCAAGGTATGTGTACAAGTGGTAACGGAGGCTATTTTAGCCTCAACAAAGAGGAGTCTCTCATCTGCAAAACTTATTCCAGCGGTGATGCAATCTCTCAAGTGCAGGCTTGGAAGAGCTTGCTGAGACATCCTGAAGAACCTCATCATGATGCCAATAAAGAGCGTGTGTTGCAAAGAGGAATGGACTCAATGGCCAGCCTTGATGACTGTCACAATGTATAGCAATGCGGGCAGTGAGAAGCTTGTTAACTAAAGCAGATATGAAACCATTATGATGAAGAAAGAGGATGACGTCTACAAGCCCATATGACACATAAGAGAGCAAATAATATCCTGACATATTGTATCAAAGGCCTCAGGAAAGTTAATTACATAAGAATCATATTCAAATTCTAGGAAGATGCATATTTGGATGCAAGCAAGGCAGTAAGGATATCATTATAAACTCAAATGTCGATGCACATATCCATATTGAGTAGGATGTATGATAGCAGACAAAGGCTGCTGAATACAAATTGCAAGTGCTTTACCAATAATCTTATACAAAATCCCCAACTAAGTGACAAGTGATAGGCTGCCAATCTTTAAAAGTAATATTTTATCTAGTTGGGAATGAGAACAGCATTACCCTTAGTAACAAATGAAAAATCATGCATTTAACCATTTATCCACTTCTCATTTACCGCAGAGAGATCAAATTTTAAGATGTCCCAGTAATATAGGACGAATTCCTTTGATAAACATCAGGCCCAACAACATGTTATTGTCCGATTATTGGAGCACATATATAAATGCTGATTATCATTAAAAGGCCCTCAAAGACTATTTAGTTGTAAAGAAGAGGTCTAACATGTGATAATAAATGCTGCATAACGTTTTGCTGTACATACATACATACATGTATACATATATGCATGCCTGCATACGTACGTACATACATACATACACACACACACACACACACACACACACACACACACACACACACACTAACACACACACACACACACTAACACATGTACACATGTACACATACATGTATGCATACATATACACACATGCTTACATACAGATGAATGTACACACACATGCATGCATGTATGTATATGTATATGTATATGTATATGTATATGTATACGTATATATATATATATATGTATGTATGTATGTATGTATGTATGTATGTATGTATGTATGTATGTATGTATGTATGTATGTGTGTGTGTGTATGTATGTGTGTGTGTGTGAGAGAGTGGGGCACATACAAACATATGCATGAGTGGGGCACATGTGACTCGATATGTGCACTTGTGTGTATGTATGTATCTATATATATATATATATATATATATATATATATATATATATATATGTATGTATGTATGTATGTATGTATGTATGTATGTATGTATGTATGTATGTATGTATGTATGTATGTATGTATGTATGTATGTATGTATGTATGTATGTATGTATGTATGTATGTATGTATGTATGTATGTATGTATGTATGCATATGTTTGTATGTGTATGTATTTATGTAAGTAATTCATTGGTGGGGCAAAACATCAAGGAGCATAGCTCTTTTCATGCATCCTACATTTTGGGATTTTCAGTCACTAACAGTGCACACCAAGTTTGGATCCTTGATTACCTTTGATTTTGCTATGTTATATGCGGCAATCAAGGAATGCATTGCTATTCGAGAGGGGAATATTTCCTGATGTGATTCCTACTTCCATCATTAGAGAACTGCTTCCTGATGCATAAATGCTCCTATATGGTCTGAAAGGACAACTTATTCTCTGTTTTTGGAACGGCAAGATAGTCCATTCAATCATTTCACCTCTGTATATTTGTAAGATCAAAAGTGCGATCTGTGGCTATCCATTAGAAGAAATGCATGCATGGATGTATTTATGTATATTTGTTTGTTTGTTTCCTCGTTTGTTTATTTTCATGTATGTACTTTGTATGAGCATATACACACACCTCCTTTTGCGTGCATACACACGCACACATTTACATTTAAATTATACATTTACACGTGTGTGTGTGTGTGTGTGTGTGTGTTTGCGCGTGCACGCGCATGTGATTCAAATAGATTTATGTGTGCGACTAAATTTTTTTGCATCTTTATCTGCAGGCTCTGCATTTCTCAGAGACTGGGTCTTAAACATGCTTTATTGGAATCCATACATGATCGTAGGGTGCTTTGCCTCATCTGTCTGAGCAACAGGTTTACAGCTGAGCCCGTGAAGAAGGGGAACTATTTGTTTTTATTCATTGCAACGTGATCTTAATGTACATCCGGAGGAAGAGTGATTTGTTGTAGTGAATCGATGCTATATTCATGGTTCATTCACACAGTTACATAGAAATCATATTACAGATGGTTTGGTTTCTTTCCAACCAAGCAGGATGGGTTTTAATTGAGTGTAGAGCTGAGGAAGGTGACTTGTATGTGCTTTAAACCACTTAGATATAGGTACATGACAGGGCCCTCCTTGCGATGTAAGCAAGGAAAGGAGGTTCCATTAGAGACTTGGGAGTGCTCTTTAATAAAGATTTTTCAAGGAGTCGGAACTTTGAAACATGAAATTTTCGTACAGTGTGTCTCACCTGATTAATGCAATCCAACCAATCGAATATATTGAAATAGTTCTGCATGAATTCCACGTAATATTACCTGAAAAGATGCATCGATTATCATCTCATTGGGAGGGTTGGAGGGTTGGTTTTTTTTCTTTGTGGGGGAGGGGGAGGGAGGGTTGCTTGGGGGGAGGGAGGGAGAGAAGGGGGGGGGGGGGGGGGGGGGATGATGGAGGGTGGGTGGTGGTGGGGGGGAGAGGGGAGGGAAGGGGGAGGGGCGTCATGCCCCTTTGCGTGCCTCCCTGGTTATCTATCCGGCCCACCTTGGTGCTGGGTGGTTTGCCCTGCTTCGCTTAATTGTGCGCAACTACAAGGGGAATGGTATCCGTGCATGCCTCTGGACGGCGGACTGGCTAGGAATGCCCCCAACGTCTGGGCGAC
Source organism: Ceratopteris richardii (assembly GCA_020310875.1). Taxonomy (NCBI): domain Eukaryota; kingdom Viridiplantae; phylum Streptophyta; class Polypodiopsida; order Polypodiales; family Pteridaceae; genus Ceratopteris; species Ceratopteris richardii. Next base: position 118,138,804 of record CM035412.1, on the reverse strand, counting down.
GAAGCACCATGGGCATGAGTGTTGAGCCTTCCCTTCCTCATGTTGCTTGGGAACGTCAGTTGTCCCTTGCATCGCTGGTAGATGTCCGGCAACGGGAACGCCCCCTGTCCATCCTTGACGGGTTTCGCACCTAAACGGCCGGACGGGCCAGCTCGTCCCTCATCTTGCCGGCTCGTCCCTCATCTTGCACCTTCACTCAAAGGGGCTTTGGACGTGTGTGGCAAAGGAGAGCCGCTATGCCTCGGCAAATGGCAACCATGGACTCGACGACAACGTACTGTCGGGCTGGCCTTCCTTTGGAGGCCGTCCGTCACATCTTTTGGGTGAAGTTCCATCTTCCGCTGCAACTAGCCTCCGGGCCATCTCCACATCATGTCCTGCTTCGGCTTCCGGGTTACTTAAGGCGATTGCGCCTTTGACTCGTGGCCGTCCTTGTTCTTGTGGGCTCAAGACAAAACCCCCCTTGGACTTAGACCCTCATAGGGGGAGGGAGGGGGGGGGGAGAGAGAGAGAGGGAGAGAGAGAGAGGGGGAGAGAGAGAGAGGGGGGGAGAGAGAGAGAGAGAGAGAGAGAGAGAGAGAGAGAGAGAGAGAGAGAGAGAGAGAGAGAGAGAGAGAGAGAGAGAGAGAGAGAGAGAGAGAGAGAGAGAGAGAGAGAGAGAGAGAGAGAGAGAGAGAGAGAGAGAGAGAGAGAGAGAGAGAGAGAGAGAGAGAGAGAGAGAGAGAGAGAGAGAGAGAGAGAGTCATATTAACGTCTTCTGGAGGCCAAATTTGGCCTATGAGACAAAAGCCATGTACAAGTGTAGTAGCCATGTGCAGAAAATGAAACGAAATAAACAAAAGCTATCTATCTAGGGCTGGTAAAAGGTTGGGGAGACGTGGCTCTGACTCAGCAGATAGTGGCCACCTAATACAAAGGATCCATATTATGAGTGAGTAAAACACCCTAGCTACTCATGATGGGGGGAGGTGGGTGTAGTATGTGGTACATCGGTGGTGGTCTCAGTGCCTCCTGAAGGAAGACAACCCAGGGGGTGGTGGTACGCCTATGCTCCATCATGTGGTCGTAGGCTGTCCTGATGCGTGAGATATCCTCCTGATATAGTCACGGTCGACGATATCCTACCATGCATGGTCGGCGTCGTGCTCTTTGTGCTGCTGCCTGGTGGAGCGTGAGTCCTATAGAAGGACCTCTCTGATGTAGCTCAGCTCGTTGAAAGAACTGGGTAATGGTCTGCTGGGTACTCACCCGTGGCTGATGTGTGGGCTGAAGTGACCGCTCTCGCCTCTCGTATGCTGCTGTGAGGAAACACCCCAAGCGTCGCTGGTCTCCCATAGTCATGCGTAACTGGAGTGACTCCTCTAGCTGGAACTGTGCTCGTAGGTCTAAGTATGCTCGGCATGTGATAACAAAATGCTCCTCACTCTCTACCTCTGTCTGGCATACTGGGCACCGCCTCTCCTCACGGGGGACTCCCCTGGACCGACCCCACTCAATCTCGAGCTGATGTGATGAGACCCGGAGCTGCCCAATGACGACCCGGAGGTGATGGGGAAGGTATGTTTGCATGTATCTAGGGATCTCGATGAAGCCCGCGTCCGATATATGTAGAAAATGCTCGCGGTAATAGAGCATTTTCGGTGGCAATGTATCCCTAGGGCTCACCCATGTCCTCTGTATGTATGTATGCCATATGGCCTGACGAATGATCCTATTCCTCTCTTGATGAGAGAGCGAGTAGGTGGGTGCATGTGAGTCGTACTGTAGTGGTGGTAGCCTGTCTATGTCAAAGCCATGGTGGGCTAGCCAGTCTCGTGTCTGTGCATACCATGAGGAGGTATCGCCCGCTAATGCCATATCATGTGATGCCTGGAAAGCACGATAAGCAATGCGCTCTGTATCCATGCTCCGAAGTCTATGTAATAGGCATACTGTCTGGAATACTGCCTCAACTAGCATCGGTGGTGCAACGAGCTCTGCTCTAATGATATCGTGTGGTACTGAAGGCTTGCTGCGGATAAGTCTGGCAATCATGAGGATTTGTGGCCTCTCTAATGCTGTCCATACTGATGTAGCCAATCCTGGCCCCCAAATGGCTGCCCCATACATGAGCGCTGGTGTAACCAAAGTGTCAAAGAGCCACCCCTTTGTGCGAAACATATGATCCGACCACCTCGATCGGTCCACCTGCTGCTGTGAACAAACTATGTTTGCGTACCTGTGCTGATGTATGAAAGATCATGACCTTGGTTTTACCAAGGTTCACAGATAACCCTCTATGTCTGCAAAAGTCATCTAGGCCAGGTAGATGATGCTGTAGACCTTCTGCAGACTCTGAAACCAATACAATATCATCAGCGTATAAAAGAATATGGACAGTGGATCCCCGTACCTCAATACCATCTCCCCCCTGCTTCTGTATGAAGTCCACTATCTCGTCAATCTAGAGACCAAAGAGGGTGGGTGAAAGAGGGCATCCTTGCTTCACCTCGATAGTGCTAGCAAGTGGATCAGATTAGCCCCCTGGACATCTGACTCTACCAGATACTCTCTCGTACAAGGCGTAGATCCCCCATATCATCTCCTCCGGAGCTCCGATATCAAGTAGTCGTCTGAAGAGTCGGTCCCTGGGAACAATGTCAAATGCTTTGCGGAAGTCCACAATGCAACAATATAATCTCCTCTTCCTCACCCTTGCCTTGTCGATCAGGCATCTGAGAGTGAAGATGTGGTCAATAGTAGAGTAATCTCGTCTGAAACCTGCCTGTCCTGGAGCCCTGATACCCTTCCTCTCAGCGAGAGTACTCAACTCTGTCTCTAGTACCGCCCCATATAACTTGGCCAATATAGGGCCAATCATGATCGTCCGGTATGTAGCTGGATCCATAGTATCACCTGACTTATGAATGGGCACTATGGTGTGCTCAGTCCATGAGTCAGGGAACCCTTCAACCAATGCACGGTTGAAGAGGGGGCAATGAGTGGTGCGAGAGTCGTGCCTCCATAGATGAGGTGCTCTGCCTGTAAACCGAAATGGTCATGGGCCCTTCCATGCTGCAGCCCGGCAATAGCGCGTCCCACCATAGTCAGTGTGAAGAAGTCAGAGGTAGTAGGGCGCTAGCTCTGCAGTCTTGGAATGGGGGACTGGTTTGGGATCTCGTATAGACTCCGTGCATATCTATGCCAAGTGCTCGGGTCTCGGATAGGTGTCTGCTGTCTCCTCTCTCTCAAATGTCGCCATGCCACTCCACTGTCTCGACTCATGAGCAAATAGTAAATATCCCAATATTGTCTCTCCTCTGAATCTCGCCATTTGCGGCGAGTAAGGTTCTGCATGCGACGGTGTGCCTGTTTGTGTGTGTAATATCTCCCCTATGCTCTAAAATCCGTAGGTGCTTCCGTAGCTCACGACAATCTGCATCATACCACCGGTTCTGGGGCATGGATCTTGTGCGTGGAGGGTGCATATGTGTGGAGTGTGGGAAGCTGCGGAGAGCTGAGTCCTGGAGGATGGTGGTGATTTGTGATGTAAGTGTGTCCAAAGGTGAGAGTGGATAGTAGCGGGTAGGCGTGTGGAAATGGTGTGCATAAACGTGTGAGAGCTCGTGTGTGAAGTGTATCGTGGTATGTGTCTCAGTGGGTGAGGGAGGGTCTAATGGAATCGGAGATGAGAGTGTGGAGTGTGATAAATGTAAGGGTCCGCACCAAGGTGGACGTCGTCCAATACTAAGTGAGGGGATGAGTGAAGCTCCAGAGGTGGTACCCAAAATGTAGTCGACTGTGCTCTCACCTCCCCCGTGAGGGAAGCAAGTAAATCCGCCTGAACCTGGCCAACGATTCATCCCGTTATATATAACGAGATGATGTCGGCTGCCTAGCTCGAGTAGATGTCTGCCATAGCTGGTGGTGTCCTTACCCATATCTGCCGATACTCTGCTGGTGCTCATCTCATCCGGGTCTGTGGCTCTCATGAGATGTGGGTGATCCATGTCATACGCCTCGCACTGGTGTGATTGAGTGCGGCCATTGAAGTCCCCCATAAGGAAGACTTCACCTAGTGTGCTGTAATGTAGTATCTCCTCTGAAAGGGCTGTGTATGGTGAGTCTCTCTCTCTGTGTGTGTGTGTGTGTGTGTGTGTGAGAGAGAGAGAGAGAGAGAGAGAGAGAGAGAGAGAGAGAGAGAGAGAGAGAGAGAGAGAGAGAGAGAGAGAGAGAGAGAGAGAGAGAGAGGAGAGAGAGAGAGAGAGAGAGAGAGAGAGAGAGAGAGAGAGAGAGAGAGAGAGAGAGAGAGAAGCTTACCGATCATCATGGCCTCCGGGCCATCTCCACATGATGTCCCGCTTCGGCTTCCGGGTTACTTAAGGCGATTGCCCCTTTGACTCGTGGCTGTCCTTGTTCTTGTGGGCTCAAGACAAAACCCCCCCCTTGGACTTGGACCCTCAGAGAGAGAGAGAGAGAGAGAGAGAGAGAGAGAGAGAGAGAGAGAGAGAGAGAGAGAGAGAGAGAGAGAGAGAGAGAGAGAGAGAGGGAGGGAGGGAGGGAGGGAGGGAGGGAGGGAGGGAGGGAGGGAGGGAGGGAGGGAGGGAGGGAGGGGGGGGGAGAGAGAGAGAGAGAGAGAGAGAGAGAGAGAGAGAGAGAGAGAGAGAGAGAGAGAGAGAGAGAGAGAGAGAGAGAGAGAGAGAGAGAGAGAGAGAGAGAGAGAGAGAGAGAGAGAGAGAGAGAGAGAGAGAGAGAGAGAGAGAGAGAGAGAGAGAGAGAGAGCATCGGTTAGGGAATGGTTTTCGATGAAGTTATTGTATAGATTTTCGGGAGTTTACCAGATAGGTAAATGGTAAGCGCATAGCACCATTCGTCATTCGAGCCGTATGCGAGGAGACTTGCGTGTGCGGTTCTTCAAGTTCGATCCGATATTCCAGCCTTTGAGAAGCAAGGGACCATCCTACCCAACTAGGGGCACGGAAAAATTAGTGGAGTATAAAGCGTATCTCTAAGCTTTACCTCATTCTGATAGTTTGGAGGGTGACTGTGAAGTCACCGAGTGAAGCGAGATGGGTACTGGAAACCCATTTACCATTTACGTTTACGAAAACAACACGTTTTCTATCGTTCGTAATTGGTAAACGCACAGAACCTAGGGTGCCGTTGACTGCATGCAGCGAAGCTAATATGTTTACTGAGGGAGGGAGGGAGGGAGGGAGGGCTTAGAATTTTACATCCTGCACTTGGGCTCTTCTACTAAAAGCATAGTGCTTCATTCAAAGAACCTATCTTAAATACATGTACCTTATGAAGGTTTATTAAGATATGAAGGTGGTCAGAGGATTTCAACAATTGGTTTGTTTTTTTCTCAAGCTCAATGCAACAAAACATCTAGTTTCAAGAGACAATTGAATGACATTGCTTTTGGGTTTGCAGAATCAAAATACTAGTGAATGTTATAACACAAAATAGGATCCAATTTATGAACAGATGTATAATACATTCTGAGCCCTACTTGGTGTGCTCTTTCAAGAATGAATCAACGAAGATGAATCCACTCTGTTCTAGGAGATTCTTAATGAGAATGATGGTTCTCAGATGCTTTCCAGTCTTCCTTACAATCCAGATGCCTAAAATTAACTAATTGGCATTTCAACTACCTACTGTTGATGATATCCGGGTGGGAGGCTGAGTTCAAGGCAGCTTCTTTAGGTATTAGTTAGCATATTTGATTGAAATGTCTTTGAATGGTTCAGAGATAATGTGCTGCTGCTTTCATCTACACTTACAGATAATGACGTTAGCCTTTTTACGAAGAGGCCCTTAATGGAATGCAGCGGTGGCTTCGCTCTCTCTCTCTTTTTTTTTTTTTTTGTTGAATTGATTACAATCAATTAAATGGCAGTATTGCCTTGTGCAAATGTCAAATTATTTAGTCTCATTCAAATGAGCTTCGTTGGTAGAACCTAGTGGTAATGCTGTGTACATAGAGCCTTCGAACAGAGCACATCTTACGATTGTAGCTGTTCTTTCCATATGTTGCATTCGAATTCCATATCCCTATAAGACAGTGAGTGTCTAACTCATCTTTCTTACTTCATGTTATTCATTCGTGTACTATCCTGGTTTAATTCTTATGCCAGGAGGCTTGAAGTGGTTAATGAAATAATTTGTTTGGGACTGGGATTTATTAACAGTGATTAAGACAATTATAAATGTCAATGCTGTCCTGTCGGATACATACAAATGATTTGCATTGAAATATGTGATGAACTCCATTTATTTTTCTGAGGTTCGGCCAGTGACCTATTCTTCCATTTTGTCTTGGAAGGTTGAAACAACTGGAACATTCATGCACCTGGGGACCCTGCGTGTCACCCACTTTCCAGGGTTATATGTCTGGCTGCATTGGGGTTTTGAACTCTGAACTTCAGTCTAGGGTCCAAAGTCTTGCCACTAGACCACGGATCCTGACATCAACACCTACTAATGCTTGCATTATAAATGTTGAAATTAATGTGAGACTTCTCAAGGATCTCTACCTGTGGTATCATTGTAAGAGAAAGAAGGGGAAGCAAGTCATGCTTGAATCATTTTGATATTAATGTCTAACTGATTTTCTTTTCGTAATTGTGCTTAGTTGGGCTCCGTGTAATAGGTGAGTTGGGAAAAACCGAAACCAAACCCTGTAGATCATTATAATATATTTTTCTTTTGGACACATCGATAGAGATATGGTAGGTCTTTGGGAAAGTAAAATATTTTCCTTAGTAATGCTCATATTATGCCAAGTGCGTTTTCCCAGTGTGTGTGATTGTACCAATGACTTTTCTGTGTACAGGTATGCAGGCATATGTATGTGTCTGTGTGTTTGTATATGGCTGTCTGACCATACACTCAAAAACATATTTGGTCTTATGAAGTATAATTTAATCAATCACGCATTAATAGCATATGGCTAATGTTCCATTATATACACACACACACACACACACACACACACACACACACACACACACACACACACACACACACACACACACTAATATCAGAATAATCATAAATCTACGTCAACAATGAGTAGTTTTTCTAGTGGGAAACGAGGATTAGAAGTTCAGTGAGAATTCTCTTTGATGTGCGTTTATCAAGTTCAAGAATGAGAATATCTGAGGGAAAATTGAGAATTTCTGAGGGAAAATGTGTGAAAAGCTAGTTGGTCATTTCATGCGTGCTTCATTCGTAGCAATCACCAGAAAATAATTCTATTAGTATCTTAGGTACATAGTTTTACAGTTTGTGGATCTGGTCTTTTATTTAAACAAATCTGCAGTTGCGTCGAATGGTATTAAAGAGTATTGTGCTTCGTTTGTCCTTGAAACCCATAGAACACTTCAATATTTTTCCATGCTATTAACAATCTTTGGTTCCTTGTTGCTAAAGCATCTTCAAGTGCATGGTCTTAAGCCCTTCGACCATGATTTCTCCATCAATTCCATAGTTGATAAAAATGTTTTTGTAGGTGGAAAATGCGCCTCAAAATTTTTTGAAAATAAATAACACCGTTCATGAAAAGTTGGTTGCGAATGTCAGAAGTGCAGATCTCGGTTTTGTCCTTTGTCTTACCCTCTATGACCCTGAAAACACCCTCTATAGGCGCAAAGATAACTTTAAAACAATACCAAAGTCCCCAATACCAAAGTCCCCTTTCAAATTTACGAAAAAGCCATTAATTTGTACTGTTTATTGTTAAATTTTTCGTTTCTTTTGCCTCTTATTTTTTATTTTTTCAATCCCTTGTGGTTTACGATTGTAACTGTCTTTTACCCTTGTAATCCTCACCGCATCTCTGTTGTTGCTTCATCATGGGCTCACAATTTTTCTTGATTGTTGCAGATTCATTTTCCTCTCTCCTCCCTTCAACTTTTGTTTTTTCAGAGTGGAGTGCAGAGAAAAAAACATCATCCTTGCACCTCCTCCCTTTCAGCCATACATGCCTTGGGCGGCAAAGAAAGAAACTTCTCATCGTCCTCGCTCTCACCCAATCCAACCCTTCAATCGTACATGTTTTGGGCGATGAAATAAAAGGAAAAAACAACTGCCGTCTTTGCCCTCTTCAAACATTCAGTCATTCATGCTTCGGGCGACAGAAAAAGAGTTGTGCAAAAGACCTCTTCTTTCTTATTCTCCTCCCTCTTTTTCCCCTTCCTCTCTGCTTCGTTCTTCTTGTTCAGCTACATGCATACGTAAATGTTAAGTGATAAAAAGTGGATACAGCTAGGATTGGGCTTGCAATCAATCATTTTAAAAGATTTTTTGGCCTTCTGAACAGAATGCTAGAGAGGATCTGTCAAAAGTTTCCAAGAGATGCAAGTAGTGTGGCACCTACTTCGTTAGGGTGTTTTGATAGTGTTTCTCTTCCTCTTCTACTTCTCTTGGTGTCCTCTTCTCTTGTTACCTTTTCTAGTGATATGTGACTCTCTTGTGAGTTTAGGCTGCTTTAGCTTGTAGAGTTTCTCGTTGTTGATCTTATTGTAGTAAATTTACTTAGAATATTTGTTCTCTCCTCTCTTTTGTCACCACAAGTGTCACTATGTGCAAGTGTTTTTTGCACTATGGCAAAGGGTCAAACACCCATATTTTCATTCTACAATTGACATGCACAGAGGGACTTGTCACATGACGATTATCTACAAAAGACGAAATTTTAAAGCATTTGAGTATGTCTGGTTTATAATTCCAACATGATCACAAGGCCATGATCAATGATCTTGTCAATTTTTTAGAAGATCTCGTCAACATCACTCTTACCATACAAAAATTTGTCACGAACCTATCTTCATCTCCATCAACAAGACATTCATCACCTTCAAAAAGTCTCTCTTTCAAATAGGCACTTGCTATGCAAATTAATGGGACTCACTCTCAAGCGCCCTCCACTTCACTACCTTTGAAAAGATGTGGAAGATAAAGACTTATTGTTGCGTATTAACATGAACTTTTTGATGTTAAACGTCTTTCCCATGAAGATCTTGATAATCATTTACAAAGATTTTTATCACTATCCTTGAGCAAGAGGACTACAATATTGCAAAGATGCATTCCTTGCCCTCTTCTTGACTACATTGGATGTCAGAATAGACCAAGTGTTATTTATAGTATGTCGAATGCCATTTTTGTTTATAGGGATATCTATAGATGGAATTCATTGAGGTGTTTTGATTCGATGACTCCATTGGAAGGGTCTCATATCAATTGGGGAATCTCCAATTGAAAGCATGTGAGTATTTCTCTAAACTAATGGCCATACTCGGAGCATTGCTTGTAAAGATTTTAGAGGAACTTGGTGTTTTTATGAAAAATAGATAGAGAAAGCGTTGTCCATCTCATCTTAAAGCAAGATTAGGGAGATGCTATGGTTGGATGCATCCTTGAAAGAGCTTGCAACAACAACGACACACATTGAGGCAAGTGCATGCTTTAACAGAAGCAAAATCATTATGATCCCATCTCTCAATTGAGGAAGGAAATGGAAGCTTTGAAGGTGCAAAAGACAATGCAAGGGGGAAAGGCAACTAATGAAGATGTATTGCTTCAACTACGGGAGAGATAGAAGAACTCATTCTAAAGAGGTAAAAAGGCAAGTATGGTGTTATATATGCAACAACAATGGCCATGTATCTCTAGGCTATCAATGTATAACTATTTGCCAAACTTTTTGGACTGCTAGGGCTTGAGGCTAACGAGTGCAATGAGCTCTAAGATGATCATACTTGTGGTGTAGGAATTAATTGGGTTAGCTTTTATGGTCCATTGCAAACTTAAGCACCTATTGTGAGTGTACTTTGAGTTTTTGTGCACATGCTTTCTATAGGCTCAATCGAAGGTAATCATGCACCTAAACCTCAATGAAATAATTTCCCTTGAATGTTTTATCAATGTGGCAAATATGGACACTTGTATTCAAATACCTCCATTCAAAATTATCGCCAACATGTCCAAACTATTTAGACACTTAGAGATTGATATTACAAGAGATTGTGCCGAGCATTATGCAAGACTAATCCACAAAATTGGGAATCAAGGAAATGATTACGGAACTTGAAACATTGGCTATCTCATCCATGACAAATTTGTTGGTTTGCATATCAGAGACACTTGTTAGGATCTATTATGAAATAAATTAAAATGAACTTAATAATGCAAAAGTACTTTAAGCTTGAGAAAAGCCAATGGAGCCTAAGCCACTTGGATCACATATTATGATAGAGGAAGCATATAAGTAGAATCAAAGTGAATTTGGCTACAACAGTAAAACAAAACTCATCCAAAACTTCTACCATTTAAAAGAACACCTACTAAGTCAATATGTATATGAATGATTGAAAAGTGAGGCAAAGATGAGAATTGAATCATTGCAGCTAGGATTAAGCCTTTTAGACTAATTCAAGAGATTCTCAGTGTGTAAAATATGAAAATTAGTCAAGAACAATAGTTGATGGTGGATTTGAAATTAATAATTCCTAATTATGCTATGCAAAAGTTGGGATCATATCCTTTCACCATTACATTGGAAAACTGACATTGAGTTAACCCTTTAGGCATAGTTAAAAAATGTAAACATAGTTCGTAATAGTCAAGTTTCCACAAGTAGAGAAGGCATTCCCTCTACTTCTTGGAAGAGGCTGGCTAAGATAACCATATGCATTGCAAGAGTGGGGCCAAAATTCTTTATGGGTCTCAAAGTCTTCCAATTATTGTATACAACCTCATTGGAAGAAACATTAGACTCTGAGGCTCCTTCACATTCTTGCAGCTTATAGTATGAAGATCCAATACACCTTCCCAAAGATGATGCTCGATCGAAATTGATGATGGAAGGTTGAAATCGCTTCAAGGTAGGAAAAATTGAGCAAAAGTTATACAACCTCATAATTATTATTGTGGTAATCTTTGAAAGCCTTAGGAAACAGACAACCATATTCGATGGATCAATATGGATTTGAGCCACCTTTAGAGGAGAATCAAAAAATTGTAGGAGTAATAGAACATGGATTGCTTATTCTACTCCATGATCGAGCTGAAACATTTTGGATGGAAAAAAGAACAATCCAATAGTACTATTGATAATTTATTTTCATGTTCAATCTCATCTTATCCCATTGTTTTTTATATTTTGACATTTTCTTCTCATATCTTCCCCTCTCATCACACCTTGGTCAATCTTTCTCATCAAAGTGATGCAAAAAAAACCTTATTTTTGCACCTCCCCACCTCTCACAGCTAAATAATAATTCTAGATCATCCTTACTCTTTCCACCCCTTTAATTGTACAAACCTTGGGCAATGATTCTAAAAAAGAAAATATTCTTCAATCTTGATCCCTTCAATCATACATGCTTCGAGTGCCCAAAAGAAAAACTGTGTGAAAATATTGTTCTGGTTGGGGATGTAAGGGTCATGTAACCTTATCCTTACACACATATATATATATATATAAAATATATATATATATATATATATATGTATATATATATATGTATATATACACATATATATATATATATATTATATATATATATATATATATGTATATATATATGTATATAATATATATATATATATATATATATATATATATATATATATATATATTATATACATATATATATATACATATATATATATATATATATATATATATATATGTGTGTGTGTGTGTGTGTGTGTAGGGATAAGGTTACATGACCCTTATATACATATATATATATATATATTATATATATATATATATATGTGTGTAGGGATAAGGTTACATGACCCTTACATCCCCAACCGGAACAATATTTTCACACAGTTTTTCTTTATATCATAGAGCATCACTTCAAGAAGATCATTATATGGGTTTCGAAGCTCCCACACATGTGTGCACATCTTTCTTCTCCTCTTTCTTCCTCCATCTCCTCTTTGCTCTTCTTGTCAAGGCCACCAATGTTCTTCATTGACATCATAGCATCTTGAATGTTGGTGTGCAAGGAGCTTCAATGGAATCTTAGAGTATAAGAGGTGAATGTGTAGATAATCATCTTCTTTACAACATGTTGGTATTTTGACCATAACTCAAGCTAAAAATATGAGATTGATGTGATATAAAGTTGTATGAGTAGCTTACATAAAGAGATACAACTCCATAGAAAGACACATAATCTGGTTTTGAGTTTTACTCTTGGAAATTTGAATAACATAGAGATGTAGAAGTCGAATTTATAATCACTTGGACATGTCAAAATTTTGGTTGTAACTTGAGTTTTAGAGGTCGGATTGAAGTGATTTCAATTGCTATCCATAAGTTGAGAAAGCATTGATAATTTTGTAAAAGAAAAAACTTCCAGATTTAGAGATCCAAGTCATCGAAAGTACAAAATACAAAGAAACAATATTATAGGTGAAGATGAAAATAACAATAGATGATTGTTAAGCTTGGTGAGGTTTTCTTAATTGGGCGATACCCAGATGTCGGGATCTCTTCGATGATGCAGGTGGAAGACTTACCCAGCCTCGCCATAGGAGATGTATGATAGTTGTTCATAGGTGCTCGATAAGCATAGTTGGCTTCTATTGGGTAACTGATTAGATGCAATGGAGTCAGCGATTCACTATGCAGGTAAACATGTCAGTACTTGCAGTTTTATGATATTCTGAGACTGGTCATATGCTCATTTTGCAGAGGAGACTCCGTCTAAATTTTCTAGATTTTTGGTTTAGCCAACTATACAGTGGTCGATTTACTCCTTGATACACTTATTCGCTGGTGTTTGGACTCTTCTAGCTCCATTATCATTCTATTCAATTCTTTACCATCATGGCATTAGAGGTCTCAGGCACACCTGGTGGATCAGGGTCTAGCACCAGTGTTCCGAGGAGAAACTATAACTTGCAGGGCAAAGATACAGATGTGTGTGGTCCTATGCCCACTAGGTCCTTAGGTGGTTGTCTTTATTTTGTCACTTTCATGGATGATGCTACTAGGAAAGCCTGGGTATATCCTATCAAATCGAAGGATGAGGTATTCCCTACTTTCAAAAAATGGCTTGCTTCAGTTGAGACTGAAAAAGGAACTAAGCTTAAGGCTTTACGTTGAGATAATGGGGGTGAGTATACCTCACATGAATTCAGCCTTTTTTGTGAGTCTAGAGGGATTTGTAGAGATTTTACAGCTCCTTGTACCTCAGTATAGAATGGTGTAGCTAAAAGGATGAATAGAACTACTCAAGATAGGGTAGTTTCTATGTTGCATCATGCAAACCTCTCACAAGGCGTTTGGGCAGAAGCAATATTGACTGTACATGTGATTAACCTTTCATCGAGTACTGCGAAAGGTTTGAAAGTGGCACAATTTGAGCCACACACAGTCAACAATCGTTGTGACAGGTGCCCTATATTGAGCCTCACAACGAGAAGTGGCCATAGTAGGTTGCTGCTTGCTCAACCAAGATATGCATGAGCTATCAAGCATGAACCAAACACCACTAGTGGATACACAAGTGTCATAGCAAGCAGCCGCATTTGAGTCAGAAAAATTATGTAAATTTGGTTGCAGGGATCCCCGCTTGGGATAAATCAATCTAAGTAGTCGAGTACCACTCAAGTAACAAAAGAAGTGCTTAACCACTTGCCAATGCTTGACACCTGGGAAATACATAAACATGCTCATCTCTGAGACAACAAACTGAATATCAGACCGAGTTATGCATAAATAAATCAAGCATCCAACAACGTGCTGATAGAGAACAATACCAAATGCATCTTGAGCATCCTGAAGTCTCAACGGTGAACTTGTTTCCATAGGAGTGGCAATAGATTTGCAATCTTTAAGGCCAAAATGCTGCAATAATATGTCAAGATATTTTATTTAACACAAAGCTATTCCCCCATCAACTTGCATAAATTGAATGCCCAAATAATGATACAAATGCCCCGAATTTGAAATCTGAAAAGAGGAACTAGCCTTAAATTAAAAAATATGCTTCTCAGTAGGACCAATGAGTAGCATGTCATCGACATACATAATAATGATTAGAAGTAAATCATATGCGCTTAACATATAAGGTGCTCTCAATTGGATTGTTCTCAAAACCATGTGCAATCAAGTAGGCATGTATCTTTTCATACCAAGCACATGGTACTTCAAACCATATAATGCCTTTTTTAACTTGCACACTTTGTTTTCATGCCCTTTCTGCACAAAACTGAAATACATAACTTCTTCATGTAATTCACCATTGAAAAATGCAGTTTTGATGTCTAACTGATGTACATTCCAACCATGATGAGCTGCCTGTGCAGACGGTAGTCATTCGGCATGTGGGTGCAAAGGCCCCATCAAAATCAATGCCTCTTTCTTGAGCATAACCTTTTGCAACAAGCCTAGCCTTATATTTGTCAATTGTTCCATCAAGCTTGCACTTGAGCTTGTATACCTATTTAGTGCCAACAAAATTTTTGCCAGGAGGCGAATCACGTAAAGAATAGGTACCATTCTTCATAATATCATCATATTTTAATTGCATAGCAGCAATTTTTTTTAACTTTTGTGCTTCATAAAAAAAAAGCTCCTCATTAGAAAGACTAGAGGCATCCATTTCATAGCAAGATCATGCAAAAGAAGCACTATGAGATCATGAACGAGTATGATATGATAAAGGTGCATCTAATTTGCTATCTCAGAAAGTCTACACTAGCCATTTAGGGATAGTTTTTGCCTCCTCTATATGAGCCCTCTCATCAATAAGTGCATCATGTAATCTACATCAGAGTGGAATGATCCTCATCATCATGTGGAGCCTGTAAAGGCTGATAATTCACCTCATTTGGACTAGCACTTGCCTATCTACATGTAAAAAGAGGCATCAAAATGTCATACACATCTTTGGAGCTAACTGATGTCTCCTTAGTACATGAAAGTGATGATTGAATTGCATGTTCCACAAAAACATCACGGCTAATCAGCGTTTAGTATATGGATGATATAGATGATAGCCTTTGCTTTCAGAAGTGTACCCAACAAAAATACATTTCATTGCTTTATCATCAAATTTCCTACATTGTTGTTCAAGCATTACTACATATGTCATACAAACAAAGACATGCACATGTGAAACAAATGGCTTGTGACTATGCCAAGCCTCATATGGAACACTTGTTAAGTACATATGATGCACACATAACAACCTCAAGCTAGAAGCTACATGGTAAGGCTTGACTTTTGACCATACACCCTACCATCTCCATGAGAGCCGTTCTTTCTTTGTGCAATATTTTGTTGAGGTTTATATGGCACTATAGCGTTGAGCCAAAAATGCATTAAATTAAAAAGACATGTTCTCTGCCCCTCGATCAAAATGGAGGGTGCCTAATTTGCATGTTGACAGATTTTTAGCCATAGCTAGAAACTGTTTGAAGCACCTAAATAGTTTGAACTTTGCTTTTAATGGATACACCCATGCATGTCTAGAGAAATAATCAATAAAAGTCACGAAGTAAAGGTAGTTCCCAAAAAAAGGTATGTGCTTAGGACCACAAACATCAATATGAACAAGCTGATTTATGGGCAGCTCAAACTGAACCATCTTTAGGGAAAGGACAACATTGCATTTTGCTGAAAATGCACGCTTCACATACATGTTTACAAGGTGCATCAAATTTGGACAGAGAGGACACCGTTTCAAATTTCTATAGGCATAACAAACTAGTATAATTTAGATGACCAAAGCGTGCATGCCAAAGCTTTGTATCTGAGATAGCTTAATGAGGTAGTTTAAGGATCTCTAACTGCAGATGTTGAATCATTCATAGATTTTGCATAGTCAATGAGCTTATATAATCCACTACATAAAATGCCAAAAGCAATAATGACATTGCCATTTGATAGATCATGAACTATATATCTATGATCAAGAAATTTGACAACTATGTCAATCTTGGCCAATGCTGAAATTAACAATAGATTTTTCTTGATCCCTGACACAAACAAACGCATCTGGCAATGTGAAAGAACTACCATTAGTAGTAGTTAGAATGATCTTAACAACTCCCATTACAAGACAAGAGGAGTTGTTAGCTCATATGATAGTATTTCGTGTAAGGAAAAGCTCAAGTGAACTGAAGATTGTGCTGCGAGGTAATATATTTGATTTCCCACTATCAAAGTAGCAAACATGTGAGTCTACTACAAACATACATTGCTCCTGAGAAGATGGGTCATAGTTGCAAACAGTAGTCAATCATGTTTCATTGTTTCAAAAGGGTGAGGTTCCACCCCCCATCATATATTAATATGTATGGAAGAAAGAACCTTGTCCTTTGAAAGGACTACCATTAGAAGGGGTATGAAAACCTTTTGAAGTGTTAATATTTCATCAAATCTTGGATATTAATATTTGATATCATGATAATGTCATCTATACATTAAACAATCATGAAAGAGACACTAAAATAAGCACATGTTCCCCTTTTCCTATGGTATTCATGCTAGAAGAAAACCTTAGCCTTTGTGAGGCTACCACTAGGCCTTTATGTATGCAAAAATACATTATAATGAATTAGATATGACTAGAACACAAAATATTCTTTGATATTATAATAATGCCATCTATAGATAGCATATGCACCCAAGTCTGCCCAATATATGCACCAAATAATCACAACAAAAGAAACTATGTTTTAAAAAAAATGCTAACCAAGATCGAGGGGCATCAATCTCAACTACACAAAAGTATGGAAGTTATTTGATAAGTTATCCAAGCATCCAATTATTATGACAAACCCCATGTAGTGCATGAATAAACCAAGCATTCTTACTGAATATCCTTAAAATTTGTAGCATATTACTACTTTTCTCAATTCTGTATATTAGAAAGATCAATAGGTATGTTCCTAAGAATCATATAATCTTTCTATGGGACCCGTCTACTTCAAGAAAAAAAGATAACATAACCACATTCATTTAGCGTTCATACCCTTTTCAAGAATTTTATTATATATTATTCATAAAAGGGTTTGGGTTCATTGTTGTAGTGCAAGTTGCATATAATGATGGTTGTTGTGACACAAGGGAGGAAAGAGAACTTTGATTGTTCTAATTAAATATTTTAATCATAGAAGGGAAGTGCAATCAAGTAAAAATCATGTTATCATCCTTTCTTTTTGCTTGTCTATTACAATGATAACGTAACAATACTTCATTTTGATTGCCTTCCAAGGAGAAACTCCACAAGCTGGACCAACCTAAGCTCCATGAAGAGAGTCGACAACCGCTAACAAAGGGGGAGAGATACCACCAAGAGAAGTAGAAGAGGAAGACAAACACTGTTAAAACTCCCTGAAGAAGTAAGTATCATGCCACTCCCATGAACTTAGCTATGGTTCCTATGCCTTCTTCAATATGAATTTCATGGTGTGAGTGATGTCCCAAGGATTGTAAAGATCTTCATTCCTATGAGATTCCACGTATGCGACCAAATATATTAGAAGAGAGCCATCACATGTTGTGCACACTCGTTCCTCTTTGTATAGATGGAGGAGGATCTTTCAAGCATCCCAAAGTTGAGTCCATTTTTGAGTTCCAAATTATAATGGTAATTTTTTTCTGGAAGGGTGGCTACACTATGGGGCTCACATCATGAATTTACCATCTATAAATAAATTTTTGCATTGGATATTGTCTCTCCCAAATGTGAAGAATTTTGATGAAAATTTGGTTTCTTTCCATATAGATGGAAAACCTTAGAAATTACTAGCCGCATGCCGCATTTTGACTTTTTTTTTTTACTATTTTCCCTTTTCACCTCTTTTACACTTAGCATGCATGCAAGAATTTGCATATATGGATGAGAAGAGCAAGGGAGAGCAAGAGGGAATTGAATCTTATTTTAATTTGTAGGTGTAAGGTTACATCATCCTTACATCCCCAATAATATGCCATTTAAGGTTCAATGTGACCATAAGTGGCAACACATACAAATAATGATGTAGGACTATACAATAAATGAGTCTGGATCTCAACCCATACCAATCAACCTACACCAACTGCCTCAAACAAAGTGTATCTGTGCACCTAAAATTGCTCTAGACTCATATAGGCAACAGTCAAGCTCACATCTAACTGATGCAAGAACTAATGAAGTTCCTCCAAAGCTCCCACTTGGTCTATGCCTCTGTCAATCATCAAACAACTGAAAACTCCAAGTGCAAATGCTCCAATAGCAACTACAATGTTTGATCTCGAACATAGTAACTCATACATTGAAATTTGGAATGTTGAGGAAACATGTACTATCCTAGATAACCTAACCATGTTAGTCATGCCTATATTCTTGCATGGAGATCTTACAAATGAGATCTATTTGGAACAACCATAGGGTTATGTAGTTTATGGCACATGAAGTCTAGTTTGTAAGCTAAAGAAGAGCTTATATAGACTTAACCAGTCTCCTAGACAATGGTATCAAAAGTTTGATGCTTTTATGAAATCTCAAGGCTATTCTCAAAGGAATGAGGATCATTGTCTCTACACAAAGAGATGCTTAGATGGAAACTTAATATGCTTGATACTTTATGACAATGATATGTTGATTGTTGGGAAGTCCTTTGATGACTCGTCATTACTAAGAAAGAAATGAAGGATTTGGGGGATGCCAAACATATTCTTGGTTTGCGCATTACTTGTGTAGGAGTAAAAGATGCATATGCTTGTCTCAAAGTGAGTACATATCCAAAGTACTTCACAGGTTCAATATGCAAGGTGGCAAGACATTGAGTACACCTTTACCTACATATGTGAAACTGAGCAAGGATGATTGCCCCAAATCTGATTGGAAAAAGGAATTAATGAACAAAATTCCTTATCAATGTGCTAGTAGTCTCATGTACACTATGGTAGCTATGAGAACAAGTATTGCATTTGCAACATAACTTGTGAGAAAATATATGTCTAATCTTGGCAAGAAGCATTGGAAAGTATTCAAGATGATTTTGAGATATCTAAGTGGCACTAAGGACAAGTCTCTATGCTTAGGTAGAGGAAAGACATCCATTATTGGTTACACAAATTTTGATCATATTGGTTGCATAGACAATTGGTATTCTACATCAAGGTACATTTTTCACTTTGTTGGAGGTGCTATCTCTTGGAGATATTGTCTTCAAGAATGTACAACTATTTCCATTATAGAAGAAGAGTATGTTCCAACAAGTGAGGCATGTAAGGAATTCTTGGAACATCAAGCTTGAGGGGGATATAATCTTCATCAAATCCATCATTTGGATGGTATGACACCATCTTCCCATATGTACCTTGAAGAATAGCAAATATGTGCGCATTATTTCTTTGTATTAATTGGTTGGAAGTGGTTGAGATTGATTCTCAATCAATAAATCAAGAACTAGATATGACTTCAACTTTTTCTTTTTCTAGATTCTAAGAAAAGATTCCAATCAATATAAACTACCAAACTTTCCTAAATTCAAATTCATGAAGAAAATGTGTGTTCATATTCTCAAGAGTCTATATAAAGACTCCAAGACATTTGTACATTAAGTAGAGTGTTGATTTGAAGCAATACATATACTCTTTGATCATTGCTTGTTTCCACTTCTATTCTCTGCTCCTTCCTTAGACTCGGTCAACTTGCAGAGATTTTTGCTCTCTCTACAAAGCTCCAAATCAAGTGTTTAAGCATTCATTGGAAAGGTATAACTGTCTAGTTGATGTGTAAAAATTTTCAAGTCATTGGGTTTAGTAAGTTCGTAGACATCTGAGTTTTGGAGTCTTGGGGTCATTGTCTACACATCCCTAAAAATCGGGATGACATCTAATCATTGTTAAGGTGATTGATCCTTGATTGGTTGATATAAATTAGTGCTTTTATGCATTTTAGCAAGCCAACCTATGTATGACACTCCCTTAAGAGGAATGTTTCCAATTGTCATTGTGCTAACTGTTGGAGTTAGACGTCTACAGAAGCACGGGAACAACACAAGGAAGAAGAAGAAGCTTGGAGCACAACACACAATACTGAATGTACTACCACTAGAATGTACAAAGATAAGTATCCCATTAGGGAAATAGGCGTATATACAAGCCGGGGGAAAAAACCTCCTAAAGAGGAAAAAAAGTGCCCCGGTGGTCGTAGAGTGTTCACACACATCACTACCTAAATATATCAACAAATCCCCCCTGGGAGTGATGCGGTGAACAAGTAGCTGGCACTCATGTATAAGGAAGTGCCAAGCTATGCAGAAATCACTCCACAAAAGGACGTAAGCCCAAAGCTTTTCGGAAAGCTTCAAACTTCTCCCTAGGCAAAGCCTTTGTGAAAAGGTCTGCAATGTTCTCCTACGTGGGCACATATGCCAAGATGATCTCCCTAGCAGAGAACCTCTCCTGACATAATGATAATGCACCTCAATTTGCTTAGTGCAAGCATGGAACATAGGGTTCCTCGCAACTGCCAATGCGTTGTGACTGTCAGTGAAGATGGTGGTGGTAGAAGACTGACCAACACCCAAATCATCCATAAGGCATCTGAGCCACACACACTCAAGAGTCGCTGTGAAAGATGCCCTATACTCGGCCTCACAACTGGAAGTGGCCACAGTAGGCTACTTCTTGCTCAACCAAGATATACATGAGCTACCAAGCATGAAGCAAAAGCCACTAGTGGACACACGAGTGTCATAGCAACCAGCCCAGTCTGAGTCAGAAAAAGCATGCAAACCTGGAAGTAGTGATCCCCCCTTGGGATAAAACAACCCAAGTAGCCGAGTACCACTCAAGTAGCAAAAGATGCACTTAACCGCGTGCCAATTCTTGACTCCTGGGCAATGCATAAACCTGCTCATCTATGAGACAGCAAACTGAATATCTGGCTGAGTAATGCATAAGTAAATCAAGCATCCAATAGCCTGCTGATAGAGAACACCATCAAATGCATCTCAAGCATCGTGAAGACTCAGTCGTAAACCTGTCTCCATAGGAGTGGCAATAGATTTACAGTCTTCAAGGCCAAAACACTGCAATAATGTGTCAATATATTTAGTTTGACACAAAGCCATTTTACCATCAATGTGCATAAACTGAATGCCCAAATAATGATGCAAATGCCCCAAATCAGACATCTCAAATGAGGCATGTAAATCAGCCTTGAAATCAGCAATATGCTTCTCATAAGGATTAGTGAGCAACATGTAATCAACATACACCACAATGATTAGAAGTACATCATTAGCACGCTTGACATATAAGGTGCTTTCAGTTGGACTGTTCTTAAAACCATGTGCAATCAGATAGGCATGTATCTTTTCATTCGAGCGTTAAACCATATAATGCCTTCTTTAACCTGCACATCTAGTTTTCATGCCCTTTCTGCACAAAGCCACGGGGCTGAAAAACATACGCTTCTTTATGCAAGTGACCATTCAAAAATGTTGTTTTAATGTCCAATTGATGTACATTCCAACCATGATGAGCTGCAAGTGCATAGATGCTATGAACAATAGTCATTTGGTAAGTAGGAGCAAAGGTTTCATCAAAATCAATGCCTCTTTCCTGCGCATAACCCTTTACAACAAGTCTAGCCTTATACCTGTCAACTGTACCATTAGGTTGATGCTTCAGCTTGTATACCCACTTAGTGCCAATGGCCTTCTTGCCAGGAGGCAAGTCACATAAAGACCTACAAGTACCATTGTTCATTATAGCATCATATTCAGATTGCATAGCAGCCATCCAATTATACAAGCCGGGGAAAAAAAACCTCCTAAAGAGGAAAAAAAGTGCCCTGGTGGTCCTAGAGTACATCACTACCTAAATATATCAATAATGGTTGCTCTTTGTGTTTGAAGTCATAATTTCCATCCATTTTTAGAAGGTTTTTGTGAGCTAGTAAAATGGGAAGTTATCTGTTTTGCATCAACTTGTTCTTGTTGATGTTCCAAAGTACCTATTGGGTCTTATTTCACTAACCACAAAGTTACAAGGTCTAATTTACATATCCAAAGATCTAGGCTGGTCCTATGATGGTTTGCTGGACCAACTTCACCACTTGAAACTCAACTTTCAAAGCCTCTCCAAGCTTCTCCACCTTCTTTCAGTGGTATCATAGCAACTTCAAGTTGGGAGATGAAGTTCCATCAATGATTGAGAAGCTTGATAGATACAATTATGCTGCTTGGTAAATGAGAATGGAGGATTATTTGAAAGGAATAAATCTATATGCGATTGTATTAGGTGATGAAGCAATGCCTATTCCAAGATCCAAAGGAGGACCTAATCAAGAAGAAATAGATAAGCTCACACTTTGGTGTGCAAGGGATGCTCAAGTAAGGTCATACATACTCAACTCTATCTTTGATTTTCTATTACCACATATTAGAGGACGCAAGAGATCTCAAGGGACTTGGGATGCCCTAGAGACTTTCTTGGGATGCAAGACATCTCAAGGGACTTGGGATGCCCTACAAAAGCAAGGAAGAACCATCTTTGGAATGAGTTCAATCAGATGAAGAAGACTCCAAAACAAACCATCATTGAACTTGTTACAAAGGTCAAGGAGGTCATTGATCAATTGACATCCATTGGAGATCTGATTGAAGAAGAGGCCATCATGAGGCAGATTCTCAATGGCATTAGAGGTGACAAGCAATGGCAATCTTTCACCACAGCCTATGATCTCATCATGGATGTGCAAACTCCAGACTTCAACATCTTTCTTGGACAAATCTCTAATCAAGAGGCCAATAATAGACTTCCCAAGCCAACTTTGTTGGCAAGAGCAAGTGGAAATGGAAGAAGAAAGGACCAAAGCATGGCAAAACCAAAGGCCAGAGTGTTTAACCTTGTGTCATCTGTGATAAGACCAACCATTGAAGTATTTCAATGGCGATGCACCATAGTGCGCTCTCCTTCTCGAGAGCTCCACGACGATATGCTTGGAGTAGAGAACCGAGCTCCTGAGGCCACACACAGTACTCCGCACAGAGGCTGTAGAATACGCAGAAAACACAGTATACAGGGAGCACGAAGACAGACTTCTTAGGTCTTGCAAATGAGGTCAAACTTACAGTCTGTGACTGACTAGGCCCTTATATGTTTTATTAAAGAACATATACAAAGAAGTATCCGGTGGTCATTTAGCCTTTCACATGGACACTAACGGTAACAATCTCCCACTAAAGGCCAATATGGCCAGAGTAACTATGGGAGAAAAAATAAAGAATGATAAAGAATACCTGAGTGTAAGTATACAAACTATACCTCCCACCTGATGGGCATGTTACACAGTATACGAGTGACTGCGTAAGATCAAGAATCAAGTAACCCCCATCAAGTGACAACAATGTTGAAAGCTATCCTGTGGTAGAGCTTTAGTCAAAGCATCTGCATCATTATCTCGAGTGTGAACCTTCTCAAGAATAGTGCTCTCAGTGGCTAAGCAATCTCTAATGAAGTGATACCTCACCTCAATTTGCTTGGTCTTTGCATGATAGACCGGATTCTTAGCCAAAGAAATGGCACTCTGACTATCACTGAGCAAGTGAGGTACATGCTGAGGTAAACCCATATCACAAGCAAGACGAGAAAGCCACAATGCTTCCTTACATGCCTCACTTGCTGCAACATACTCTGCTTTTGTGGTGGAAACAGTTGTACATTCTTGAAGACGAGATCTCCCAGAGATAGCACCTCCAGCAAAATGAAAAAGGTACCCTGATGTAGACTTACGATTGTCTATACAACCAGCATAGTCAGAATCTGTGTAACCAATAATGGATGCTTTCCCTCCACCTAAGCATAGACACTTGTCCTTAGTGCCACTCAGATATCTCAAAATCATTTTGACCGCTTCCCAATGTTTCTTGCCAGGATTAGACATATATCTGCTCACAACTCCCACTGCAATGCAATATCTGGTCTCGTAGCTACCATAGCATACATGAGACTACCAACAGCAGATTGATAGGGAGTTTTGGTCATGAATTCCTTTTCCTCATCTGATTTGGGGCAGTCCTCCTTGCTCAATTTCACATATGTGGGTAAAGGTGTACTTAATGCCTTTCCACCCTGCATATTGAATCGGTGAAGTACTTTGGATATGTACTCACTTTGAGACAAGTATATGCATCTTTTACTCCTATCACGAGTAATGCGCATGCCAAGAATATGTTTGGCATCCCCCAAATACTTCATATCAAATGTCTGACTCAACTTCTTTTTGAGAATTGACAAATCATAAGAGGACTTCCCAGCAATCAACATATCATCGACGTAAAGTATCAAGCATATCAAGCTACCATCATAACATCTCTTTCTATAGAGACAATGATCCTCATTGCTCCAAGAATAGCCTTGGGACCTCATAAAAGCATCAAACTTTTGGTACCATTATCTAGGAGACTGTTTAAGTCCATACAAGCTCTTCTTGAGCTTACAAACTAGACTTTCCTTGCCAGGAACTACATAACCCTCTGGTTGTTCCATATAGATCTCATCTGTAAGATCTCCATGCAAGAAAGCTGTTTTCACATCCATTTGGACTAGCTCTAATTCCTCCATTGCAACGAATCCAAGCAACATGCGCAAAGTAGTCATCTTGACCACTGGAGAGAAGATTTCCTCAAAATCAACACCATGTTGTTGCTTAAAACCCTTTGCAACAAGTCGTGCTTTATATTTTGGAGAAGACCTATCTGATGTGAATTTCAGCTTATATACCCATTTACATGGTAAAGCTTTCCTGCCCTTTGGCAAAGGTACTAAGTCCCAAGTACCATTCTTGTGAATAGAATCCAACTCACTCTTCATGGCACGCTCCCACTTGACATGATCCTCTGTCTGCATATCCTCTTTGTAGCTTAATTGTTACAAGTATCAATTATATAAATTCATCATTGCCCAAAAATAGGGGAATCCCTTTCTCAAAAAATTCCCCTTTTTTTAGTTAGGCCTAACCATATTGTCCAAAACAAACAACTCCAAGTAACTTTATGCTAGTGCTTTTTAAAAGAACACATGATTTCCCCTAATAACAACAAAAACTTGATTCAATATAATAACATATAAGAATCATGGTAAGGTAAACATATTAGCACCACTCTTCTCAAGGATCAATAGGTTCAACATGCCTACATGGTATGAATAGTAACCAAATGTAAGTAATAAATCAAAAGTTGCAGTACTAAAGGGATCCCTTATAGTATAGGTCAATCCAAGTAATGATCAAAAGGACATATCGATTAAGTAGCAAACATGTAAACACAATCCTACAAGGAGCAAGAATAATGTGCCCAACAAAAGAGACTTACATATAGGTGACGCTTTATTAAAAAGATCCTTAATTCCCAAGCATTTTTTAGGAATGTTCCTTCATCCAAGTATTGGGATGCATAACACTAGGCATAAACATGTTGTCTAGGACATATGACACTAGGTTATCTTTTTCTACTATAATTTGAAAGAACCATGAGTATCCCTAATTGCAACATAACCTTGATAAGCACTATTATGCAATATAGGAATCTATGTCATATTTTCGAATAAGAACTACTTATTGTAATATATCATTATTGTAAAGTAATACCTTAATTGACTACTAATTGTAATATGGCATTATTCACTACTTGTGTGGTATCCAACTAATTGGATTGTTTTATCCCAAGGGGGATCATAAACACCAAATTTATATGATTTTTTGGCTCAAATTGGGCTTGGTGCTAAGACACTAGTGTTTCCACTAGTGGTTTTTGCTTTGTGCTTGGTAGTTCATGCATATCTTGGTTGATCAAGAAGCAACCTATTGTGGTCACTTCTAGTTGTGAGGATGATTATAAGGCAACTTTCACTATGAATGTTGAGTGTGTGTGTGTGTGTGTCTCAGAAGCCTTTTGGTTGATTTGGATGTTGGTCAATCTTCTATCACCCCCATCACTACTGACAATCAGAGAACATTGGAAATTTTGAGGAACCCTGTGTTCCATGCTTGCACAAATCATATTGAGGTGCACTATCATTATGTTAAGGAGAAACTCTCTTCTCGAGAGATTAGTTTGGCTTATGTCCCACACAAGCGTGTTGAAGACCTTTTCATAAAGCCTTTATCTAGGGAGAAGTTTGAAGCTCTTTACAAAGCTTTGGATTTACTTTATTTTGTAGATTGATTTCTTTCCACATTTCTTGGTACTTCCTTATACATGACTGCCAACACCTTGTTCACCGCATCACTCCTAAGGGGTGGATTTGTTAATATGTGTTGATAACATTATGTGCAAACAATTTAGCACCACTCTTCTCAAGGATCAATAGGTTCAACATGCCTATAGAGTATGAATAGTAACCAAATGTAAGTAATAAATCAACAGTTGCGGTACTAAAGGGATCCCTTCTAGTATCTGGTCAATCCAGGCAATGATCATAAGGACATATCAATTAAGTAGCAAACATGTAAACAAAATCCTACAAGGAGCAAGAATAATGTACCCAAAAAAAGAGACTTACATATAAATGACACTTTATTAAAAAGACCCTTAATCGCCAAACATTTTTTAGGAATGTTGCTTCATCCAAATATTGGGATGCATAACACTAGGCATAAACATGTTGTCTAGGACATATGACACTAGGTAATCTCTTTCTATTATACTTTCTATTATCCGTGAAGGGCTTTGGTGTGTAGAACAAGAGGAGCAAGGAGGAGATGTAGAGAGAGAAAGAAGAGGACAGACATGCACACATGCATGGGAGTCCCAAAACCCACATAATGATCTCTCTTAAGGCAATGATCTATAAATGATATATATATATATATATATATATATATATATATATATATATATATATATATATGATTTTTTGCATAATGTTGACCAAGCTAGTGAATAATAAGCACTCTATTTGGGACAAGCAGTTACATCATGATGTTTGGGCTTATAGATCCACATAAAAAACACTGCTAACAACTACACCATTTAATTTGGTGTATCAAAAGAATGCAATCTCTATCTGTAGAATTATTAATTCCTACAATGGTGTTAGAAACATATGAGCGGATCGGACATGAGTTGGGAAACCATGTAGAGATATTGAAACGATTACAAGAGATGAGATTTAGAGTTGCAACAGGTATAT
This sequence comes from Ceratopteris richardii, assembly GCA_020310875.1. Taxonomy (NCBI): domain Eukaryota; kingdom Viridiplantae; phylum Streptophyta; class Polypodiopsida; order Polypodiales; family Pteridaceae; genus Ceratopteris; species Ceratopteris richardii. The sequence continues at coordinate 118,111,647 of CM035412.1, read as the reverse complement.
ATGCTTCTAAAATGCATAAGAAAACCTATTAATGATGTGCACATAAAAGATAAAGGTTTACAAGAAAGTGATTTTTTTTTGGTCTACACATGAAACCAACATGCCAAGAAGCTTTAGAAGAGAGGCCATGGACCATTGCTATCAACAAAATCTCCACAAGGGGAGTGGTCCAATTAGCAACCTTGGAGAGTGAAATCTTCCCCAACTATATTATTGGATGCCATGCCAAAAGTATCTAGAACCATTAACACATGAAATGTTGGGAAGTCTCCAAACTGCTAAGAATCGAGAGGTCAAAGAGGAAAGAATATTTAAAGAATCTTGGCATGAAGCTAGGCAAAAGATCCTTTGTTATAAAGTAATCAGCCCCTACCATCCAATTCTTTACAATAAGCATTCGTGATAACAGGTAACCACATGAGAAAACATGGGTACATTCGATGTTAGGGTACTAGCTTTCAACAAAAACATTATCTCTCATAGACACTAGTGCATCCAAGAGTGTGATAAATGTTGGTTTAGCATGTTCTATGCAAGAAGCTATATATCAAATTCATCTTCATGAAGCTAGAGTTGATGGAAAAGAGCTAGTTTGCATAGGACAAAAGACAATAATTTTAAATGTAGAAGGGCTAGTCTCTTTAGGAGACTTCCCAATTATTGTTGAAAAACATATTGAAGACCAGATCATAATAGGGAAAGATTAGTTGCAAAAGCATTCACTGCTGATGAATCTTGCATTGGGATGTGTGAGCATAGAAAATGCAAATATGCATGGAACATTACCTCTATTTGATCCTCATTGATTTGCATGTGCTACTAATTGCTTGACCACACCTCACAATTTGCATTCTTCATTGCAAAATTTTGCCGAATCACAAGGTGAAATTTCTAGTAACAGTGACTATGAGGATCAATTTTAGCTAAAAGGAGCAGAGAGGTAATAACATAGCAAAAACCTTCAATGGATATTGTGGATACTTTACCCATTCAAGAACAAGTGATTATCTCACCATCTTAAACATGGCCAAGGAGCAATGAAGTGAAGGCTCCTCCATCTCATTTTTCAACTCCAAATTGCCAACGAGTCTAGGTCTCAAAGAAGTTCATAGCAAATCAACAAGGAAGATCACATATATGGGTTCCAAATAAAATTTTAAACAAAAACTTATCTTATGATCTCTTTCAAGAAGAAAAACTCATCAACAAAGCTAAAGAGAAAAAACAGTAGAGGAAAGAAAAAGAATTCAAAGGTTGATCACCACACTTCACCTACAACAATAAGGAAATCAAGATGACCAAGGTTGATGATAAAGATGAAGTGGGTGTGGAAGCCAAAAACCTTGGTGGCTCTGAGAGAACCAAAGAGTAATCCACAATGGATACCCAAGCAGAAGCATCACCAAACTACAAGCAAGTAGACATTAACCCATAAGAAGTCTAAATCTATCAAAAAATGGATCCCAATAAAGAAAGTAGACTTACCATCACTTGATCAACTGGTGATTGATTTGTTAGGATCCAATAGAAACATCAATTCAAAGCTTGCTTCAATTTTTTCAAGTGATGTGAAGAGAATTAGAAGCCTCGACATGGAAAAACCTTATGCTCATTGCATAACCCAATCTTTTGCCCCATTCAGTTCATGCACTTCTAAACTATGCATAAATTATAGGGCCACGTTACATGTTCATACATAGACATAGTTGTGAATCCATGCATATGAGACACACTTGTACATATGTATTATATTTAATGAATACTAAACTATTTCCTTTTAAAAAAAGAGGAAAAAATTACCTATGATTTTCATAGGTCTTAACCACCAATAGACTTCAATATATACATCTTTTTCACATTGCTTGACATGGTGTGAATGTGCATCCATCTTACGATTTTGGAAAAGTATCAATGCACATAAACTTGTGCCAAGTATCATGGAAGGGATTATAGATCATTGTCTGGAAACAACATCAGAGCAAAAGGTGTTAAAAATCAAGCCTTAAACCTTAGTTGAAGGCTCAATGACGTGAAACATAGATCGACTATATTTCCTGGATGTTCTAATGTGTTTAGGTGTTGAGGTGTTCCGGTGCTTAGGTGTTCTGGTGTTGAGGTGTTTCGGCATTTTTTGGTGTTCCATTCTAGTGTGAAGTGTTCCAAATAGTTGCCTTAAACCATAAAAATGTCTCAAAAGCATGGTAAAAGACTAGAACTATCATTTAGAGGCTTCATATCACACATTTCAACTAGAAATTAGAAGTTTCAATCACTTTCCTAAATCATAGCTTGCCAAAAATGTTAAGTGGTTGATTGAGAGATCCTTGCCAAATTGTAGGAGCACCTTTTTAAAGCCTATACTATGTTCATTAGCGTAGAATTGGCATCATTTGGAAATTTTAATATTGAGTTTGTAATTCTACAATCAATTGATCTTTTTCCTCACTCCGCCTCTTTACTTTGTTGAGCTCTTCTGTTGTTTTCAAATTTTGCCTTCATGGACTTCCTTGAGTTGCTCTACGTTCTTTTGGCATTGTTTCATGTACGTTTAAATCGTTTCATTCCAATTCTTTTTCAATTCTGTGGTTTCTCGTACATACTTTTCTTCTATTTGAGTATGTAATGTTTGCTCAATCTTCAATTGATTTTCCATGTCTTTTAATTTTAATTTTAGATTATGTATCTCATTATGATCCTATGCATGGACATCGAGTGGTTGATTGAGGAGTAATGATGTCATTAACTATTTGTTTCTACTCCTTAGGGAATCAACATCTTCCATATACACTTTTATTTGTGTTTCCATAATCTTGCTTCTATTTGAGAGACATGTCTTTTTTGCTTCACATTGATCATATTATTTATTTTGTATCTCTATATTCTCCTTCTGCACTCTCTCATAGTCCTTCTTCAATTCACCAATTTGGGTCTTCTCAATATTTAATGTGCTTATATCTTCACTTGCGACTGCCAACTCCACTTCTATCTTCTTGAGTTCTTGTTGGGACTTCAATACATGATCACAGAGATTCTCACTCAGTGCCTTGAACTTGTTTTTCTCTATGTAAGCTTGCTCATATTCTTTGTCTGCTTTTACTACTTGTTGTGAGTCCATGGAACTTTGAATCATGTGAATAATTACTAGTTTGAGTTGTGCCACGTTCATGTTGATCCATGTTTTAGGTGTGATTAGGAGTTCTCCTATTAGCACATCTTTACCTTTATGAGTATGTACTATTTCATTGAAGGGCTATCGGATTTGTAACTGTATATGCAGCTTAGTCTCTTTCTCTGGAGTAGGTTTAAAGATGCTTCCTTCATGATGCACGTCTAATGGAGATGGCTCTGGTATAACCCTAATTGGCATGATAGGATCTTTGGTCCTTTTCTCAGTCTCCTTCTTAGCTTCTTCCTTTGGGTGGATAAAAGTGTTGCTTGCTTCTAATGTGAATTCTTGAAACTATAGTTTGTTCATATCATTTATTTGAAGTGATGTACCATCCATACCTAGTGTAGGAGTCCTTGGCACATCCTCAACTACCCTTATTCTCAATTCTTGTGGCATTGAGAGTTCATTGATCATCTATTGGAGTTACACATCTGCAGAAGCACGCGAACAACATAAGGAAGAAGAAGAAGCTTGGAGCACAACACACAATACTGAATGTACTACTAGAGAATGTACAAAGATAAGTAGCCCATTAGGGCAATAGGCGTATATACAAGCCAGGGGAAAAAAACCTCCTAAAGAGGGGGCCAGTCTTCTGCCACCACCATCTTCATTGATAGTCAGATCCCATTGGCAGTTGCGAGGAACCCTGTGTTCCATGCTCACACTAAGCACATTGAGGTGCATTATCACTATGTCAGGGAGAGGTTCTCTGCTGGGGAGATCAGCTTGGCATATGTGCCCACACAGGAGAACATTGCAGACCTTTTCACAAAGGCTCTGCCTAGGGAGAAGTTTGAAGCTTTCCGCAAAGCCTTGTGCCTACTTCCTTTTGTGGAGTGATTTCCACATAGATTGGCACTTCCTTATACATGAGTGCCAGCTCCTTGTTATTTGCATCACTCCCAGGGGGGATTTGTTGATATATTTAGGTAGTGTTGTGTGTGAACACACTAGGACCGCCGGGGCACTTTTTTCCCTCTTTAGGAGGTTTTTTTCCCCCGGCTTGTATATAAGCCTATTGCCCTAATGGGCTACTTATCTTTGTCCATTCTCTAGTAATACATTTAGTATTGTGTGTTGTGCTCCAAGCTTCTTCTTCTTCTTCCTTGTGCTATTCGCGTGCTTCCGCACACATCTATCTCCAACATGTAAGGCATTGTACACTGATGTTTTATCCCACATTCAGCCAAAAATGTTTCAAAGTCAAAAGACATATATCCCCCCCCCCTCGATCAGAATGGAGGGTGCCCATTTTACATGTTGATAGATTTTCAGCCAAAACCAAAAACGGTTTGAAGCACATAAACACTTTGGACTTTGCTTTCAATGGATATACCCATGCATGCTTGAAAAAATCATCGATGTAAATCACGAAATAAAGATAGTTCCCAAAAGAGGGTGTCCTGCATAGGACCACAAACATCACTGTGAACAAGCTGCAATTCTTGAGTAGCTCAAACTGAACCATCTTTTGGGAATGAGGAAACACTACATTTTGCCCAAAATACAGCCTTCACATACATGTTTACCAAGTGCCTCAAGTTTGGGCAGAGAGGACACCATTTTAGATTTCTACAAGCCTAGCAAACTAGTAAAATTCAGATGACCAACGCATGCATGCCAAAGCTTTGCATCTGACATAGCCTGAGAATCATGTATTGCACATGCCAAATCATTCACAGATTTTCATAGTCTAGGAGCTTATACAACCCATGAAATAAAATGCTAGAAGCAATAATCACATTGCCATTCAATAGATCATGAACTATATATCGCTTATCAACAAATTTCACAACCAAGCCAATTTTGGCTAAAGCTGAAACTAGTAACAGATTCTTCTTGATCATTGGCACAAATAAAGCATCAGAAAATGTAAAAGAATTACCATCAGCAGTAGTCAGAATGATCTTACCAACTCCCATGACAAGATAAGAGGAGTTGTTGGGGAATTGAGTGAAGTGAAGAAGCTGCGTTGTGAGATAATATGTTTGGTTGCCCCACTATCAAAGTATGAAACATCTAAGTCTATTGCAGACATACACTGTTCAAGAGAAGATGGGTCAAAATTGCAAGTAGTAATAAATGCCCATTCTTCATTCTGCACTAGATTAGCAGACTTTGTTTTTGGTGGAGAGGCCTCTACAACAACCATTCGAGCCTCTTTTTTCTTTGCCTCTTTAGTAGCCAGTTTTGGACAACTCTTTAGGACATGATCATTTTCTTTACAATATTTGCAAAAACAATTTCTGTTTTTCTCTTTTCTTCTCGTCTTTGTCATCCTTCTTTGATTGTGCAAAATTAGCATATTTTTGCTTACTAGTAGAAGAGCTCCATTTACCTTTGCCCTTCTGACTAGCCAGGAAATCTTGATCTGCAACACGCATAATGGACCTGTTCTGCCTACACTGGTCTTCTTGTAACATAACAGAGACTAAATCCTCAAATGTTAAGGCATTTGGATTGCCTTTCATCATCAAAGGAAGAGTGGAAGTAGAACTCTGATATGAATTCGGAGGACCATTCAGAATAGTCTACACAAGTGAAATGTCAAGTAAGACTTCATTAACAAAAATCAATTGTTCCTTCAAATCCTTTGATCTTTGTCAAAAAATGTCCATGGAATCACCTTCATTCATGTGCTCACTCTCCAATTGTTTTCGAAGGTAAGCAACACGGGCCTCATTCCTTGCCTGGTATAAAGTGGTAAGTGTATCCCAAGCATCCTTAGCTATGTTTCAAGAGTGAATGTGAGGAATAATGGCACGTTTGATAGACAAGTCTATCAAGCATGTGCTTGAGCATCTCTGCCATCCCAACGAATTCGCTCTATAGTAGGTGCAACAAGAACCGCAGCACAAACAGAAACATGAAGAATATCATCATCTTCAACACCATTTGCATTACCTTCAACAACTATGTTTGCAGGTGTAATAAGACATTTTTCAACACCCTACACAATATTCCATAGTCCTTTTGCAACCAATACATGATGCATCATATAATCCCACAATGGGTAATTGGTACTGTCCAACTTATCCTCAACAATCACATATGAAATACATCACTCCTTTTAGTCATGGCCACTAACTAAAATACCCTAATGCAAAACAATGATTGTATCCCAAAAATTGAACAGAACTACCCTTTCGAGTTCTGTTAGAATTGTAGCAGACTTCGAGACACTTATACTGATGAACTCAAACTTGTATATATCTTTGGTACAAAAAGATGAAATTGCCTGCACAAGCACTACGATAGTGCATTCGGAGTCTGAAACAAGCTTAGATCGCAATTTTGCCACCACATCGCAAAGATATTTTGATCTCCTAATCACCCTGAATATGCTCACCAAATTTCATGCGATTCTAAGATTATGACCAGAGGGATGTCGATGATGCCTAGATGAAGCGGTGACCTGCTCTGATACCAATTGTTGGAGTTCGAGGTGTGCGGAAGCACACAAACAACACAAGGAAGAAGAGGAAGCTTGGAGAAAAACACACAATACTGATGTATTACCACTACCATTAGGGCAATAAGCATATATACAAGGGGGGGAACCTCCTAAATAGGGAAAAAGTGCCCTGATGTCCTAGCATGTTCACACACATCACTACCTAAATATATCAACACTTAGTGTTGGTGAATATGTGATTTGGTAAATAGTTAAGTTTGCACTATGTATTTGTAAAGTTCAGTGCTAAAGATAAGTTGGAAATCATAATTGATAATTTGTAATTAATTCAATGCTAAGTACCTTGGAGAAACACAGAGATTCAACTTGGATTCTTCCACTCAAGGACCCTGTCGACCTGTCCTATTCCCTCACTGGACTAGAAGATAGGTTAACACTGGCCATCTCGGAAGATGCTGAAAGTTCTTCTTTTTTTAATTAATTTTTTGGTTCAGGTCCTCTATGTCTGCCAAGTGTTAGCTAATGGATGTCGGACTATTAGTACCTTTGCAAATATAACCCAGTGAAACATCTTCCCAAAGTGACAGGCAGACGTAACTATTCAAATTAATGAAATACCGCTCTATCTCGAGTACGTAGATGGACGTAGATGGACGGTAATTAATTATTTTATTCATCTCTGAGTCTTGGTGAATATGTGATTTGGTGAATAATTAAGTTTGCACTATGTATGGTGTAGAAGATAAGTTGGACATCGCATTTGATAATTTGTAATTAATTCAGTGCTAAGTACCTTAGAAAAGCACAAAGATTCAGTCTTTATTGGATTCTACCACCCAAGGACCCTGTCGACCTATCCTATACCCTCATCAGACAGGACTAGAGGTTAACATTGGTGATCTCGAAAGATGGTGAATAAAGTTCTTATTTTTGTAATTAATCTTTTTGGATTTAGGGCCTCCGTGTAGGCCAGTCTTAGACGACGAATGTCGGACTATTACCTTTGTAAATATAACCCGATGAAACATCTTGCCGAAGTGGCTAACCGATGTCACTATTCAAATTAATAAAATACTGCTCTATCTTGGGTACACGAGTAGATAGTCAGGAAGAAGATAGGTACCACATATGCTGGACTATCAATCTGCGGAGTCATAGAAGAGTGCTTTATCAAAATGATTCACTATGATCAAGTGGTTTGTTTATTGTTGTTATGTAGTGATTCATTCTTTTGTTCATCTTTGAGTGTTGGTGAATACGTGATTCAGTGAATAATTAAGTTTCTGCTATGTTTTTATAAAGTGTGGTGTAGAAGATAATTTGGATGTTGTATTTAATATTGTGTAATTAATTCAATGCTATGTACCTTAGAGAAACACAAAGATTCAGTCTTTACTAGATTTTGCCACCCAAGAACCCAGACAGATCAATGTAACTGCTCAAATTAATGAAGATGGATGCAATAAAAAAGAACAATACTTAGACACTTGTTCAAAAGCCTACTAATCATCAAGCTATTATAGTTAAGTGGATATACAAAGCTAAGTACAATCATATAGTATGTTGGAAAAAAGTACAACCCCTAGTACAAGGTTTATAACTATAAGAGTCATTCTTGCATTAAGTGCACATGTCAAATGGCCCCATTTACTAGCAAGACATCAAAAGTGCTTTCCTCAATGGTGATCTTAAAAAAGAAGTATATGTAGAGCAACCTAAAGGTTTCTAGATCAGAGGAAAGGAAGATCATGTATAAAAACTTTAGAAAGTACTTTACGCAAGCTCTTAGGGCATGGTATGAAGAGATCCATAAGTTCTTTGAAGATAAAAGGCATAAAAGGATCATTGTTGATGCCAACTTATACATATACAAAAAAGATTCCTTAGTTGCAATAATTGTCCTTTATATAAATGACTTGATTTTGCTAGGAGCAGATGACGAATGCATTAATTCATCATCACACAAATTCATTTTGAGTACTTGATGACAAATCTTGGTCTACTTCACTACTTCCTAGGCATGGATGTGTGGCCAATGAAAGAGGTACATTCTTCTCCCGAAAGAAATACTAGTATGATCTTCTTTCTAGGTATAACATGGACTAGTGTGCCTTAGTATCTACATCACTTGATCCAAACATCAAGCTCACATCGAAGGACTCATCGTCACTTGTGGATGTGTATGCGATATATTGCCTATGTAGTGGTAATTCTCAATCATTCACACATCACCCTATTCAAACACATTTGCAAGCTACTTAGAGACTACCTTGATACATGCCCTCACCCAACATCGTGGTCTTTGGTACAGAGGGGGCTTTGACCTCAGAGGATATTTAGATTCAAGTTGGGCTGGTGATTCTAATTCCTGATGGTCTACTTTTAGATACATATTTTTTCTTAGCTTAGGACCTATCTCTTGGCAAGTAAGAAGCAGCCTATAGTTGCATTGTCATCCACTGAGGTAGAGTATAGGGCATCTAGCTTTGCAACATGTGAGGCCTTCTAGCTTTGACATTTATTATCTGATGTTGGTATTTTGTAGGATACTCGGACATGCATCAACATTGACATCCAGTCATCCTTGAACATTGCCAAGAATCCAATGTTCCATGCTTGGACCAAACACATCGAGATCTAGTACCATTTCATCCACAAGAAGCTCTCAAGATAACCTGGCATAGATTTTCACAAAGGCTCTAGCTCCAATTTTTATCCAATGCTTAGTGGACCTCTACAACATTTAGCCACTCTAAAATGGAGTTGCAGAGGGGGTGTTGATGAAATGAGTTCACCTAGCTCATTTCTATTTGTATTTGCATGAGTGCATCTCCATTTTGTATCCATGAGACCAATCCATTTCATTTTATTGTAGTTGTATCTCATTGTATGTGGGTAACTTGCCATTTGATTCTATCATTGTATCCCATTCTCCTTCCAGGGGAATTGTTCCACGTGTGATGTAGTTCGGAGAGCCTCCTCCAAGTCTATATAAGGAGCACTTTTTATTTGCTAAGAAGCTCATAGAGCCTACTTCATGCCCTTGGCAATGTTAGTTTCTAATCCATGCAAGTTTACCCATTTCTCAGTCTACTCACTTTGATTCTCTCACGCTCTTTAATTTTATGTGTACACTCTTCTTTTTATTTTGCTTCCATGTGTGTACTCTCTATTGGTTGATACTTGATGTAGTGAATGATTGAGTATCAAAGTGATTTGGAGGTCATAGGAAACATATTCTAAAGTGAAAGGGAAGTGGAGTGAGGTGTGGAGGGTAGATAGGTGGAAGGGTGGCATGGGTGGTGGTACAAATCCATGAAGGATAAATCATTGGGATCACTTGGGTAGCAAGGCAATGGATGGTTTGGCATTCATGATGTCAAGGACGTGGGAAGTGTGGGCAATAGCGAGAGGTTGGTTGTGAGGGGCAGATGGTACACGATGACTCTAAGATGCCAACAACTTCCATAAGGGTCTAGAAAGTGGACACAAATATTGAATCTAATTCTCTATCTTGGAATGATTTTTCTAAAAGGGTCATTCCTTGTCTCATTAAGTGTGAGCTACAATCACAACTATTCTCTCATGTAATCTTTTGGTTGCATCAATATTGGCAAGGTGATCAAGTTCTTTCTTGGTTTTGATCTTCTTCATGGTCAACATGAGATGCAAGGTAGGTAGGTCATTTTTATTATTTTGGTACAAATTGTGTGTCCAAGAACTAGAAGTCCCAATAGCCATCACTCACTAGAAGTTCAAAAGTTCAAAATGGATATTCTTGTGCCTACTAAGTGGTGGTTCATTCTCCCAACAAATTAACATAGACAAAAGTCTCTCTTTGTACATTCCCTTGTTCTATGTGTCCAATATGATCGTTCTTGTATGTGTAGGTTACTCTGCTTACTATTGTGCTTCTCCCTAGGAATTTGTGTGTCAAGCTAATTATGAAAGGATGTAAGATCTATTTTTCTTGTCAATCTAATTAAGAGAGGATGTGAAGTTCTCTAGGAAGTGATGGTTGAAGAGTGGGTTGGTGTGATTGTGGCCTATGGAGGCTTGAAACAAGGGATAGCACCTCTCACAAATTTATGTTGGTGCATTCTAGATGAGCTACTACTCCTTAATGCTTATAAATCATCCACCATAAGAGAATGTTTGATGGGAACTTCGTATGATAAACACATATAAATAATGTGGGTGATCTCACAAAATCCATTGAATGTTTGTTTCCTTATCCATTTGAAATTTTGGGCATATAATTGTTCAATCGTCCAATATGATAGGTCTAATTTCAATTAATTCTCATTAGCCAAATATAATCCAAACCAAGTTCTCTTATGTGATTTTGTGAATCTATCCTATCCTAAGAATGCAAAGTACTGCATACACATCTATAAGCAATGGAAAGGCTAGAAGTGGTGGTAGAAATCTAGGATAATTTGAAGATTTTACTCATCTTCATCTCATATGGGACCAAAGCTTCTTTACCCGAAGGAATTCGGTTTCCTTGTATCTGGAGTGCTTCTCAAACTAAGCTATGAGTAAAGCTAAACTTCTTAAGTGGCTACCCTTCTCCAAGTGTGGGTATAAGAAAGGCATCAGGTGTCTCTCTTTGATCTTGGCTGTAAAGTATGAATCCTCTGATAGAGTGAGAAAAAATTGCTTTGGGAAAGGGTGCATTTAAGTACCTGTCTAATCTTGATTTCTACCATAAAGGCTACAAGTAATAAAATTTTGTTGTCATTCAAATCTTGAGAGAAAAACTAGAAGCATCCCCATTTGTGAAAAAAATAGAACTTTGCTTCCCAAATGTACAATGCATCCCGAAAGTTCCTACCAAGTCTTGAAACTAGTGGGACTTAGTGTGTACTCGTTTGGTGAGTTTAATCGAAGGATTATCAATGGGATCTTTTCCTAGCTCCTCTCCAAATTTTGAGCCATATTGCTTATTGAGTTGCAATAGTTAGACCTCTATATTTTGCTTCAGTTGAATATAAAGCAACTATTTATTGCTTCTTGGAACTCCATGACACCACTTTTGAACCTCTAAATTCTAAGTATCCAGAGGTACTTCTTCTATCATTCTTTGCTCCTGCCCAATCTGTATCTAAATAGATTTTGATATCCAAATATGAATAGTGAGGATAATAGATACCTTCATTAAGTGTTCATTTGAGATACCTGAGCTGATAATAGATACCTTCATTAAGTGTTCATAATAGTACTCTTTTGCAACATCCAGTGTGGCCTTCTAGGTGAGTGCATGAGCTGACTAAGTACTCCACACTATATGATATGTTTGATGTGCGAGTAGCATATATCAAGCTACCAACTAAGTTGTGATACTCTTTAGGATCATCAATCTGCTCACCTTCATAAACACTTAGTTTATGGTTCAATTCCAAAGGCGTACCTAAGAGCTTTGTGTTCTCCATGAACTTGAGAACTAGGTCTTGAATGTATCTTCTCTAAGTTAGATACATCCCTTCATCTATATAAATCACTTCCATACCTAGGAAATATGTGAGTTCATGTAAGTCATTGATTTTGAACTCCTCTTGCATGTTTTCTCTTGATCCTTTGAATGCCATTCAGATCATCACCTGTCACAATAATATCATCTACATATACACATAGATAGATAACCTCATTTTGATCCCTTTTGATGAATAGAGAAGGATATGAGTCGCTAGGCTTGAAATTTTGATCTTGGAGGTATGTAACCAACCAGTAACTACAAGCTCTAGGAGCTTTTTTCAATCCATACAATGCTTTCTTAAGTATGCAAACATAAGATATATGATTAGGGTTTTTAAAACTTTGTGGTTTTGACATGTATACCTCTTCACTTATCCAACCATTTAGGAATGCATTTTTCACATCAAGTTGGAGGAGTCTCCAATTTCTTGCACCAGCTACACTTATCAATGTTCTGAGTGTAGTCGTCTTTGCAACTGGTGAGAATGTTTCTCATAGTATATACCATGATTTTGTGAGCATCCTTTGGAAAATAATCTTGCCTTGTACCTGCAAACTGATCCATCTAGTTTCTTTTGACTTTATATACCCATCTACAACCAATTAGATTTTGCTTGGGTGACATTGCAACCAAATCCCAAGTGTTTATCTCCTTCAATGCATCTATTTCTTCTTTCATAGCCTTTCCCAATTAGGGTTTGCCTTTGCCTCTTCATAGGTTGAGGGTTCCTATGAAATTGAGTCCTTTGCCAAGTAGATTGAATGCTTTGTAACAAATATGGAATCATATCCATATCTTTTTGGTTTTTATTTCTCCATTGCTGACCTTCTAGATGCTTGCTTGGAGCATTCTCCACACTCTTACATCTTTGCTTTGCGTCTTGACTTCCATAGCTTGTAATCCTTTTCCTCTTCATCTTGGTCATCATCTGTATCACTTCTTGTATCCTAGACCCATGTATCATGATTGCTTCCTAATTGATGAGAATCATAATCAAGCTCATATGGTAGAGTTACCTTTTGTTTGTCTTTATCATACCAAGACATGTGTTCTTCAAACATAACATCTCTACTTGTAGTGAATTGCTTGGTTGAAGGATTATAGAACCCATAACCCGTTTGAGTTGAATCATACCCAATAAACACTACCTTTTTTGCCATTTCATCTAGCTTACCTCTGATTTGTGATGGTACATGAACATAAGCTAAACAACCAAACACCTTGCAATGTCCAAGACTAGCCATGCCATGCTTCATAAGGATGCATACCTTGGAGTGATTTCGATGGCAATCTATTGACAAGGTACACACCAGTTGAAATAACCTCTATCCATAGATAATGTGGCAACCTCTTCTCTTCAAACATTGTTCTAGTTGATTCAACAAATATCTTGTTTCTTCTCTCTACAATTCCATTCAATTGAGAAGAGTACCTAGTAATCACTTCCCTTTTGATACCTTTATCCTACAAGAACTCATCAAAATCTTTGGAGAAGTTTCTCCTCCATCAAATATGAGCTTCTTGAGTGATCTACCTGTATGATTCTCCACATGTGCTAGATACTTTTTGAAGCAATCGAACACTTCATTCTTACTCTTGATAAAGTACATAATAGTCCATCTAATATGTTCATCAATAAATGGGACATAATACCTTGATCCTACCAATGAAGGTTCTTTGATTGGTCCCCATACATCTATATGTACTAAGCCTAATAAGTTGTTGTGGATGGAGCCTTTTTGGTTGAATGATTGTCTTTGTGCCTTCCCAATTTGACATGCATCACATCTGTTGATCATGTGTTGCTTTGGTATGTTTGGAAATCCAAGAACACTTTGATCCCTCCACATATCCTTAAGGTTCTTTCATTCACATGAGCTAGCCTCTTATGCCTCACTTCAAGCTCTTTTAGGGTTTGAGACCCAAAGTTGAATAGAGCTATGTTTTTTGTTTCTCCTACTTTGAAAGTAAAGAGCCTACCACGCTTCTCACCTCTGGCTATCTTCGTGAGACCTTGACATGGATCTTCCACAAAAGGTCCATGTTGGGTGAACGTAACTTGCAAGCCTTTCTCAACTATTTGGCCTATACTTATTAGGTTTCTTGTAATAGTGGGAACGTAGAGTACCTTGCTCAAAATATTTGTCCTGCCATTGGAATATTTGACATTACCAATCTTCTCCACACTATGGTTTGTATCATCCCCTATTTGAAATTCATGTCTATGCTTTGGACTTTCCAAATGCCTGCAACATGATTTGAACATCCTAAATCTGTGTAGAATAAATGATCATCTTCTTTACCTTCCTTGTGGCTTACATTCATCAAAAGCAATGAGTCTTCATGTTGTTGATCTTCATAATAATTGGTGTAGTCCCTTTCGTTATGGCCTCTATTGTTATTGTTGAAGTTGTGTCCACCTCTGCCTCAATTACTGCCATATCCACCTCTTCCACTTCCTTTCTGGGTCTTCCCATTGAACCAACAATTATGAGTGGTGTGGTTGTTACCGTTAGTGTCCATGTGAAAGGCCAAATGGGCACTGGACACTTCTTTGTATATGTTCTTTAATAAAACATATAGTGGCCTGGTCAGTCACAGACTGTAAGTTCGACCGCATTTGCAAGACCTAAGAAGTCTGTCTTCGTGCTCCTTGTGTACTGTGTTTTCTGCATATTCTACAACCTCTGTGCGGAGTACTGTGTGCGGCCTCAGGAGCTCAGTTCTCTACTCCAAGCATATCATCGTGGAGCTCTTGAGAAGGAGAGCGCACTGTGGTGCATCACCATTGAAATATTTCACTTGTATTAGAGCAGTTCGAGGCAAAAGCTTTGTCCTTTTGTGCGAGCGAAGCAAGCACCCCCCCCCAAGGCTTTCTCTAAGGCTTAAGACTAAGGCGACGACCAAGGCATAGACCTTGGCATACCTTGTCATCCGAGTCACCGAAGTCACTGTTGGCACCATTGGCTGCACTCGAGGGAGGACCTCAATGATCAAGGAATATAGAGGTTCCCGGTACTTCCCGGGAGGTCACCCATCCCAGTACTGTTCCCCCCAGAGCTTGCTTAACCGTGGCAATCTCTTGCCACTAAGCTACACTCCTGTGGTGTTTGAAGAAGGGGAAAGACTAAGGTTGACATTACCTTGAACAAGTTTTGGTCCCTCAAAGCTTCATTTTTGCTTTCAAAGCCTATTTCTGAAGCAATTTTGGGGTGTTTTTTGGAGCCATTTCGGAGTACTTTTGCACATAGTTCTCTTCACACAGGTCCAAGAACATCAAGGAGAGTGCTCCTTGTACTTCTCAGACAATAAATATCAACTTTTGGGGCTGTATTTTCAGCCACACTCGTAAAACTACAGGTTTCTCGAGGGGTTTTCAGTTTTGGTGGGAGTAGTCACTGCAAACTTATGTAGGTTTTTAAAGCCTAAAACATCAGAGTTGACAGACACTTGTAGGTGTTATTGGCTAGTTTTTGGGCTGTGTATTCAGCCTTTTAGTGTCATTTTACTGCATATATTGAGCACATACACACCATGTATGCTTCTTTGGATACCGCTTATGTATGTCCATGTGGTCATTGATATAGCGGTTACGTTCTTTGCATAAAGCCTTTTATGTTTGATAAAGAGGGTCGTGGTGAGGTTTTCTTAACTGGGAGACACCCAGATGTCGGGGTCTCTTCGGTGATGCAGGTGAAAGACTTACCCAGCCTCGCCATAGGAGATGTATGATAGTTGTTCATAGGTGCTCCATAAGCCTAGTTGGCTTCTATTGGGTAACTGATTATATGCAGTGGAGTCAGTGATTCACTATGCAGGTAGACATGTCAGTACTTGCAGTTTTATGATACTTTGACACTGGTCATATGCTAATTTTGCAGAGGATACTCTGGCAAAATTTTTCTAGATTTCTCGTTTAGTCAACTATACAATGCTCGATTTACTCCTTGATACACTTATTTGTTGGTGTTTGGACTCTTCTAGCTCCATTATCATTCTATTCAATTCTCTACAATCATGGCATCAGAGGTCTCAGGCACATCCGGTGGATCAGGGTCTAGTGCTAGTGTTCCGAGGAGGAGCTATAACTTGCAGGGCAAAGACCATTTTGAGATCCAAAAATTTGATGGCACAAACTTTACTCTATGGAAGAATCAGATTAAAGATGTGCTGATTCAAAGGAGGCAATGGAAGCCAGTAAATGGGATTTCAAAGAAGCCTGCTGACATGGATGAAGATGATTGGGATGAGTTAGATGAAATGGCCAGGTCTACCATTCACTTGCACCTGGCAGATAATGTTTACTTTACAGTATTAGACTGTGAAAGTGCAGAGGAGCTTTGGAAGAAGTTATGCAATACATATGAAAAAGAGACGGCATCAAATAAAGTGTATCTGATGAGAAAATTATATGACCTTCGTATGAAGGACACAGATAGTGTTGCTGCTCATCTAAATGAGTTTGATGCTATATTCTCCCAATTATAGGCTCAGAAAATGGATACGGATAATGAAATGAAAGCAGTATTGCTGTTATGCACCCTGCCATCATCATGGGATACATTTTGCATAGCTATTAGCAACAATGCACTTGGTGGTAAACTTGTCTATGATGACATATGTGGAGCACTCTTGAGTGAGGAGATTCGTAGAAAATCTATGGTTGGCACTTAGAGTGGAGATGCATATAATGTTCGTGATTCTTACCAAGGAAAGAATCAACAACGTGACAAGAGCAAGAACAAGGAAAAGAATGGTCAACGGAATAAGAGTAGAAGTAAATCAAGGAAGAGGGATATCGAATGCCATTATTGTCATAAGAAAGGACACATGAAGAAAGACTGTTATGCATTAAAGAATGCTAAAGATAAAGGACAGAATGTTGATGGGCATGTTAAACAGTTACTTGCACCATCTACTTCGACTGTGAAGATTGAAGAAATTAATGCTATTTCTGATGATGCTGATGTGTTGACACTTGATAGTACTGTGCCATCTGAGGCACTTATGGCCGATTCTCTTTCCCACACCTGGCTGCTAGATTCTGGTGCTTCTTTCCATGTGACACCACATAGAGAATGGTTCTCTAATTATGCAGCAAAGTCTCTTGGTACCATGAGACTTGGAGACTCTTACCAGTGTGATGTTGTGGGGATTGGAGATGTGGTTGTGCAGTTCATTGATGGTTCAAAATTTACTATGCATAATGTACGCCATGTACCTCAGTTATCACGTAGTTTGATGTCAGTTGGTCAACTTGATGACCTTGGTTACAAGGTGGTCTTCTATGCTCAGTCCTTTCGTATATCAAAGGGCAAGATGGTTATTGCAAAAGGAAGCAAAGTTGGCTCACTTTATCCTTTATTTGTATCATAGAAAGAACACTTGTTAGCTGTTATTGAACAACCTATGGCTTGTATTTGGCATGGTCCTTTGGGCCATATATCTCATAGTGGAATGGAAAATCTTTCTCGTTCTGGCTACTTACCTGTGTCTTTCTCTGATTTTTCATTTTGTGAGCATTGTCAATATGGAAAGAAAACCAAAAATGTGCATAGAACGCACATTGACTCTTCAATTCAGCCCTTAAATCTCGTTCATACAGATGTGTGTGGTCATATGCCCACTAGATCCTTAGGTGGTTCTCTTTACTTTGTCACTTTCATAGATGATGCTACTAGAAAAGTCTGGGTATATCCTATCAAATCAAAGAATGATGTATTCCCTACTTTCAAAAAATGGCTTGCTTCAGTTGAGACTAAAAAAGGAACTAAGCTTAAGGCTTTACGTTCAGATAATGGGGGGAGTATACCTCACATGAATTCAGCCTTTTCTGTCAGTCTAGAGGGATTTGTAGGGAGTTTACAGCTCCTTATACGCCAATATAGAATGGTGTAGCTGAGAGGATGAATAGAACTATTCAAAACATATTAACAAATCCCCCCCAGGAGTGATGCAGTGAACAAGGCGTTGACACTTGTGTTGTATAAGGAAGTTCAAAGCAATGTGGAAAGAAATCAATCCACAAAATAAACTAAGACCAAAGCTTTGTAAAGAGCTTCAAACTTTCCCCTAGGCAAAGCCTTTGTGAAAAGGTCTTCAACGTTATCTTGTGTGGGACATAAGCCAAACTAATCTCTTGAGAAGAGAGTTTCTCATTAACATAATCATAGTGCACCTCAATATGCTTTGTGCAAGCATAGAACAAAGGGTTCCTCAAAGTTTCCAATGTGCTCTGACTTTTAGTAGAGATGGCGGTGATAGAAGATTGACCAACACCCAAATCAACCAAAAGGCTTCTAAGCCACACACACTCAACAATCACATTGAAAGTTTTCCTGCAATCATCCTCACAACTAGAAGTGACCACAATAGGTTGCTTCTTGATCAACCAAGATATGCATGAGCTACCAAGCACGAAACAAAAACCACTCATGGAAACATGAGTGTCTTAGCACCAAGCCCAATTTGAGTGAAAAAAAGCATGTAAATTTGGTGGTTATGATCCTCCTTGGGATAAAACAATCCAATTAGTTGGGTGCCACTCAAGTAGTAAAAAATTTTCTTAACTGTTTGCCAATGCATCACACCTAGTTAATGCTTACTCATCTATGAGAAAGTAGATTTAATATTGGCTAGAGTTATGCATATGGAAATCAATACTCCAAAAACTTCGTTAAATAGAACAACATCAATTGCATGTCCTCCATCATGAAGATTCAATCCTAAACCTCTCTCCATGGGAGTGGCAATAGGTTTGTGATCTTCAAGGCCAAAACACTAGAATAATGTGTAAATGAATTTTGTTTGACACAAAGATATTCTCCTATCAACTTGCATAAATTGAATGCCCAAATTTGATGTCTCAAACGTGGCATGCAAATCAGCCTTAAATTAATAAAATATGCTACTTGCTAGGATGAGTGAGCAGCGTAGCATCAGCATATACAACAATGATTAGAAGTACATCATGTGCATGCTTAACATATAATGTGCTCTTAGCTGTACTATTCTCAAATGCATGTGCTAGCAAGTAGGCATGTAGCTTTTTATATCAAGCACGTGGTGCTTGCTTCAATCCATACAATGCCTTTTTCAACTTGCACACTTTTTTTCATGCTCTTTTTGCACAAAACCATAGGGCTAAAATACATATACTTCTTCATGTAAATCCCTAACGAGAAATTTAGTCTTAATGTCCAACTAATGTAAATTCCAAACATGATGAGGTGCAAGTACACAAATGCTATGAATAGTGATCATTCGGCATGTGGCGGGAAAAGTCTCATCAAAATCAATGCCTTACTCTTGACCATAACCTTTTGCAAAAAAACCTAGCTTTATACGTATAATTTGTCCCATCAAACATATATTTCAGCTTGTATACCTATTTAGTGCCAATGGTTGTTTTTCTTTGAGCCAAATCACATAAAGACCAAGTACCATTCTTCATAGTAACATCATATTTTGATTGCAGAGTAGCCATCCAATTTTTTTGAATTTTGTGCTTCATCAAGAAAAAGGCTCATTCTCATAAAAAAGAATAGGGACAACCATTGCATAACAATATAATCGAAAGGAAGCACTATGAGAGCCTAAACGAGTACAACATGGAAAAGGTGCATTTGATTTTTATTTGTCAAATTCTACACCAATTATTGAGGCATAATTTTTACTCTTACATATCAGGCCTCTCATTAATAAGTGTGTCACGTAAATTTGCATAAAAAATGAAATGATTTGCATCATCATTTGAAACATGTAAAGGCTAAGAAATTACCTCACTAGGACCAACACTTGATTGTTCACCTAAAAAGTCATCGCAAAGTGTCATACACATCCCTTGAGCCAACTGACATCTCCTTGGTACATTAAAGTAAGGTTTGAATTCCATTTTCCACAAAACAACATCAAGGCTAAAAAATTTTTGCTAAGTATGTGGATGATACAAACGATAGCCTTTCCTTTCAAATTGTACCAACAATACATTTCACTACCTTATCATCCAATTTTCTACATTATTATTCAGGAACTAATGCATATGCTACACAAACAAGGAACTTAGATGAGAAACAAATGGATTGCAACCCATGCCAAGCTTTATATG
>CM035412.1:118036978-118059478 GCA_020310875.1 Ceratopteris richardii | reverse complement strand
TAGATTTGGACTGCCACTCGATCTTCATGGGTTTTAGCTGTCTTTTTGAGTGTCTGAAGCCATTCGGGTGCTTCGACTTCTAGGGTGTCCATTCCTTCCGAGGTTTGCTGACCTCCTGGCCTTCGCATAGGAACATATGGTTCCTCATATGACTCATCCACCGCAATGGGTACCAATTCATCTGGCTCTGGTTCTATAACTGGAGAGGGTTGTCTTTCATATTCCAGTAACTTCTTTTGCAACTCTGCCACCTGTTCTGTTAATGCCTTTACCTCCTCTGAAGTCGAGGTTGTCTCTAAGACCTTGGGTTGTTCCTCCTGTTCCCTGAGCTGGCGGCGTAGTGCATCTCGTTCCTTTTCCAAATCATCATGTGCTTCTAATAGATCGGCATAGCTTTCCAGGATTGTCTTCATTGTATCCGAGGGGACTGCTTTAAACTGTTCTGGGTCGATCTTGTGGGGGGAGCCTTCCATTGCGGCTTCTAGGTTTTCTTTGTTTTGCTTCTGCAGCTGCTTGTTCTCTTCCAGGGCGGTAGCCATGTGTTTCCTGAGTAGGGTCAAATTACGTCGGACTCTTAGATTATCTGCTTGGTAGACTTCAAGTAAAGCTTCGAGTTGTTTGACGCCTGGCAATTGTGATGGTTGGGGTGTCTCTAGGAGGGTTTGATGGGCCTGCTTGAGTGTGGTATAGCGTTGATTGAGGTCAGCATTTTCATCTTCTATAGTTGTAAGCCGCCTCTGTAGTTGTTGGTGATTCGTAGTTAGTTGATGATGACGGTCTTCGAGAGCCTGATACTCACTCTGTAGTTGGTACACACATTGATGTAACATTGAAAACATATTATTTACATTAAAGAATGCAGGGAAAGGAGAGGATGCAGGGGGAATGGGGAGGGGAAAGGGAGTCGTGAATGATGTGGAGTCAAGTGGTGAAGTGGGTGGAGGGGGTATGGGAGATTGAGGCTGCAT
The DNA here is from genome assembly GCA_020310875.1 of Ceratopteris richardii. Lineage (NCBI taxonomy): Eukaryota > Viridiplantae > Streptophyta > Polypodiopsida > Polypodiales > Pteridaceae > Ceratopteris > Ceratopteris richardii. The sequence goes on along the minus strand of CM035412.1, from coordinate 118,058,510 downwards.
GGGGGGAGGGAGTGGTGCTATGGCTGGTGATGTTTCCATGGTGTCAAACGTGTGTGTGACTGTGTAGATGGGGACAGTGGGTGGGGTGGATGTGATGTTCGTGAATAGTGTTGTGAAGCTGGGCATGGTCACTCCTCCGAATTGGATGCCGGGAGAGAGAGGAATTCCCATGACATATGTGGTAATGGTGGAAGTGGGGGTGGTAGTGCCATGTGGTGAGGTGAGTTGTGTAATGAGAGGTGAGGTGTGTGGTGAGAGTGGTTCCACCTGGTGTTCTTCTGTTTGTGTGTTATCTCCTGGTTCTGATACATTGATGTGAATTTACTTGTCGGATCGCATGGGACGGGTAGGCACTCGTTTCTCAAAGCGATGAATATAAGCCATAGCTGCATGAATAGCTTCATCTAAGCCTACCGCGTCTGCGTGCAGGTTCATTGATTCAATAAACATGTCATCCACGCCTTCCTCGGCTAACATTTGGCTCATGAGCACCTTTCCTGTTTCGAGCGACAGTTTGTGTTGTTCTTGGACTCGCTTCATGGTTTCATACAATCTTTTTATTTGGGCCGAGTAGGCTGGGAGTTATGAAAGTTCGTCATATTCTTGATCCTGTTCCTCATTTGCTTCTTCTTCTTCTGTCTCTTCTTCATCCCCTTCTACTTCTACTACTTCCGGTTGGGTCGGGGCTGAAGTTGTAGTAGTGGGTTGTGGTCCTTGGGTCTGCTCTGCTTTTGTCTCCAGGTTAGACTCATTAATCATGCGGGCGATTTCTTCATCTGTCAAATCGGCTAGGGTGTAGCCTTGTGGGAACTCCAAGTCCGATGGAATCGGGGGGAACACCAGATTGGGTCCTTCTGCACTTGGTCGGGGTAGGCGAATGGTAAATGGTCGGACACGTCACATTTGTGGAGGGGTCATCTCTGGTGTGGTGGTGGCTCGCCTTGCTTGGGCACACGGTAATTGCACTCCCCCTCTCATTTTCTTTGATGGAGGACCCGCCGTTGATAGCCGTCTTTGGAATTCTTGGGCCCTAGACCATACTAGAGCTCTTTGAATGGGCACGTCGTAAGCTAAGCACCTATAAATTATTTTTGTTAGAGCACAACATCCATGAAGCACATTCTTCTGTTTCTTATTCCATCGTTGATGGGCTAGGTGGATTTGATCGATGATCTAGTGTGGCATATTGATGGTGAGATTCTCTGTCTCTGCCAAGTACAAGCTGAACCAGATCTTTTTTGGTGGCATTTTGAAGCGTTCTTGGGCAGGGAAAGCGAAGTGCTGCATGATCGTTCGTAGGTGGAGAGCGATGGTTGGTGTCATTGCTACCATGTCCTTCAATTTGTTGAGATCCTTGTGCTTCATCCTACCTGGAATCATTGTTTCTTTCTCAGTGGGAATATGCATACCTTGCATGTTCAATGCTTCTCGTACTAGGTTGAGGGTGAGTTTGAATCTTTTGAGCTCATGGCCTGGTGTCAATGAGGGTAGCACGAAGGTACTATCGCCTCCTTGAGCCCTGCTACGGGTGATGATACTGATAAAGTAGGAACATTGCAAGAAATCTGGCTTAGGTAAATGTGCCTGGAAATAGCCATCCAAGCCCGCTTTGGTCCATACTGATCACATTACTTTTGCATTCTGATACTTCTCAAATTCACGGGTAAAGAAGTGATATCGTCCCCATTTGCCATTAAACTCAAGTTCTACCTCCCAAAAGTAGGTGCCGTCTCCCAATGGCCCTGCAACGTCACTGAACCAATGTGCGTGTTTCCCCACTTGAGAAGTGTGCCCCTGAGGCAGGTCCTGAATAGGAAGCACATGTACAGCTCTAAGTTCTTGAGGTCTCTCAGTGAGTTGTGTTTCCAGAAAGAGGGTTTCAATGTCCACTATCTGGGCGCTAGACCGTGCCTGGGAACTTATGCCTCTGGTTTCTGCCATGTTACAGCTTGCTTGCTAGTTCTATGAGAATATAGAAGCATGTGTTAACATTGTAAAGGACAAGGTAGAACAATTTTTGTCCCCATTACAACATTAACATGAGGTGAATGATGAGTTAGTCGATCAGTGAGTGCTCGATGATTGTGTGTGTCGTTAGTCTTATGAGCTAAGTGAAAAGATGTAGTGTGAGAATGATGCAGTTAGTAGGTGGAGATGAATGTACAAATGGGATCGAGGGGTTTATTACAAGCTTTGGGCTGCCAAACGCAGTGAATGACTTTGGGTTTTGGTTTTGTGGACACTCTGCAGGGCTTCGTGAGAGTATTTGCTTGGAAATGAGGCTTTTTAGGGACCCATTTACAAGTGATTCTACTCGTGCTCATGGGTGAATATATGTTCGTGCATGATGTATAAGAGTGGATATCAGCTGTTCTAGTGAGGGAACCATGTTGCACATGGTGCGATCTGTGTGTGACTAGTTGAGCCCGCAAGCAAGCCTTAGGCACCCAAATTTTTCTTGATTGTGAGCCAGCCTTAATCGACTTCTTGGGTACCCCGATAGATTTCACTTTCACAGAAGAATTCTTGGAGGAATTCTTATTAGTGTCTGGTCGTTGATCACTAATAGGAAGTTGAGCTAGTTGTTGTGGCTTGTCTATAATTAATTGCTCTCCTTTCCGCACCCACACTTGGTTTGATGGTTGAGACACCGTGCTTTGTATTTTCTTTTGGCTTCGAACATAAGTCGTCTGCTTCTTCTGCCTTTTATCTGTCTTTGGTTGCTGCATCCCGACGGCCTTTGGAAAAGAAGGGAGTTCCATTGCATCCTTGAATTCTGCGTTGCAATAATCATCCCTCTGCATCACATAGTTTTGGACAAGAATAACATGGTCATCTTCATGTGTACTCCTAGAAGGACTAGGAGTGTGTGCCTTCCCTAGTTCCATGAGTGCTCCATTGTCTAACTCAACTGTAATTCGACTCTGATTCACCCATACCTGAAGAAGTCCACTTCTTAGGTTTAGGTTGACTGCATGATCATAGATCCACTCTTGACCCAAGACAAGAGGTTCAGTGAGATCCTCATCTTGACACACTAGTACTTTAACTGTCATTAGAACATCTTGAATGGAGAGGGGAAGTTCCACCTTGCCCATGCAAGGGGTTTCCATGCCTCCCAATCCTATGAGATATGCTTCCATAGGATTGACATTTAATTTCAACTCTCGACAGTAAGAAAGTTTAACGGCACTAGTGGCTGCACCTGAGTCAATCAAGGCTCTTACAGTCCTTGCACTCGTTCCTTGTCCTATCTCTAAAGTCACAAAAGGACGTCGATCAACTATTCTATGAGAGCTAATACCTGAAACTTCACACATAGCCATAGGATATACTGGATCTGCATACGGGTCGGTCCTAGGTTGATCTCTGCCCTGTCTTCTCAATTTCATTCTTTGGATGCGTTCCAATGCTTTTGCCTGTGCCTCTTCTCGAATTCGTTTTTCCTCTTCTTTACGTTTCCTTGCAGTATTGAGTCGACTTAACATTTCCTCCGTAAGGGGTTCGTGATATAACTTGACTTTGCATCCGCTAATGTAACTAGGGAGAACATCACCTTCTAGAGTAGCTAATTGAACTGCTCCACTAGTTGAGATCCTCTTAACGATCATAGGTCCATAACCACGCTTTTCTAGTTTCCTCGCATGTTGTTTCAATGTGTAGACTAAAACTAGATCTCCTGCTTTCAAGCCGTTATCCTTCACATGGGCATCAAAGTATGCCTTCTGTCTTTTCTTAGCTGCATATATTCTTGCTGCAGCTCTTAGTCTTGTTTCACCTAATCGTTCAAGGTAAAAAATTCTCGAAGAGAGTTCATGACCCGTCCACTCATGCTCCTATGCTACTTTCAATGTAGGTATCAAGAAGTCCAATGGTAGCATTGCATTTTGGCCAAACACCATCTGAAAGGGTGTGGCTTGGAGTACCATTTTATAGGCAACTCTGTATGCCCAAACAGCATGGTGTAACTGTTTGTCCCAATCAGAGCATTTATTATTTACCAATTTAGTCAGCACATTGCATAGAATCTTATTTGTACTTTCGGCTTGCCCATTAGCTTGTGGATGGTAGGGGGCAGACTTCTTGTGTATAACCACGAACTCTTGGAGAAGATTTTCGGTAACTTCATTCAAGAAGTGAGTCCCTCTATCACTGACTAGCTTATAGGTAGCCCGTATCTTGTGAATACATTCTCAAATAAGAACTTAGCTATCGTTTGAGCATCGTTCTTCGTGGTAGCTTTCACCTCTACCCACTTGGTTAGATAGTCTATGGCCACAATGATATATTCAGCATGTGAACCCTTAGCTGGGGGATTAATAGGACCAACAAAGTCTATTCCCCACTTAGAGAATGCACGTCCACCCATCATAGGTTTCAAAGGCATCTCATCTTTGCGTATAGGATATTGAGTTCGCTGTCGGGAAGATTTGCATCTTCCAGTTGATAACCATAGGAAATAAAAGCAACTTAATTGGTGAATTCTAAACCTCTTTTTCACTGTTGATCAGTTGTTCTGGATTGAATTAACTACTTTTGAAGTGTTTGCAGGTACAAGAAATGATGAAGAATATGTGTTCATATTAGGGTTACCCTAATTACTCATTTAATGAGTGTTTTAAATTGATACATATAAGACAGATGAGTGTATACCCCTAGGATTTCATAAGTTTATATAAGTTAAGTCAGTAGGATTAATCCAAAGGATCTTAAATGATTCCATTGGGTTAATGTTAAGGGTTTAGATGATTTATCATGGGTTAGAGATAGGGTTTAGAAGGGTTTTAAAGGGTTTTCATGAGTTTTTGATGGATTTTAAGTAGGTTTTCTAGGGTTTTAGAATGTTTTAAAGGTTAAAACAATTAATATTTAATGAAATTAATCTATATCTAAACATTGGTTCATTAACAAAAATTAAAATATGATTTAATTAATTATTTAATCATGTATGTGCAATTAAATCCTAAGGTTTGATTTAATTAAAACTTAAACTAAGGTTAATTTAAATGATTTATTTAATTAAGAAAATTAAGGTAATAGAATAAAAATAATAATTGAAGTGGATAATTAATGAGCGGTGTATGTGAGTGCTGTTTAAAGTGTGGTGTGGGTTAAGTGTGTAACTAAAGTGGTTAAAGTGAATAGTTTCAAAGTGTGGTAGTTGTGAGTGCAAGTTAAAAGAGTGGTAGAAAAAAAATATGCATTTAAAGTGTAAAAAAGGTGTGTACAAAGAGTGGTGAGTGTGAGGGTAATTAAAAGAGAGGTTGTGTGAGAAAAGTTAATTAAAGTGTGGTGAATGTTAATGGGGAAAAGTGAGGATGAGGAAATAAAGTAAAATCAAAGGAATGGTTAACAAATGAGTTATGTGTGTATATATATGAGTATGCTGTGCTAGTTTCTTCTAATGTTTCTTGCAGGTACTCATTCTCCTTTGTCTTCTTTTCATCTATTCCTTGGTCATTTTCATTATGCTTAGTTTAGCTAGTTATCTATTCTGGTGGAGAGAAAACGATGTAGGCGTTGCTATTAACTCTGCAGTAGTATAGAGAGAGAGTCTGTTGAGCATTATGTGCCTTTTACAGGTCTGTGTGCTGTCCCTTCAATGGCAGATTCGCGACCTGGATGGCCATATCGTGATTCTTCTATGCTTCATCACTATACTATACTCTCAACTTCTGATGGTTTAATCTCTGGCATTCATCACTGGCAGAGATTAAATTCTCCTTCCCCGGGTAATGTGTGTGTGTATGTTATGTGTGTATGTGATGTGCACGTGTGTGTGTATGTGATGTGTGTATGTGATGTGATGTATGTATGTGATGTATATTCTCTACATTTGTCAAAGATTTGCCTGAGCTCAGGTATATGTGTTTGTCTAATGTTGGAATGTGCACAAAGATCATCAACATCCTCTAAATTCTTCCTCAGAAATTCTTTAAATACATGGCACATCAATCTCTGAAAGGTTGCGGGCACATTGGTAAGCCCAAATGGCATTACTCGAAAAGCAAATATGCCCCATTCTATGGCAAAAGCCGTCTTATGCTGGTCTTCCGGAGCAATGGCTACCTGATTGTAGCCAGAAAATCCATCAAGAAAACTGTATACTTCCTTGCCTGCTACTCTTTCCGGAGCAATGGCTACCTGATTGTAGCCAGAAAATCCATCAAGAAAACTGTATACTTCCTTGCCTGCTACTTCCTTGCCTGCTCAGTGATAGGAAGCGGATAATTATCTCGAATAGTGGCAGCATTAACCTTCTTCAAGTTAATGCACACACGTAGCTTTCCATTCTTCTTGGGCACAACTACGATGGGGGATACCCACTTAGTGTGCTCAATTTCATAGATGAATCTAGCGTCGACCAAGCGATCTATCTCTTCTTTGATCTTGGCAGCATAATTATCATTATATGTGTATGGCTTTTGCTTGGAGGGTTTGGCATCTGAGGTCATGGGAATAGTGTGTGAGCATATGTCAGGGTCGACACCTTTTAAATCCTTATAACTCCAAGCGAATACATCTCTGTATTCTCTCAGCAAGGCTATTAGCGCATGCTCTTCTTCCTCTGTTAGGTCATGGCCTATGTATGTGCATCTTTCTTCTCCTTCTTCTATGGCTACGACTACTTTCTTGGTAGTTTCTTTGTTATCATAGGCCTCTCTGCTTGTGCCTCGCGTTTTGGCATTCTTACCATGACTCTCCTATTGTCTATCTCATACTTTTTGAAATTCTCGGGGACCTCAAACAAGGATTCTTCCTCTTCTCGTGTGACTTCCCTCTTCTTTCTTTTCTTTCCTTCATCCTTAGAGGTCACTTGTGTGGTTAACCTTACATCATTGGTGAGCTCTCCATGTCTCTGAGGGTGAGCTTCAACTTCATAGAAGTATTGTTCATCTGATGCAAATGGTGGGTCCATAATGATTGACTCTAGATCGGAATCACTTGCATCTTCAAATGCATCAAGGCTAGGTTCACATTCTTCCAGAACCGAATCTCCCATAATTGGTTCTATGGAGAAAACTGAAATATCATAGCCATCCTCATCACAGTGTGGTGTCCATTGTTCTTCACTAATGGCTACATCCATTGTTGCTAAAATTTCTTCCCAGCCGTGAGGTTCAAATTCTTCATCAGGAAATACTACAGGTGCGTAGGCTGGGTCTTGAATTGACCTATGGGTTTCTTTTGCACCTATCTCTCTGGCCTTTTCTCTCTTCTCTTCTTCTACTGCTACTTTACACATCCATAAGTGAGTGTCTTCATGCATCCATGAGGATCTTGATCCTATGGAGTGCACAGACTCCGTGTCATCCTTGGCTCTATGGATGGGATTCCATTGAATAGGCCGTACATCTCTATGAGAGTAATCCTTGAGATTGACTTTAGTCGTAACACCTAAGTGTTGCAAATACAAGGAATTGGTTCCCCAATCCTATACCACCTGCAACTGCCGCATAAATGGTCTTCCCAAAATCATCTCATAGGCATGGTTCTTGCTGAAATCACATATGGTGAAAGTATGCTCAAACTCAACACCGCATGTAGTGAGAGTTATTCCTTCCAGCAAGCCTAAGGGTCTTTCTATGTGACCATCGGCCATCTACAATTTCATCCTCGTGGGCCTGAGTGTTGGCTTGCCCCAACGCTTCCATAGAGAAGTGGTAGCAATAGCAACTCCTGCACCTGGGTCTAGAATTGCCTTGGTTGTGTACCCTTGATGGGTAATGGGAAGATAGGTGTTTCCTTCTTCACCTTCACTCATATCTCCTATCTTGTCTAGAGGAATTTCTGGCACTGTTCTATGAGAACCTACTTGGGATCGGGGTTTCACTACTTCTGGCACTTGGTTAGCTACATGTTTCCATAACTCTGGCTTAACTTTGAGTAGCTCTTCTAAAATGAGGTTGCACTGCACTTTAGTGTTTTTCACTACCTCTGTATTCCTAGGTATGACTGAGTCTTCATTTCTTACCATGACCGTGGGTGCTCTCATACAAGTAGACTTAGCTTCCCATGGGCCTATGAATTGGGATAATTCATGTAAAGAATTAGACTCAAAGTCTAATCTCTCTTGATTTTGGGTGTTCCTCATAAATGGAGGGAATATCTTGTGGGAGTTGATCATGCGCGTCATCCACAAGCTCAATGGGAGGAGGGACTTCACTCTCTTTTGCCTATTTTTCTTCTTGAATATCTCGCAAGAATTATGGGGAATATCTATTCATAGAAGAGGAGGTGTCTGGTTCAGAGAGATTGGGCACATAAGCTTCCTGTGGGGGAATGCTTCTTCTTTTACTTGCCTCATTTCTTCCTTCGTTTTTTTCTTCCTTGGCAGACCTCGCAATTATGCTCTCTAACTTCTCTAATAGTCCATCCAAGTGCAATTGTGTCTTAGCTGAGCCAGAGTAGTTGAAGAGGCGACTGGCTTCAAACATGGTATGAGCCAATGCGACCATTCTCACGCAAAGCTTGGTTCTTTCTATCTCTAGGTCAGCTCTAGGGTAGCATTTGTCATGATCCGTCACATTTGGCCCTTCTTGGATTCTGGCCTGATATGCCTTAAGCATCATGTCTACGTCTTCAGGAGTGGGGTTAGCTCTAGCACTGATCCTACTCTAGGGGGTGGTGGGATGGTCTGAGGTGGGTTAAAAGATGGTGGATTAGATGGTGATATGAATGAAGGTGGTGGTGGTATGTGAGAGTTTGTTTGAGAGGTGAGTTCAACAATTTTGGCTTTTGTTTCTCTTATGCTTTCTTCTAAGTCGCTCATCTTTTTAGACAATTGCCTTTTCATTCTCTCTCGACTATCCTTCTAGGCTCTCGACCGTTTCTTGATTATGATCTTAGTTTCACTAACTTATGCACTCTTTTCTTGGCCTAACCCTTGGTTCCGCTACAAAACTTGAGCTCTAGTGACCACCTGTACTGGTGCACTGGAAGTTACACTTCCTGTAGCGTCTACTACAACCCAATAACATTAATTGGAGTGATTTTTGGCATATTATTGGGATTCTTTGGGCAATCTCGTAAGAGATGCTCCTTTTCGCAATCTTGAAAAAAGCCCTGTATTGTTACTGACTGGGGTTGTGTAGGTGTAGGCATTGGGCAATCACGAATGAGGTGATCTCCTTGACATCTCTAGCATGGTCCTCTAGGGAATGAGGGTCTTACTTGCCTAGGTTGAGGTCTAGTGTTGGGATTTGTGTACATGATATTTGCATACTCTGGATCCCAACTAGGTTCACTCGGTTCTTCAGTATAGTAGGATTCACCATGTTCAGGAGACTGCATGTAGTAAGCCTGGGGGCTATCAATATGTGTAGAATCAAAGCTATGGTCATTGGGATCACTTTCAGAAAGCAATGGTGTTACTGGCACTATGGCTCTATTCAGGTTCTCTTCTACAGCTGCATATTTTACTGGGATCACATTGGCTGGAGCTGGAGGTTGTTGGGCTATCACTGGTTGAGGTCTCTGCTGAGTTTGATATTGTGGTTGGTAGTTTTGTTGAGGCCTGACATACTGTTGTGGTGGGTACTGGTTCTGGTATGGTTGAGGGTAAGTTTGCCTAATCGCTTGCTTATTGTATGGGCAATCTTGTGCTGTGTGATTAGTGTATCTCCGTTCTATGGTGCAGTATTGGCTACTGGTATTCACTTGGGGTTGAGCCATAATGGGACATACGTTTGCCATATGGTCACCTCCACAAGTATAGCACCGTTTAACTGGGGCAAATCTTGGGATTTGTTTGCTAGAGACACCTAGTTTTTGAGCTACTTTCTCAGCGAGTTCCTCAATAGATGTGGATTGCATGGAAGAGATGCTAGTAGCACTATTTGAATCTTTGTAGATTTTTGAAAGTTCCAATTCTTCTCCTAAGTTATCCTCGATGTCGATGCACATGCGTACACACTCTTCTATGGTCCTCGGGTCCTTTAAGTACACATATGATCTCAATTTTGTACTTAGCAGTCTATCTAGGAATAAAGCCACTTGTTTGGCTGGGGTGGGTAGCTCAGGAATTGGACATCTCTCTAGATATTGCCTAAACCTTCTTCTTGCAAGTCGGACCGTCTCTTGGGGGGTTTGCTTGAAGCTATGAATCAGAGAGGAAACCTGGAGTTTCTGTCCTTGTGTTGTTGCCCTGGTGTGCCCAGGAAGCATGTTCCCAAGCTTGCACTTACTCTTGCTTCGAGTACCCTTCGATGCTCTCAAAGGACCTATAAAAGGCCCAAAATTAGCTCAAGAATTGAATTCAGTTGATAGACAGATCACTTTCATGCGTGTAATTCACAGACCAAATTGCCTTTTGCCTTTATGGAAAACAATCCCAAGGGACCCTCAGTTTCCTAACCCAGGATATGATCGACTTCAAAATACCCTATCTAATAATCCTGATATTAATTTTACCATAACCAGTGGAAGTTTTGGTTGTACTCCCCACGAGCTTTCCAACAAAACAAAAATCACAGCAAATGGATTTCGTATGAGAAAGTTATGCCAGTTCAGGGTTTTGGGACTAAAACAGGATTAAAACAGGTTAACAAGCAAACATGAATTCTCAAATTACTTGTGTCGTGGCCTCACAATGCAATGATAAACCCTAGAGTTTTTCCCAAAATTTGACCCAAAATAAACCATATACTTATGTCCTAAAAAAATGGCCGAGTTTGCCCGTCAATCGCGATCGAAAGCTCTGTCAATCGTGATTGATATATGAGTTGCGATCGACGTGTCGGACGCGATTGACAGAGGTCAACGCCTCGGGACCTGCACAGTCAAATTTTTTTACCTGCTGGAGCTGGTGCAGCTGCTGGGGATGCCGATTCCTGCAGGAAATCCCAAAAAACACAGAAAAGCACAAGCACACAAATGCTCTCTCGCTCTCTCTCACAACTGAAATGAGGAAAATGGTGTGGGTGTGGTGATATGACCAAAAAGCTGAAATTTTTGCGATGATGGAGATGGAGGTGGAAGATGGTGATGATAATGGTGATAATGAAGATGAAGAAAACAAAAGAAAATAGATAAAAGTGAAGGAACTACCTATGACTCCAACGCCTCAACTCTACATCTTACCATCACACTCTCGTCCTCAAAGCTCGATCCCCGGCAATGGCACCAAAATTTGGTGTAGCTCAGTGATGAGTAGCACCTCCTTTAATGTCGATCCGGGAAGACGTGAGGATGGTATGATGACCTCGAGCAAGTGAAGGCACAAGTGCGTGAGTGAGAAGCACACCAACATGCACACACATACACACACACGCGCACACACGACAAGACAAAGAGAAAGACAATGGGGTTCTTTTAGATTACTTCCAAAATGCTCATACAAGTTCAAATCTATTACAAGCTAACCTCAAAAATGAGCTCTCTAGCTCTATTTATAGTTTTTGACTAGCTTTTGGCCCTGTCCAGACCTAGTGTCTGGCCTAGTTAAAAATTAGGTTCTAGGGCCTATTTGGAGGCTCAAATGAAGTCTAAAAATTATGAAAATTGGTACAATGCTACTTCTAATACTCCTCAAGCTTGAGGACTCCTAGGCTTGCACAAAATGGAGTAACAAAAAGGTGAAATGGTATTTACAATGATTTGTAGTGATGAGAATCACTGTTATGAAGATGTTGTTTTGTCTTCGTTGACTGCTTAGTCTGCTTGTGCCTTCTCTCCGCTCTGGCTCCCTTCTTTGGCTTTCTTGTCTTGTGAGTCCTTCGGTGCCTTGACTGCTGCCAACACTTGTTGAGACTTGGATTCATTGGGGAAAAAGTTTAGAACCCTACTTAAACACAATCTTAAAAATCATTGCCCTTTGTTTCAATGTTTCTAGGATTTCAAACCCCGCGAGAGTGTCTATCATTGGTGAATGGATGAAGGATAATAATATTAACTCGGACTCCATATGCGTCCACATACGTGGTTGACCATTCCCAAATATATCAAATATGAATGCTTAAATATTTTCAAGGCTTAGACTTAAGCTATAAATTTGTGAGGTTAGTCACCTCTATTTTAGGAAATGCCTAAGCCCATGCTAAAATCAACAAAAATCCTTCGCATTCAATTAAACAACCATTGATAATGTAAGATTTATCTCTTGCTCCTCCATTATTTTCTCTTGCAATTGATGGCCTTAGTTTCCTGGTTGAAAGAAAAAATTTTAGTTTATAAATATGAGTGGCCTTCTTCTCACTTGAGGTCAAGACCAAATGCTTGTAATTATGTGTGCTAACAACACTAATTCCTTCATTCATAACAAGGTGGAATGTTTATCCAAGTTTTGGTCATAGCTTTAATTTTTTTGCTTTGCTGCAATGTCCAAAATAATCACACAAAGATTGCCTTTAAGTCTGATTCTCAATGGCCTCCCTAGTTTCTCATTGATCAAGGGTGTCATGTACGTGCTTTGTGAGATATTGTTAGGCTTCTTGGGATTTCTCTTAGTTTCAAAGGTCTCAATGAGCCAAATATGGGAGTGGGTACTCAATAAGTTTGAATAGAAACTACAATACTAGAAGGGCAAGCAGTTGAGTGTTGCATGGCTTGTATCCGTCCTCTATTTCTTGGCGTTTTGCAGGACATCTAACTTTGAGTTGAAAAGATGAAACGGATTTATAGGTTTTTCCTTGGACAAGCAACTCTAATAAGAAGGGATGCTTAAAATCAATAGGGTAATTCACATTATTCCCATGAAGATGGGTGGCATAGGAATTCTAGATGTGGAAGCTATGAGTAACAATCTTGCTTCCAAATGGATGGTTAAAGCTTTGATTATCATTTGTGAATCTTGTTCAAAGTTGATCTTCAAGAATAGTCATTCTCAGGCACTATGGACCACCCAAAGGTGACATGGCCTTGACCTCCTCACTCTTCTTTTTTCCCCAATCTTCATTACCCCTTAGTGTTTTGAATTGTTGGTGTCTCTTTGGTCAACATAAAACAAGATGAAGCCACTTTGCCTTGTCAATAATGATTGGAAGTGGGTATCCAATATTTGATAAAATAATTCCATTTGGTTTCCAATGTTTTGTATCAAGGGAATTGAGAAGGGGAGCCTCCAAAAGCTAAAAAACTTTGGACCAAAAGCTTTCACCTTTTGAAGCACCTATGGTGCCAACATAGAAGAGTTTCGACAAGACTTGAGGACATTGATTAGAGCCAAAGACTAGACCAAGTGGATTGATGCATCTTTAGAAAACGATTGTATGCATGAAGGTTTTAGAGTATCAATTACTTATTTCTTAGCATGCTCCTCATCCCAAAGGCATCAAATGGAGGAATGGTATTAGGATTAAAGACATCTCAAGTCTCAAGCAATCATTGGAATTTATCTAAGATCTAATAGGAAGTGGAGCTTGAATTGGTCGTGGATCAAATGGGAAGTCAACTTCAAAGACTTTGGCATAATCTCGTGGAATAGAAGACAAAAACCATTATCTAGAACATACTTGAGAGGGTGATATTTACCAACATGAAAGTTGCTAAAATATATGGTTCTATATCATTTTGTAAAATATACCATTGGTAGCATGAAGACCTCACAAACCTCTTCTTTGCGATTTGAAGTGAGTCCCTCTAGAAATTGGGAAGAGAGATGGGTTGCCAAGTTTGATAGACCACATCAATAATGGTCCATCGAGTATTTGAAATAACCTCTCTAGGTGGAACTCCCTAGCCTCCCCTTCTTCCTTTATGGATTCATTAGGGATTTTGTGGTGTGGATGGGGCATCCATTGACATCCAAACATGATATCTAAGGGAAGATTTATGAAGATGTAGCCTACTTCTTTAATGGGAGATAGCAACCCATTATCTATGTTGAAGCTCACCTCAAGAAAGAGCTCCCCTCCAAGTTCAACATCGACATAGGTGAAGTGGAAATTTTCAAGAAAGAACTATTATTCAAGAAACTACCAAATGCATTTTCCATTTCGAGGTGAAGGACCATAAGATTAAAGATTGCTCCTTGTGACATAAAACCCAGAAAGATAAAAAACGCGGAGCTAGAGGAGTGAATTATTTGATTGTAGCAACAAACCTAAAAGGCAGAGAGCCCAGCTCATAAATATCATCTTCACAAAATGGAGAGGTGCAAATAGACCAGGCTTTAAAAAATTGATTTTGAATGCTTCATGCACGTTTTCCTTAATTGAATAGAAGACCTAAAGACTCCTAATGTGAAGGTCCTTGTAACTGCCATGCTAAATTAGATGAAAAAGATAATAGTGGTTTCAAAAAAGAAGTGAGTCTCTTGGACTATCCAAGAGGGATGAGCCAAATCCAAGACTCAAACTAATAAATCCATAGGGGAATATGCCAGATGTAAGAAGGATACTAAAGATGAATACACCACTGGCATATAAAAGAATCCTAATAGTCAAAGCTTGATCATTGCATTGAGAGTTATAGATTCCTATGCTAAAGGAGAAATTATTTTAAAAGCAAATATCTCATTCAAGTTCACATGGAAGAGCCCTATTAGTGGGAAACTCCTCTCCAACTGAGCTCCTAGATAAAAGGAAAACAAAAAGGGATGGAACAAGAAAATTAGGGACAAAATCCTGAGCTAAAAGGGCCGGTGATAGTGCTTTCCACTACTAGAAAGGACTTCCCATTCCTAATTGATCATACTTTGAGTCAAGGTGGGAAGACTTTCAAAAGCCTCTAGAGCAGTTATTATTGGCTAATGGATTCAGAAAAAAGGACATCAATCCGTATTTTATCTATCTTCAATAGGTAAAAACTAATGGTGATGTCCTCTCAAAATAGTTGCAGAGGATTTCCAGTCTTGATTCTTGGCTCACCATCAATCACTCTCATGGTAGTAGTGTCACCATCATTGGCTTCACAAATGTGTGTTCATTCCTATTTATGCGATCCTTGGTGGACCTACACCACAAATGGATTGTTACCTCTTTATGTGGTTGTCATCCCTTTTTTTCAATCACTCTGATTTACACCTTGAATCATGACTTTGAAGAATATTTAGTCTCTTGATTCCTTGCCCTTTGATATCATCCTTTGTGGTGATTTTAACATGATGGAAAATCCTTTAGATATGTGGAAGCATAGGCTAGATCATTGATGGGCTAGAAAAGGATAGTTGGGAATTGTTGAAGCATCCTTATGTTTCAGTTGATTTGAAGGACTACAAAGATTTTTCTTGGTTGATCATCTAGTCTACTATTGTTCAATAAAATTCTAGACTTGATAGAGACTTCATTTCCCAAAGCATTCTTGACAACCTGGGCTCTTCTTCCTCTCCTTTTTTGATCACTACTTAGGAATGTTAACAATTAAAACCTTAAAAAATTATCAAAAAATCGCATCGGTTCCATGAAACTTCCATGGTCTTTTACTTGCTTTTCATCCATTAAAATATATCACTTGCATGGAGATAAGCATTCAGTGAGCACTCTTCTTCTTCAAGGAGTTGTTTAAGTAGTTAATTAGAGAGATGATATGTTTTCCAAAGCTCACAATGATATCCAAAATAATGAGGGGGCTCAAAGGGAGAATCTCCAAAAGAGGAATCCACCCACTAGAGTCTCAAGTTAACAAAGGAAAAATAGGCCCAAAAAAAGGTATGATTTAAGTAAGATGCATCATGAGATATGAAGAGGAAATCAAGAGATAACTATTTTAAGTATACTCTAATATTTGGTGTGTAGGCAAGGCATACAAGTTGAGTAAAGAAATGTGTAGATTTCGTCAAGAAAAAACAAAATAAAGAAGTTCTCTTTTGAATTTTGACAACAATGGTGTGGAATGCAATTCTGATGCTAAAGACTATAAATTCATCATCAATCACTTTAAAAAACTACTCAAGATTTTTTTCAATCCCCCAATTAGAAGTTGTGAGTGAATGGCCTCCATCTGAAGTGTCAAATCTAAGAAAACTTTACAAGAAATTTTTCTTTCTTGATTCTCCCATAGAATTTAAAATTGGCCCACCATTACCATGCTCCAAGCTAACTAAAAAATGCTTTGCCAAAGTAACGATGTATTTACCCACTCTACTAAAAACATGTTTACCCACTATAGTATCAACAAAATTACTCCCATATATATCAAGTAACATTCATTGATGGGTCTTCTAATGCCCATTGCCATGAGTGGCATCACAATGTGAGTTGGAATATGGACCATTTGTTGTAGCGTGAAATGTCTTCTCAAAATCATGAGTAGACTCAAGTACAAATAGGAGAAGATAGAAATTATGTAGGTCTTCTTTAGAGGTAAGGGGACTAGAAAGGCTCATATGCATTCGAAAGAAATATCTAAGGTCTTGAAAATGAATCATCTCAAAGTTCTCCCTAAAATGATACACAATAATGACTTTGAATGTACCTTACATAAGGATAACCATGAAGTAATTATGAATCACTTCTATAATTTTTTGGGGGTTTCCTGCCACTTTTTGGAAGGAGACATGAGTGAACTACCCTCATCTATAAATTTAGATCCATGATTTCATAGGACACAAATTTCAAACTTGCTTTACCACTAACCAACAATAAGACCAACGAGAAAATTTATGCCCTTCCCAAAGGGAAAATATTGTGTCTTGATCTTCCAAAAAATGAGCTCTTTTAATCCCTTTAACATGAGCTTGTGGGCCTAGTCTACTTTTTTGGAGGGAGGCTTTCTGTTGTAGAGGATTGAAGACAAGACAGACCAAAAGTTAGAAGAAAGAACAGATGAAAGTTAGGCTCCCAAAATTTTCAAGAAATAGAAAGTCTTGAAACGAGAGTAGGTGATTCCCACCACTCTAATTTTTTGCCATAACTTGAGACCTGACGAAGCTCGAAAACACCACCATTGGATGCTTCTTGTCAAGAGCATGGAAATGAATCTGCTATTGACTATATTTGGGTAACAGAGCTAGGAGATATTGCCTGATTTGTGTCTGATTTGTGTTTGTTGCAGCACCAAGTATCCTGATGCACACTTTGGTGTAAGAGGTGTTGTGTGAGGTGGGTGTTGCCTTTTTGCATGCATTACTTGTCCCTTTTTCTCATTAACCATCATTCATACTCGTTTCCATACCCTTGATTGGGCTAGGCTCTTAGTTTGATAATTTAATGCACGTATTGAATTATCACTATATACGTTTGCTTGGTGATTGAGGTATAGTCTCTTTCATCCCAAATCCCTAAGACTTTATGGATCTAGGTACACATGTTTTTTGGTGCTATTATCGAGAAATCACGCCTATGTCAAGGTGCCTATGTGATGGTTAAAGTGTTGTTGTGAAGGTAGTGATCATGAGTATGTAAAATTTAGTAGCTTGGCAAGTCATAATTCTCTTGCACTTGTTACTTCATACACCTAGTGTGTGTGTGGGAAAGATTTTTAGGATTAGGTTAAGAGTGGAGAAGTTAGGTTTAGGAGGTAAGTGAGAGATTTTGGAAGAAGGACGGGTCAAATAATGCATCAAAAAACTAATTTTTTTCTTTTTCTTGTGTCACTAGTCTTGAACAGAGACTTAAGACAAAAACCTCACTAGATTTTAGTTCACTTGTGTATAAAATTATGGTGGAGCACTCTTGATGACCTATATTGTAGGTTGTGTGTCACTTAGAACTCGCAGCTTAGCAAGATCCTAGTGCTAAAATTCTAAAAAGAATACTCTTTGAGGTGAGTACTACACTATAAGCATAAAAAATTCTTGCTTGATCACTCACATGGGGTAACAAAACACCCGCTGCATATGGTGATGAATGTATAAGGTGTATTTGAAAGAATGTTTTTAGTGACAGGCACATAACCGTAACAAGGAGAGCACAAAAAACAAACTAGAACAAAAAGTTTCAATTTGGACTTAAAAAGTCCAAGTATCATGACTGATTGAGTTTGGTATCATAATACCAAATTGCCCTGTATCATCGATACCTTACTCCTAGGTGTATTGTGATACTCAAGTATCATGTATCGCTTGATCAAGTATCATGAATCCCAAATATCGTGTATCATAGTTACTTCTAAGTATCATGTATCACCAATTCGGGACATGTGTTGTGTATCGTCTGGTTTGAAGTATCATGTGTCATTGAGGAGAAATTATCATATTGCCTCCTCTCTGTATTTTGTATCATTTGATCCCGAGGTATCATGTATCGTTCATAGCACGTATCATGTATCGTGTATTGTGAGTTTTTATGTATCTTGTGTCATGAGGTGTGAAGTATCGTGTATCACCAAAGCTCAAGTATCATATCATGGAGGTCTAGTATTGAGTATCGTGAGATTCCAAGTATCGTGTATCATGAGATTCCTTGTGTCCGAGTACCATATCATCAAAGCTTTGGTATCGTGTATCATAAAGATCATAAGTATCATGTATTGAGGAAATTAGGGGCAAACCCTAGTTGATCTTGAACAGAAATTTTTGGGGAATTTCAATACTCAAACATTAAGAAAATCTACTTCCAAGACTTGATAGAATATCTTAAGAGTAAAATAGAGGGTTAAAGCTCATAAAAACTGGTTAAGGTCCCTAGAATATGAATGAACCTATGATCTAGACATGTTTTAGGGAGTCAATAAGCATGATATACTCAATAGGGAGTGCAACTCAAAAGAGAATTCACTCCATTTACTCTGACACTTCTAGTCATCCATAAGGAGACTTAATTATGGTCTCTAAAGACATGCATATCTCTATTCATTCAACAGAGCTCATGCCTTGATAGAGGGAGCATACAGGACTTCCTTGCAATATGTCTATACAAACCTGCATGGAGTTCCTTTTTACTTAGATGATCTTAATAGGTGAGTAACAAGACTTAGGAATTCTAGAGACTCTAAAGTTTCACCTAGACTAGCTATAAAATTCAAGGAGTATTTTATATGGACAAATGAGGGGAAACTATACTTAGTGACTAAGAACCTAGACAGAATCAATGAAAGGGTAGAAAGTGAGGAACCTAGTAACCCAACCACGAATGATAATAGAGAAACACTAACTATCCCAAGAGGAAGATCAATAGTAGTGAGTGTTTGGAGAAGAGATAAAATCCCTCAAGATGATGATATGGTGGATAGTTATCTTCTAATTGGATCAGATAATTTGTTGCAAGCCACTTCACCCCTATTGGGAAGTAGTGTCAACCCTACCACCATTCATGAACTGCTTGACCCAAAGGACTCTTTCATAGTCACTTATTTGGACCAAAATAAAAGAAGATATTGAGTATTTATTGATCTCGAGAGATCTAGACTATATAGTACTTGGGTTTGACAATGTTCCCACCAAGGGATCAAGCAACCACATCCAAAAATCCTTAAGGGAAAGAACAAAGGTAGAAAAATACTTTTGTAGAACAAACTAGCGAGAAAAGTGTTCGAATCAGACCGCATGTTCACTTCACTACACCAAATATCAACACTTTACATATTACTTATTTGGGAAGCGAGACAATGAACTGTTCGCCCTTTCTTTTGAGACCCCCACAAGGCAGAGGACTAGGTGTGCACCCTCTGGTTGAAGTTATTCCTCAACCACCAGAAGTGGGCAAAAGACTAAGACCTATTCAGGTGGAAAAGTGCATAAGGAATCATTGTGATGGTTCATGAGATCCCTACAATCATATGCCAAAGTTTGAACAAGTGTTGGGAATGGAACAAGTGGATGACTTCTTTATCCAATAGGAATCTTTTTGACTTACATTGATCGAAATTGAATTAACTTGGTTTCAACCCTTGGATCCCAACCAATTTTCTAATATAGAGCAATTCTTTGAAGAGTTCTTTGGTGAGTTCACAAAGAGAGGTATTAAACACAAATCCTCTTCCTTGATCCATAATTTTAAGCAAACATCTAATGAATATGTAAGGCAAGTATCTAGGAGATTCAATGAGTATGTGGACATATGTGCTATGGCTGAGAGACCCACCCAACAAAAAATGATATCACTATCTCTAGATGGCCTAACCAATGGAGATTTTAGAACCTTGGTGTATGTAAAATGCTTACAAACACTAGATGAACATCTAAGAGAGTGCATATACTTGGAAGATAATTTAGGAAATCATTTGAAGATTCTACAAACTTCAATCAAATGTGATAGTACTACAACTAATGTTTCTTCCAAATTTAACAATGTGGAGGAATTAGCAAACTTAGTGGAAAAAAGATTAGGAGTTCAAAGCCAACAAGGGCAAAGAACTTATCAAAGACAACTATGAGAATGCCCATGTTAAGAAGGTGTGTGAACTATGGAGGAGATCACCCATCTCATGCTCATGCAAGAGGAGGAAACATTTCCCCATAACCATATCAATATAATAGACAACTTACACAAGGGCCTAATCTCTATTGTTATATTGAGCAAAGATACAATGATCATATTACTAAAAATTGTCCTTATAACAAATAGTCTAGACCATTACCATGAACAGGATATAGGCCAAGAGAACTAGTCAAGTAGGCTCCAAGATATGTTCCATATCAAGGACCACCCATGACTCCAAGGCCTTACGAGTATTAAGGATACACGAACCTCAACTAGTGCTAGGACAACAGACCCCACATCCTCAAAATGTAGTATTAGCTAAGTATACACAACCAAAAGAGAACCTTGAAAGAGTGGTAGCACGTCTGAACCCATTAATTAGCACTAGAAAATCTAAATCAAGCTTATGAACAAGACAATGGAGATTATTGTTCCTATGAGCAGAATCTCATATAGTACAAATCTTCCTATGAGCAACAATACTAAGATTATGATGGGTATGAAAATGCATATGAATCTGAATATGAAAAATCTAATGTATGCAACACCGAAGGCTCAAGCTCCAGGTACACCTATAGCAAGACCACCTGCACCTAGAGGACCATGTTATAGATGCGGAGGAGACCATTTCATAGAGATTGCACAATGCCTTACCACCCAACACCTCAGAGGAGGATATTGCAATGACTATGGAAAAGAGCACTTGTTTAGAGAATATCCCAGAAACCATGCTAAAGCATCATCAACTGCACATGTTAATGTGATTAAAGTAATAGAGTCCTTAGGAAGTGAAAAAGAATAGATAGTGCCATTAAAAGCCATGGTAAGAGCTAAAGCTAAGGAAAACCTAGAGAATCAAAGGCTAGATAGTCCCAAGAGTGAAAACGAGGTAGAATCTTCCTCTCAAGTAGTAGAAGACTAGGAAGAACGATCAAACACCTCTAGAGGAAAGAAAGCTAAAAAATGGAAAGTTAGACAGGAGAAAATAAAGAACACATGGATTAAGAAGTTGGCTGAAGAGAAAGAAATATTTATAAAAGACATTGAACCTAAACCAACTAGTCCAACCAACCAGAACATGAATGTGGTGGAAGAGGAACAAATGAAGGAACAAGCAGGATCAATACTAGCGGATCCTATGCTTGAAGATTTAAAGATGTGAGTGAAAGCTTATCAGTTTTGATTAGAGGAATACTCAGACTATGCTAGAATAATCAACACCACACCTTTTTGAAATGAGAATTCTAGAAAAAACATTCCGGGGATGTTTAGGAAACTTCAAATCATAGAAA
>CM035412.1:117919478-118031978 GCA_020310875.1 Ceratopteris richardii | reverse complement strand
ATTTGCTTTGTCGTGTCCGGTAAAAGCTAAAATCTGGATACAAGTTTTTCACGCTTCTTTAGAACATCGTAGGCATTTTACTATCGAGAGAGTCATTTTACTATCGAGAGAGTCATTGTTTTCACATTCATAGATTGACTTTGCTTTCTAGATAAGACCAATCTAGAGAAAAAAAATAGCAAAAATATGAAATACATATATATGCAAAATGCGCTTACTTAACATCGGAATTCACAAACCATTGAAATTCTCGTACGTGGATAAAAGACGTAAGCACAGCTTATACTGATCTGAATGAATGACGTCACATTGAATGATATAATAACGAGTCCACGCCTTATTATTTTAGTGGTTAAGTCTTTGATCTCTTGAGGTGGAGGTCCAGGTTGAGTCTTTGGTCTCTTGAGGCAAAGGTCCAGAGTTCAATCCCCGAGCTAGACATGCTAGACATGTAATGGTTTTGATCAGTCTAAACCAGTTCAAACGAGTTGTAACGATGTCTTAATATCCATCTGCTTCGAACGATGAGTACAATCTATTCACATACTACAGAATATTATACTTGTCTTATTACACCTCGTGGCAGCTTAAGTATATTTGTCTCTCGTGGCAGCTTTGAGTGTGCCTCTTTTGGCTCATGCAAAAGCCATATGTGGCTCAACTGATTGTTGCTTTTGACTGCCCGTGAGTTCTTATGGGCTGTAGCAGATAGCTTAGCCATGATCTTTGTTGAGGTGCATAGACCCCCTCATTATTTAGAAGCGACCTCCTGCTCGATACATAGGGAGTTGTTCTCTGTGTTGCCATCTTTTCCATGCCATGTTGTGATCAACTTAGCCTCCACTCCGCCAGATATCTATGGAAGCTTCTGCGGCTAACCTGGACCAGGCAAATGACTCTTACGCGGGAGTACAAGTCCTTTCATCTGTCGACAAAAAATAATAATTCTTGAAGCAGAGAAATGACGTTGTAGAAGCTCATAGAGCACAAGCAAAAGGCTAGTCATTTCTATAAGATATATTACCAAGGTTTCAAACTCACGTGTTACTTCGAGGCTACATATGAGCTATCCATGAAGACGCGATCTCTTGGCAGAAAAGTTGGCCAAGGCAGAGATGGTGGATCTGTGTAGAGCCTTGGAGAGGAATTTAAAAAGCACCGAAGCTGCAGTGCCTGTCATCCAACAGGGATCGAACTCTAGACCCAAGCCTGAATGCGCTCATGTCTATACAAGTCGCACACAATTTCCTTAGTTCGCAAAATGCGATAAAAAATTACATTAGAGATGTTCACTCTCCAAATGTTCACAACCCTGTTAATAAGCCCGATGGTTGGAGATGAATTGTTTATTTTCTCATGCGCTGAGTCTACAAAATTTTAATCGAGAAGGTTAGAAGAATAAATAATGTATTATGGCTACTTCATGAGATGAGGCAAACGGGTCTCGAACTGAGACAAATTTCATTGAGCAAGTTGTTTCATAAATGCCCAATGACTTCTCAAAAATTTGCCATTAGCCATGCAACTTCATCTCAAGCACTATTCAAAGAAAAAGTGAAACAACCTCTGGGCCAAGAGGATCATGTTTTGGCATTCATTCCTCTTTGAGTGATAAAGGAAGGGTTCATTTCTTCAAGAAGCGGCCAAGAGGAAACAATGGTCTTCCAGAAGGAGTACCTAGTTTTTCTCATGGATGGAGAATGGCTATTCTAGTGGATCATTGGAAGGATGTAGCTTAATTGAGAGATAAGTACTTTACAAGTTGATGTTTTCATTTCAATATTTGCTTTGGCCTATGCTTTCATATAGAATGCATTTCTATTATCATTGAAGTAGGGAAGGAATCTTCAATTTTAAAAGCATTGTATACAATTTAATGAAAGCCAAATAGGAAAGCATTGAAGTGTGGAAACACTTAGCAAGCGTAGGCATGCATCTACGAAAGAATGTTGTGCATTTCTCCTTTTCAAAGAATGTTCTCATGCACAAAAAACGTTTTCTTCTTGCTTGAAAAAGGTAGTGAATGCTCAAGTTTATGCATATGAACGGTTATGTCCTTTTTAAAAGCTAGCAAGTAGAATATTTGTGCATGCATGATTGAGAGCATGCATTTTCAAGCTCAAGAATCGCTTGATTTAAGTTTGGTGCATGAAAGGATAATGCCAACACATGCATGCACTCACATGCATTTGCATGCAGGAACATGCATTTGCATATGCATGATTGTTGGTTAAGTAGTTGAATACTTATACTTTTGTTACCTCCTTTTTCTAACTTGACTTAGATAGCTAGTAAAATAGCAAACTAGGTAGTTGCAAGGCTCTTGGCTGCCATGCAACTCAAGTAGCTAGTTTGTTTTTCCCAAGCATGATACCTAGGTATCACTGCTTGAAAGTTTTTATGATGAATCTAAGTTTAGGAGAAAACTTAGCAATTCCTAACAACAAGCCCAGATGTAGTCGTTAGCTTGGATTTCAAAAATCATGCATCCAAGTAGGATGGTTTGGAATGCTTTTATTTGACTTTATCCCAAGACGTGATAGAAATCAAATAAAATCAATTGGAATATAAACTGATGGAACTTTTAAAATTCCATAGATATTTGAGATGTTCCAAATCTGTAAAACCATAGAGTTTTTGAAGTTTTTAATTTGAATTCAATCCCAAGGAGCGATGGAAATAAAAGGTTGAACCTTAGCATCAATTGAACTTTGATGTTCAATACCTTTGAACCTTAGCATCAATTGAGCTTTGATGTTCAGTAAGAGGATAATAAGTTCCATGATGATTGCATCTCTGGTAATGATGCAGCTTGCTAAGCAATCATTGAAAGTTGAAAGAAATCTTTTAGAGAGTTAAGTTTTGGATTCATTTAAGCTAATTGAAGCTCAAAGTGGAAACCAAAGTAAGTAATCTTTAGGAAATGACATAAGTTCCTAAAGACTTGAATCAAAATGTGAATTTTTTTTAGGAATACAAAGTTCCAATATATGGATTTCTAATCCATCAACCTTTGCTAAACAAGTGATAAAGTTTAAAATTATGTGTTCATAGTAGCATCTTGTATCAAAATCAAGAACAGGAATCAATATCACATAAATGAAAGTTCAAGTCAAACTTTCATACACTACAACATATCGAGGGAATATCGACGGTCAGTATACCGACGATCAGCTCTCGGCGTCGGTATGACCCTCAGACAATTTTGGAAAGCCGCTTTGCCTCCGAAAGACTGCGTCAGTATAAGCGTTGGTATAGGCGTCGGTGTAAGTGTCGGTAATTTGCTGTAAGTACCGACGCTTATACCGACACTCTCTTTTTAACCGGGCCCGAAACCAAAATTCGTCATTCTGAGCGTTTTGAATCTAGATCTTTTCCTGTCGGGTTTACGCACGTCAACATCAGATCTCTGTTTGTCACCCTTTCTCTCTCTCTCTCTCTCTCTCTCTCTCTCTCTCTCTCTCCCTCCCTCTCTCTCTCTCCCTCCCTCTCTCTCTCTCTCTCCCTCCCTCTCTCTCACTCTCTCTCCATCTCTCTCCCTCCCTCTCTCTCCCTTCCTCTCTCTCTCTCTCTAAACGGACCTCTATCTTTATAGATCTAAAGTTTTGGTAAGTAGATCGCACATATTGTAGCAGTCTTTTTTCTTTCTTTATGTTTTTGCTTTACTAATATGTTCTCTGTTTGGTTTTGCAAGAGATTTTGGGATCAAATCTTTGGAAATTCTAGGAAGGATAACTTCAAGTGGATTTTGACGACCTTGATTCAAACAATTCTCTCTCTCTCTCTCTCTCTCTTTTCCTCTCCTTCCCTCTCTCTCTCTCTAAGCACACCTCTATATTTAAAGATCTGATGCTTTGGTAAGTAGATCCCACATATTGTAGCACTCTTTTTTCTTTCTTTATGTCTTTCCTTTTCTAATATCTTCTTTCTTTAATTTTGCAAGAGATTTTTGGGATCAAATTTTTAGAAATTCGACGAAGGAGAACAAGTGGATTTTAACAACCTTGATTCAAACAATTATATCGATGTAAGTGAGAGATATATCACTCTTTTTTCTTTCTTTATGTTTTTGCTTTTCTAATATCTTCTCTTTTTAGTTTTGTTTTCTATTGAGAGAGAGAGAGAAGGAGAGATACATACATATACATACACACTCACATATGTATAAACACACACATGCATATGAATACAAACATGCATATGCATATACACATGCATATGCATACACATACACATGCATATGCATACAAATATGCATATGCGTACACACATGCACATGCATACACACATGCATATGCATACACATACACACATACACAATGCATATGCATACACACATGCATATGCATACACATACACAATGCATATGCATACACACATGCATATGCATACACACACACAATGCATATGCATACACACGTACATAATACATATGCATACACATTCATGCATATGCATACACATACATGCATGCATATATATGTATACACATACATGCATATGCATACATACATGAATATGCATACATTAATGCATATGCATACAAGCATGCATATGCATACATGAATGCATATGCATACAAGCATGCATATGCATACATGCATGCATATGCATACAAGCATGCATATGCATACAAGCATGCATATGCATACAAGCATGCATATGCATACATGAATGCATATGCATACATGAATGCATATGCATACAAGCATGCATATGGATACATGAATGCATATGCATACAAGCATGCATATGCATACATGCATGCATATGCATACAAGAATGCATATGCATACAAGAATGCATATGCATACAAGCATGCATATGAATACAAGCATATGCATACATGAATGCATATGCATACATGAATGCATATGCATACATGAATGCATATGCATACAAGCATGCATATGCATACAAGCATGCATATGCATACAATTGTATGCATACATGAATGCATGTATACATATCCATACACACATACACATATACATACACATACACACATACACAATGCATATGCATACACACATACACAATGCATATGCATACACATGTACATAATACATATGCATACACATTCATGCATATGCATACATATACATGCATGCATATATATGTATACACATACATGCATATGCATACATACATGAATATGCATACATGAATGCATATGCATACAAGCATGCATATGCATACATGAATGCATATGCATACATGCATGCATATGCATACATGAATGCACATGCATACATGAATGCACATGCATACAAGCATGCATATGCATACAAGCATATGCATACAAGCATATGCATACAAGCATGCATATGCATACAAAGGAGAACAAAGACATGTTCTCTTTTTCTTTTTACCTAAATACCATTATATGAAGCAAAAAAGTGGGCATTTTACAATATCTAGAAAGCATCACGAGTCTTGCTTGTAAATATTGTCACTAGAAGCTTGATCTCATATCCCAAGTAGTCAAGATAGATATACTAAAATTCTTGCTGCCATGAAAACTAGTTGTTGAGCATGACCAAGAATCCCACATCATGATCTTGGACAATAGATTAGAGTTGAAAAGGTACAAGTAAGAATTCGCGAAGCTCCTTCATTACATCTATAACCTCAACAAGCACAGCTAGTTACTCGAAAATTAGAGTACATGTGTTGCAAAAATCAGAGCATTTTAACAAGGCAATTAAGATCATCCCCTTTGTATGGTTAAGATCCCCATTGAATGCCTGGCCATATTAATAGAATATGAAATACACTTCACAAAAGCATTCCCAAGAGAAGATAATATTCAACAAAATTATACTAAGAAACATCAGAGAAATGCTCAAGATAAATCAAGCTGAACACCAAGTGGAAGCAGAACTCCAAATTATATTTCCATTAAAATGATCTTTTACATTTCATGTGTTCTACAAGAGTAATGTGGATCTACAATAGAAGCTAATCATAGCTTTCCTCAGGCTCAAGGATATTGGGATCCTCTGGCACATTAGAACACCTATCTTGCCTCTCTTGCTCCAAGATTGGCTCTTCAAGGTCAGCCATGTCCCCCGGTTCATCTGCAAGTGGGGGAACAGGCTCCCTTGAAGCTGGTTGGAATCTCTCCGTATCTGCAATGTGCTTCCTTCCAACCTCTTGGTCTTCATCTGGGCATTCATTCAGCCCATTGATTCTCATTCTAATGAAGCTCACTTGAGCATCATCCTTCTCCACAGCTATGCAGTGCCTGAACATCTTTAAGGAGCAAGCCAGAGTCGTTCCTGAAATAGCAGAAAACCACTTAGAGGCTTCAATCAACCATGACTAATGAAAATTTTGAAAATTGAAATTACTTGTGCCCGAAAAAAGGTCTAGGACCCAGTCATCATCATTGGAAAATAGCTGAAGCAATCTCATTATGAGTTTTTGTGGCTTCTGATAAGGGTTAACCAATGTCATGTCCCCAGCTACATGACGAAGTTTCTTGGTAACGGCTGGGAACATGAGCACATTTGAGATCCCATTCTCATTGCAATGCTCCCTGACTCTCCTTTTGCTTACTTCATCATAATAGCCAACTGTAATGCATTCAGTGGCGCTCACAAACCGATGCAAAGGAGTGTGATTTACGTTTGTCTTCACCCTGCAAAAAAGAACTATGAGTCACAGAGAGCATCATTAAAGCCATGGAGATAGAAAGAAGATTACTTACCAAGTGAGGCACTCCACAGCATGACATCTTGCCTTCAGAGCAGTTGAAACAGAGAAAGACTGGTCTCTGCTATGGAAAATTACTATCCTCCAAAGAGGAGACATAGTCAACTCTGCAAAATCAGTGACCATCTTCCGAATCTGAGGGTGTTTGAAGGGTTCATCATCATTAACTGATCCTAACATCCTAAATCCATAGGGTATGTCCGCTATGAGAAGGGAGAAATGTTTTCTAGGCACAACAGAACAAATATTATTTACATCACTACAGAACACATTGTAATATACAGGCCTAAGGGGGTCTAGGGGATTGGAGAAACATTTAAGATCAGGTTCATCATCAAAATCCATCTCCTTTGCTTTCAGTCTAGATTTCTCATGCCTTGCTCTTTGAATGTGAGCAAGGAATGCAGGGGGGCAATCATCTAGTACCTCTGTAGACTTACTTTTCCTTGGTTTCTGCAGAACAAATTGGAAAGACAATTAAAAGAGCTCTTCAGTACAGCAAACAGAACATAAAGAACGGATGCATGGCATCGATTTCTTGTTGGGGTAGATGCTAGGCATCGACCTTCTACTGAAAATCGATGCTTGGCATCGACCTTGGGACCTAAGTCGATGCCTGGCATCGACTTTTGCCACGAGGTCGATGCCAGGCATCGACTTTTATTGCAGGTCGATGCCAGGCATCGACTTATACCCCCAAGTCGATGCCAGGCATCGACTTATGCTGCAAGTCGATGCCAGGCATCGACTTATGCCCCCAAGTCGATGCCAGGCATCGACTTATGCCCCCAAGTCGATGCCAGGCATCAACTTATGCCCCCAAGTCGATGCCAGGCATCGACTTATGCCCCCAAGTCGATGCCATGCAATGCATCAAATTGGTTAGGATGAAATATTCCGATAAGAGAACCTACCCAATCACGAAATAGGATGAAATATTCTGATAAGGCTTTGTAGGATGATGTGGTTGGATAGTCTGCTTGGACCTCTGTCCAAGAAAAGCAACCCAGCCTCTTCATCATCACCTCCTGAATCTTCATGTACACTTTATGACTACAGACACAGAAATATAAAAGAGACTAGGTTAGACAAGAAGCATGGGAGGAGGGAAAAAGGATCTGAGAATAACATACATACTTATTGAGCTCAGTCACCATCTCCTCCAGGCTTAACTCCTTCGAGATTACCCTTGACAAAGTTGATATGATCAATGTATCATCCTTGATTCCTTGAAGGGCCCTCCATGGGGTCAGCTTCATGTCCTCAGGAGCCTCTTCAATTGAAAGGTCAACTTTCCTTCCCTTTCCCTTCAGATCAACTTGTGGGTCTGGCCTCGACTTTCGTTGCTTCTGGCCCTTGACCTCCTTGTGCTCCCACATTGTGAAAATTCTATCCTGTAGATCCCAGATCTCACCTGATCTGAATGCCAGTTGAAACCATGGATCATATTTCCTCAAAGCATCTGACTTTCTATTCTCATCCAATGCAATTCCAACCTCAATAAGGCATTGCTTTCGTAGATTGGGATGTATTCTTCCAGCTTCCTTCACAAGACAATCTTCATATTCATGGTGGAAGAACCGAATTCTCTCTATGGAGGACATTTTCTGCCTGTAGTCATTGTCGTTGTTGTGATCCCAAGCAAGAAGCTTGGCTTCCTCAGTTGTAAGACTAGCATATATCTTACACTCTGCATACCTAAAGAAAAATGTAGTAGGGTGCTCCTTCACTAACTGTCTACGAGCCTCTGCAGAGTGTGAACCTCCAATCACATAATAAGTGTAATCCTCAAACAAACCCTCATTGAAATCCTCCACACAGCTGCACTCATTCGGATCCACCATGACAAGGAATGGCACAACAGTAGCATGAGGATTTATTTTCATTTTCTTCTTAAGATTCTGGACGTGCAAATTATGTGGCTCCCTGATCTCAAGGGGCCTCCTTCCTGTGACTGGATCTACTGGTGGCCTGTGGATAATATTAATCGGCAGGTGGAACAACTGCCCCTTCTTCACAACTTTTCTTCTAGCTATGTCCTCCCTCATCTTATTCTGCTCAGTACCAAGAACACCAGATGCAAGCTCTCCACCAGGTGCAACAATTATGTCCCCAGAGCTAGAGCTTGAGTCAGAAAACTCCTCTTCTGAAATTATCTTCTTTTTCTTTTGGGGCTTTTTCTGCACGCTCTGCTTACCCCTTGCCTTTACAGGGGTCGTCTTCTTCTGCTGCGTTGGCATGATATTGCCCTGGATCCATGGCATCAGGTCCTTGATGAAATTCACTGAGTCTCTGCATATCTGAGCTAGCCCTTCTGGAACACAGCACTCTAGGCACAAGAAATCCATCTTGCATATGACATTTCTTAATCCTTTCAATGTCTCCACCAAGAAAAGCAGGTTGTCAAAATCTTCATCTTCATAATCCAGTTTGTAAACAAGTCCATACTGAAAACCTTGTGTTGTCGTGATCTTTCCTCTGCCATAGGCCCCTGCGAACACAAAGAGGACTGCATTCTTCTCTTCAACGTACTGAAGGCACCACTCGAGATTTGTCATGTCCCGAAGTGGACGATCTGTCCTCATGACCTCCGTCTCCCTAGACCTTTCCTTCATATTTGGATCCTCCACAGGAATCTTCATGCTACTCTGTCCACCTGAGGATATTCCTAGTGGGTTGCTGGCCTTCTCAGAGGATAATGGTGCAATAATTTTCTTTGGCTTTGCTTGGTGACCACTGCCTTTGTCACGTTGCTGGTCACCAGAGCCCATGGTGACTCTGAGCTTCTTGATGGGCCTTTCATCCTTGTACTCCGCATCCCTGAAGGCACTTGGAAATATCAGATCAAACGTAAATGTGGTTTCAAAGGCCCAAGTCCATGCAAGGCATCGATTTTGAGCTTCAGGTCGATGCCAGGCATCGATGTTTAAGTGCATGTCGATGCCAGGCATCGACTTTGTGTGCAAGTCGATGCCCGGCATCGACTTGAGGGTGAAAGTCGATGCCAGGCATCGACTTGGAGGTGCAAGAGTCGATGCTTGGGATCGACTTTTGGGCCCAAGTCGATGCTTGGCATTGACTTTTGGGCCAAGTTGATGCCTGGCATCGACTTTTACCCTCAAGTCGATGCCTGGCATCGACTTGGGCCCAAAAGTCGATGCCAAGCATCGACTTGGGCCCAAAAGCCGATGCCAAGCATCGACTTTGCACCCTAAAGTCGATGCCTGGCATCGACTTTTCAGTGCATGTTGATGCCGGCAAGTCGATGCCGGCAAGTCGATGCTTGGCATCGACTTTTGGGCCCAAGTCGATGCCTGGCATCGACTTTCAGGTGTAAGTCGATGCCAGGCATCGACTTGTCGGTGCAAGTCGATGCCTGGCATCGACTTGCAATCCTAAGTCGATGCCTGGCATCGACTTACACCTTAAAGTCGATGCCAGGCATCGAGCTGTACATGCTTTGGATCCATATTTCTAGAGGTAAGAAAAATAAATACCTAGAAATCAGACTTTTCACAAAAACATACAGAGGGAATCTTTTTGGAATCTTTATTTATGTTATGATTTTGTCTACCTCTTGGTACTTTTGCCAACATTCTTCTTCTCCATCAGACTTGGCTTGCTGGTATGCTGACCTCTGTGCTCCATGGCTGTATGTGCTCTGCTGCTCTCTCTTGCTCGTGGATTTTGAAAATGCGAATGATCTCCTCCTCTGGTATTTATAGGCAATTGGGTAACTTGAACCAGAGACTAACTGGATCTAACTGAATGAGTCCAGTTGCTAACTAAATCTGTCAACTTATCTAACCAGGGAATAGCACCCACACAAATAGGCTGTTTCAGAGCCACTTTAATGAAATATTCATAGACCCTTGCAACTATTTATATACATTTGCATAGAACTTACATTTCAATGGCAAGAGTATGGTATGTCCATGAGGATGTCTAAACTCATGTAGAGATTTTTTTCTTAGAATCTCTTTCTTGGGAGAAAATCAAGTCAAAGTTGTGTTAAATGTGGGGGACTAATGACATCTTTATAGTATTACCCTCCTCACTTTAGTTCATATTCACATTTATCTTGTAACTCACTGTTGAAATGGAAAATCAATGTATGAATAAACATTCAAGTATAGAACCTTGCAACTATTTATATACATTTGCATGGAAATTAAACTTCAATGGCAACAGTATGGTATGTACATGAGGATTTCTAATCTCATGTAGAAGTTTTTTCTTAGAGTCTGTTGCTTGGGAGAAAATTAGGTCTAAGTTGTGAGATTAATGACATCTTTATAGTGTTATCCTCCACACTTTAGTTCATATTCACATTTATCTTGTAACACATTGTTGAAATGGAAAATCAATGTATGAATAAACTTTCTGTGTGCCTCTTTTACACATAATTCTTTTTTAATATACTTTCATCTACCTCTTTGATATCTAGCCAAGACCACAATAAAACCTAATCCTTGAAATCCTAACCAAATGTAAAATTTCTTCTTGTATAGTGTTTAATGGCATAGCATATTCCAGTTGGAACTCAACTTGGATATATTCCAGTTGTAAAATTTCTTCTTGTAAAATTTCTCCAAACAATTTTATTATATATTCCTGTTGGAACTCAACTTGGATATATTTTGATTCATTCACAATGCTTAGACTCAATGACTCATATGTAGTTAGAAATCAACTGTGTTTCTCATTTGAATCAAAAGTGAATCAAATCTTTGGTTCCTTTATTAGTGTATATTTGAGTAATTAAGTGATTTGATGTAATTTGATGTTTAATGTTATTTAATGTACTTTAATAAGCTTTTGATTTCATATCTTCTTGATGTGACATTTGATGTGACATCTTCACTTGATCTCGGATTTCTACTTATTTAAAAAGGTCATTCATCTTCAGTCTTCTGTGAACTCAGTGAAGATGAGCTCAATCTTTTCAGTGGATGCTTGGGCATCAGCTTCCTCTGCTCATATTGATTCATTGTTCTCAGTTGAACCTTTCCAGAGAAGTGATGATCCCTATGATTTAGAACGTGCTGATGATTCCATGTTTTCTGTTGAGTCATTTAAGTTATCCAATTCACAGTGCAATGCTGCTCAACCAAATGCACCTCTTGATCTCCCATCTGATCCAACCATTGATCTCCCTTCTGACTCAAGTGCATGTGGAGCAACGAAAAAGCAAAGCAAGCTCAATCTACGATTTAAAAGAAGGTCTCGTGAAGTAAGTCAAAAAAGATTTAAATTTCTTACTTCAGATAGACAGATTGCATTGGATATTGTGAAGCATTGTTGTGGTTTGAAATGTTTGTATAATTTAGGAATGAAGAAACTAAAGCACATAAGAGAAAAATTCCTCCATTTAGATATTGAAAGGCAAGATATATACCTTGTTTCTTGCATGCAAATGATTGAGGATAACATGTCAGTAACGCGTGTTGGTTTTGAATATTTCTTTACTCAAGGGATGCCATGTTGTAGGGCTGCATTTAAAATTGCAATGGGTGTAGGAAATTTTAGAATACATAGGGTTCAACAAGGGTTTTTGAATGGGGATCTCATTTTGGATACGTTCCATGTTGGGACCAAAGGATCTGTTGGACGTCATGCAATGAATTGGATGATGAACTATTTTAGCTTGCATTGTGAAGTTATGCCTACAACTGAAGGTTGCACTTGTCAGATAACTTTACTCGTCGAGAGGTATTTCAAATATATAGAGAAGACATGGAAAATAGAAATGAGAAGTATGTGTTGTATCGTCACTTTACTCGATTATGGAAGGAAGAGTTTAACAATGTTTCTATTCCTCGTAAAGTTAGAATGGGTGAATGTTCAGTTTGCGCCACTTTGAAAAACATGGCAAAAGGGGCTACAACACCACAGGAAAAGCATAATTTTAAAAACCTTCTTAACAACCATCGTGACAGTCAAGCATTAGAGAGAAAGAAAGCAATTCATCATCGAAGTAAGGCACTCAGAAATCCGGAGCGTTATATGTGTTTGTTGATAGATGGTATGGATCAAAAAAAAACTTGTTTGCCACATTTTTATCGCATCCCTAAGGACATTGGAGATGAAGTCCTTGTGCAAATGCATTTGGTTGGCGCTTTGGTATACAATGGAACTGTAATGTCCAAGGTTTTCTTCACATATCCGAATGTGCATAATGATCCAAACCTTACAGTTACTGTCATTCATCGTGTTTTGCAATCATGGAAGGGTCTTTTGCCACAAACTCTATATTTGCAACTAGATAATACTACAAGAGAGAATAAAAATTCTACAGTCTTTGGATATTTAAGCATGCTTGTTGAAAAACAGGTATTTCAGAAGGTTAAGGTAAATTTTCTTCTGGTTGGCCACACTCATGATCACATTGATCAAATGTTCAGTACTTTCTCTAAGAAGTTGGCACGTAACAATGCTTTTACTCTTCCGATTTTATCTGAGCTGATTTCAGAAGCATATACTCCAAAACCAGAAGTTCAACACCTCACACAGATTTATGACTTTAAGCACTTTTGCTCAATGGGCCTTGATAACAGTGCTAAGGTTTTGGCTCCATTGCACAATATTAGTTTCAACCATGTATTCTTGATGAGGAGGGTTGATGAAATAACCCTTTTATTTGCAAAGCAGTATTCATCTTCTCTTGGGTGGGAGCCTAAAGAGGGATGCAGTTTCTTATTGCAGGTGCCTAATTTGTCTACTGTAACAGTGTATGGTGCAGAACAATCACCATATGAAGATAAAAACAATACAGAGATGTGGAAGTGTGGTTGATCAAAGTAAAAGCTGGATGCATGCACTCATTGAAAAGAAGAGACATATTGAGCGTGCAAAAAAATATGCTGGAGATCAAGATGTATCTTGGTGGGAGGACTTTTTCAATCATCAAGAAGAGATTATACAGTATACAATTGCAGGTCACTGGCCAGTTGATGTTCCATTCACATGGGATTTTTGTACACAAAGATCCGTGAATGTGGCCCAAGCATGTAATGCAGATGCACTTCAAAGTTTTATACATCCACCAGAAAGAAATATTTATGTAGGCCCAAGGATGACAAAACAGGCAGAAGCAAGATGGCAAGGAAATTTAATAGAGATAAATGTTGGAACGCTTATTGCAGTACTTGCTGATGGTGATGAGGCTACCAGACCATTTTGGATTGCAAAGGTTTTAGAGATAACTAAAGATATTGATCAGAGAAGAATAGAGGCTTTGGTGGTGCATTGGTATTACACTAAAAGTAGTAATGCATTCACAGGTAAATATAACTTAGAAATGGTGTGTGATACTAAACGAACAGGTTCAAAAAGGAAAAAGAATATTCGAAGCACATCCACTCTTAAAATGGATGATGTAGATATTCTTGTTTATGATTTTTCCTTGACAAAAACTGGTCACTTGAGGAAAGCAACCATCAACATGATAAAACAAAAGCTTCCAGATGTATGTGGTACAGGAAATCATAGGAAAACAAGAGGAGTTGTGCATGATCCTGCAGAATTTGGTATGTACGTGGATGAAGATAGAGCTCTTGTGGATATAGAAGAAGAAGAAGAGAGCTCTCAACAGTATGAGACTGAATCAAGTGCATCAGATGATGAGGGTGTAGACATAGATCCACAAAGTTGTGAGTTGCATTGAAGCTCTTAGACATTTTTAGTGCTTATGTAAATGCCTCAAAGTAGTTTGGTTAATGAAACCATGTTTTGTAGCAATTTTGAATAACAATCAGATATCCACCCATTAAAGATATGTCTAAAATGTTATTTTTGTGTAAAAACTATTGATTTCTACATTCTTATATATATTTTAGACATGTCAATGTCTTAACATATAGATTTTGGACATGTCAATGTCTTATCATATACATTTTGGGACACGTCAATGCCTAATATAGTGAAATTTTCACTACATTTTGAGCTCATTTTTTTTTGAGAAAATGACAAAAACGTCAAAAATTACTTGTTTTCACCTCATTTTTGTAATATATGTATACTGGTGCAAAGGAATTCCAAAAATGAGGTGAAAACATGTAATTTTTGACGAGAGTGTTCTCTTTTTACGACATAGTTCTCGTTTGTTACGACTCGCTGTTATATGCATACAAGCATGCATATGCATACAAGCATGCATATGCATACAAGCATGCATATGCATACATGAATGCATATGCATACAAGCATGCATCTGCATACAAGCATGCATATGCATACAAGCATGCATATGCATACAAGCATGCATATGCCTACATGAATATGCATATGCATACATGAATATGCATACATGCATGCATATGCATACATGAATGCATATGCACATATGCATATGCATACATGAATGCATATGCACATATGCATATGCATGCATGAATGCATATGCATGCATGAATGCATATGCATGCATGACTGCATATGCATGCATGAATGCATATGCATACAAGCATGCATATGCATACAAGCATGCATATGCATACAAGCATGCATATGCATACAAGCATGCATATGCATACAAGAATATGCATATGCATACATGAATATGCATACATGCATGCATATGCATACATGAATGCATATGCACATATGCATATGCATGCATGAATGCATATGCGCATATTCATGTATGCATATGCATATTCTTGTATGCATATGCATGCTTGTATGCATATTCATGTAAGCATGCACATATGCATATGCATGCATGAATGCATATGTATACAAGCATGCATATGCATACAAGCATGCATATGCATACAAGCATGCATATGCATACATGAATATGCATACATGCATGCATATGCATACATGAATGCATATGCATACATGAATGCATATGCACATATGCATATGCATGCATGAATGCATATGCATACAAGCATGCATATGCATACATGAATGCATATGCACATATGCATATGCATGCATGAATGCATATGCATGCATGAATGCATATGCATACAAGCATGCATATGCATACAAGCATGCATATGCATACAAGCATGCATATGCATACAAGCATGCATATGCATACAAGCATGCATATGCATACAAGCATGCATATGCATACAAGCATGCATATGCATACAAGCATGCATATGCATACAAGCATGCATATGCATACATGAATGCATATGCATACAAGCATGTATATGCATACAAGCATGCATATGCATACATGAATGCATATGCATACACGCATGCATATGCATACAAGCATGCATATGCATACATGAATACGCATATGCATACATGAATGTGCATATGCATACATGAATATGCATACATGAATGCATATGCATGCATGCAAGCATGCATATTCATACAAGCATGCATATGCATACAAGCATGCATATGCATACAAACATGCATATGCATACATGAATGCATATACATACAAGCATGCATATGCATACAAGCATGCATATGCATACAAGCATGCATATGCATACAAGCATGCATATGCATACAAGCATGCATATGCATATATGCATATGCATATATGCATATGAATACAAGCATGCATATGCATACAAGCATGCATATGCATACATGAATATGCATACATGCATGCAGATGCATACATGAATGCACATATGCATATGCATGCATGAATGCATATGCATACAAGCATGCATATGCATACATGAATTCATATGCACATATGCATATGCATACAAGCATGCATATGCATACAAGCATGCATATGCATACATGAATATGCATACATGCATGCATATGCATACATGAATGCATATGCACATATGCATATGCATACAAGCACATATGCATATGCATGCATGAATGCATATGCATGCAAGCACATATGCATATGCATACATGAATGCATATGCACATATGCATATGCATGCATGAATGCATATGCATACAAGCATGCATATGCATACAAGCATGCATATGCATACAAGCATGCATATGCATACAAGCATGCATATGCATACAAGCATGCATATGCATACAAGCATGCATATGCATACATGAATGCATATGCATACAAGAATGCATGTATACATATGCATGCAAGCATGCATATGTATACATGCATGCATATGCATACAAGCATGCATATGCATATGTATACAAGCATGCATATATATACATTGGATGAGATGAGATCTTCACATTGCATTAGATGGGATCTCCACGTACACTTTGGGGTGCGCATGATCATGACGAATCCAAGATATATCATATCCGTAATGGAGCTCCTATTATGGATGCGGCCGGAAAGTCAATGCGTCAGCGCATTCGACAACTCTGCTCCATCGAGTTTGGTCATTCAGTAATTTTAAAATGGACCGAACAGGATAGGGACTCTAAAAATCATATCACACAATGCATATATGAAGAGTACCAGTCAACACCTGGGAATCCTATTGTGAGTTCAGAATGGATTTAACATACGACACGCAAGGTAATGTCTCATCGACGATCGGAAGCTCGCGATGCTTTTAGAGCAGGCTTAGCAAAGCCTGTATGGCTAGATGTCGAAGAATGGGAATCGATTCCGGATGAGCAGCAACATACTCGTGATCGATATCGTCAACAGAGAGATGCGGCAGCCACACGTTTAGATACAGTTGGAACGTCGCATTTAGGTAGTGGCGGATACGACAGTATGGGCTACCAATGTGTAAGTATCATGTTAATTATTGAGGTTGTTTGTGTTAAGCACATTATGTATGTTCATCTAACATTTTGCATATTTATTATAGGAGTTGGCAATGGGTCATCCTCCGACGCGAAGTGAAGAATCATATGGATATCAACATGGACTGACTGCACTGTTACAAGACTTAGAGGGACGCGGTGCAGTCGTCTCATGGGAGAATATTCTTGATTAGGTAAAGTTATATCTTGGTTTCATGTTTTTAGTTGTTGTTTATAAATGTCATGTTAATTGGTCTTATTTTATACATATGTTTTGTTGCAGGATTGTAGGTGTAAATATTTTGATCAATGCCACAATTTTGTATCACACTCGCATACGACAATGATGTAACATAATTTTGTATTCGATTCCTATATGGAAGTTTTTTGTCACATTGCCATAATTTTGTATTACACTCCTATGTGGCAATGATGTACCATAATTTTGTATTCGATTCCTATATGGAAGTGCTTTGTCACATTTTGTATTCTATTCATATATAGAAGTGGTTTGCCACACTTTTGTACATTTTTCATTTATGGAATATACAACTTTCTGTACATGATTCATTGATCATTTTTGCTCATATAAGTTTATGTTTTGTTTGCCATTAGAGTACATAACACATGTACTCAGTTGGGCAGAGTGTATTGTCTTTTGCTAGACAACATCATGTTGTAGCAAAAGACAACACATTCTGCCAAAAAAAAATGTGCAAAAAAGGTCATCGGTATACGCGTCGGTAGCTCTAGTATGGACGTCGGTATAGGCATCGGTACGCCCAACGCGGGCGTCGGTATAAGCATCGGTAATACCGAGGCATATACCAATGCTTATACTGACGCTTATACCGACGCCGATACCGGCGCTTTCTTTTCGACACGTATACTGACTCTAACACCGACGTCGCGAAGAAATCACGCCCGTTCATTTGCCTCGGTATCATCCTCGGTAAACCCTCGATATGTTGTAGTGATAGTGGAATAGGAAACCATATCCTAAAAGTGATATTTATTCTCTTAGTTTGGTACTCAAGAAATGAACACAAATGAGTCAGTAAAGCTTCTAGATATTGTTTGAAAGTCTCAGAATTTCTTTCAAATATCTTTGCAGTAAAGCAAAAGATTCCAAGATGAATCATTGGCATAGTATTACTTGATTCCTTGGTAGGAATCTATAGTTCTTGAAAGAAAGATCTCCCTAGATATGAGACTGGAATCTTTCAAGTAAGTTGATAGTAAGTAGTTCCCAGCAATTCCCAAACAATTGGTATGGGTACTTAAGTCCAAATAGTAATATAACCTAAAGGTATATCAAAGATTCTTAGCTTTGGAATCTGAGAGGCATCAATGTATGCTTCGACTTTAGCTGAGGGAAAGATCTCTAAAATCCCGCGGGTTTTACAAAAAAGCTTTTGATAGTTCTAAGAGATATTAAAGATAAAGACTAAATCTTTATTCTAGTCACAAGGTCAATTAGACTTGATCAATCTTGGCAATGATTATCCAAGAACTTGCAATTGGAACTACTCTAAAGTTTGCCCAAGTATTGGCAATAAAAATCCTTCTAGGAATTGTTCAGTCAGGTTCCATTTATCTAATGGAAAATTGTGAAAGGAGTAAGCTGCTCCAAGTATGAACAGAGTAAATGAATTCCAAGATGTAGTCTACAACCGTACTTAAGTTTGTGGAAGGTGAAACATAAAGTTTTCCTATCCTTAAAGGGATTTTGGTACAAATCTAGAAAATATGAGCAGATGCTTAGACTTACGTAGTAGAGAGATTCCTGTAAAGTCCTAGCCAGGATAGGTACCTAAAGTATCAGTAAGTAAGGAATCTAAAGACAAGAAGTCAAAAGCTCTTGTCACTACAAATGGGTCAAGAATAAACCAATTGAACTTGAATATGTGAAAATTCAAGTACTTGGAATTCGAATTGGTTTTCATTTGAAAAAATATAAAAAAGAGGAATTGGGATATTCTATGAAAGGTTTTCAAGTTCCCAAGGCAAAGCACAAGATTGTGAAACGATCATATGAAGGGATCAAAACCTAGAAAATCTAGTTAGAGATAATGCCTAAAACTTCAAAATTCTCGTAAAGAATTGAAGCAAGAAGGTACTCTATCAAGAGATTTTTTTGTTGGTGTAAATCACAAGCCTACACATTTGGCTTGGAAGTTATCATAAAGACTCTACATACATGAAGAACCATAGGAACATATGCTAGTGGTTAATTACCACTTTATCTCATTTGTAAAAGTCAAAATGACTTGGAATCTTTTGTAATCACCTACCAAAGTGAGTCGTGGAAAAAGTAGCCTATTTGATTGAGAGAATATCTCCAAGCTTTTAGGACTTTGATCATAGGAAGCCAAAATTTGAATTTGAATTCAAATTTTTGCACATATCCTATAAAAATGTACTTGGAAAAGTCGTGGGCAGATCACTTCACTCCCAAGCTTCATTCTTCTGTAATTGAGTGTGTGTGAGGACTATACCATAGCCTACACCTCTCTACACCATTAGGCAATGCTATCCATGCCAATGGGATTGTACATAAGTGTTAACTAATAGATACATTTACATCATTCATCTCTGTGTTCTCTACTAGTCTACTCAAAAGTCTGTCAACTTGTCAAAGGCATAGCTCCGTCAATACTACTCCAAATTCAGTGATTCAAAGCTTGTTGGATTCAGATTGAAGTCTAATACATGCTATCAAAAATTGAAGACATTCCATTCAACAGATTCAGATAAATCGTCTTCGAGGTGCTCACTGGTCTATTTCTGCTATAGTCCTTAAAAGTCGGGGGTATAACTAAGTTTGCTAAATTAATTTCTCTGAGTATAATTGAATACCCCTAGAAGTAATTTTATCAATTGCTACTGTGCTCGTCACATTGAGCAAAACATTCAGTAGGTGTCAAGACCAAAATAGAAGGTTTTCTTGAGTTTGTGACTTCCAAAGTTATCTGTTTTGATTCAATCATTGCACACATCATTTCCAAAGGACATAGGCCATTTCTTGGTGTCATTGGAAAGCGAAGGAAGTCTACTAATCAAGTCTAAAGCAAGAGAGGGCTGGTACAAAGCAGGTTTAGCAGTACCTACTCAGTTTCGTGGATCATCCATCCATCTTTCCCAACAGTGGTATCAGAGCAAATAAGGTAAAATGGGAGATGGTTTTCCTTCATTTATTGACAAATTGGACAGTACCAATTATCAAGCTTGGTCTCTAAGGATGAAGAACTACTTACAAGGAAGGAGTCTCTATGGATACATCTCAGGAGATGAGGAATTGCCCTCATTCAAAGCAAGAAGTTTGCCAACCAAGGAGGAACAAGAAAAACTCAACACATGGTGTGCAAGGGATGCATTGGCAAGGTCTTATTTACTTAACTCTATATCTGACTTTCTTTTACCTCATATCAGAAATTGTAAGACTTCCCAAGAGACTTGGGAAACCTTTTCATCATATTTTTCCTCCAATACAAGGGCTAGGAAAAATCAGTTGTGGATTGAATTCACAACACTAAGGAAGCAACCTAAGCAAGCTGTTTCAGAATTTGTGACCAAGATCAAAGATGTTGCAGATCAGTTAGCAAGCATAGGAGAAGAGATTGAAGAAGAACAAATTGTAAGGCAGGTAATCAATGGAATCAAGGCTGATGACAAGTGGGAAAGCTTCACCACTGCAATGGATCTCTACATGGACATGCACACTCCCGATCTTACAACTCTCATGGGACAACTATTTACACATGAAGCAAAGCTTACCAAGAGTGGAGATACATCCAAAGGTAACAACTCTTCTCCTCTATACACTGATAAGAAATCCAAGGATAAAGGCAAGAGTAAAAAGGTGGAAGATGAAGGCTCTACCTCCCAAGCCAACTTTGCAGGGAGAGGTAGATCTTCAAGAGGAAGGGGCAGAGGAGGTAAGCAAGGTAGGGGGAGACCCTATAACTCATCACCATGTAACATTTGTGGCTTATCAAATCACACCACATATGAGTGTTACAGGAATTACAGAAATCAGACAGGAAGAGGCTACCAAAGAGGTGGATACTCACAGTCTGGAGGAAGGTTCAACCATCACCAAGGCCACAACAACAATTACAACAACAACTACAACAACAATTACAATGGCAACTACCAAGGGGGATTCAGAAACAGAAAGGACTACAACAACTACACAGAGGAGCAGGATGACTCTCTCTTGATCATGAACATGACTTCAAAGTCAGGTACAAATGATGATCACTTATTTTATATTGATTCAGGGTGTTCAAATCATGTGGCTGGTAATGTTGCACTACTCTCTGATCTTGAGGAACCAAAAGGTAAACACCAAGTCCAAACAGGTGATGATACAAAGCATTATGTAGTTAAAGTTGGAAATGTGAAGACTTGTGATGGTAATCAGAATTTGTTAAGCAGGGTACTCTATGTACCAACCATTACAAAGAACTTAATGAGTGTTGGTCAGATTGTAGAGAAAGGTTTGCAGGTCAGATTCAATCAATATGGAGCATTTGTGGAGGACCCAAGACATGGATTCAAAAGGATAGCTAAAGGAGAAAAATCAGGTAGACTTTTCACTTTTGAGTTGGAAGATACAAAGAACATTGCATTATACAGTTATAAAGATCAAACACTTTTAGAGCTTGAGATTTGGCACAAGAGACTCCAAGCAACATATGATTTACAAGTGTGGTGCTTGTCAATTTGGTAAGTCTCACAGGTTACCCTTCTCTAAGAAAGGATATATGCATGAAGACTATCTAGAGCTTGTACACAAAGATGTATGGGGACCTAGCAAAGACCCCTCAATTTCAGGTTCAAGGTACTATGTGTCTTTTATTGATGATTATAGCAGATGGACTGTATTGTACTTTATGAAGCACAAGGATGAGGTATTTAATTGTTTTAAGAAATATCTTGCACCAGTTGAAAATCAGACAGGAAGGAATTTGAAGAGGCTAAGGTCAGATGGAGGAGGTGAGTACTTCTCCAATGAATTTGAGGACTTCTTGCACGACAGAGGCATCAAAAGGGAAATAACCACAAGGTACTCTCCTGAACAGAATGGGGTAGCTGAAAGAAGAAATAGGTTAATTGTTGAGACAGCTAGATCTATGCTTAATGAGAAGAGATTACCTAACTATCTATGGGCAGAGAGTGTTTCTACTGCCACCTATCTCATAAACAGGTTACCATCAAAGTCACTTGATGGTATGACACCATATGAAGCATGGCATGGTAAGAGACCATCATTGGATCAGTGCAAAATTTTTGTATGTGTAGCATATGTACACATTCCTTCACAGGTAAGAGGAAAGCTAGATCCAAAGGCTAAAAAATGTATTTTC
This sequence comes from Ceratopteris richardii, assembly GCA_020310875.1. Taxonomy (NCBI): domain Eukaryota; kingdom Viridiplantae; phylum Streptophyta; class Polypodiopsida; order Polypodiales; family Pteridaceae; genus Ceratopteris; species Ceratopteris richardii. Next base: position 118,009,200 of record CM035412.1, on the reverse strand, counting down.
ATTGGATATGATTTAAATAAAAAAGGTTACAAGTTTTATAACCCTACCAATAAGGGATTTATGGTAAGCAGAGATGTGATCTTTGATGAGAATGATTCTTGGTATGAGAATGAATGCAGGAAGGTCAAACTACCCTATGATTTGGAAGAAGAATTTCCAAAACTTACAAAGGAGGAACCTACTCAGGATGGAGAGTCAAGTTCAGATGATGAAGATACAATCAACCTTGAAGAGTTCAAGCCATGGAAGTCCAAAGGCAAAATGAAGATGAAGAAGCTTGAGGACATACCAAAATCTTCAACTCAATCAATCAGAAGGTCTCAAAGAGAAAGCAAAAAACCTATCAGATATGGGTATGATACATCTCTTGTTACTAAACATTCAATTTATCTTGCAAAGGATTTGTCAAATGAAGAACCAGGTTCATATGAAGAAGCAATCACCAAATCATAATGAAAAGAAGCTATGGATGAGGACATTGAAGCACTCAAGGAGAGTGATACATGGGAGTTAGTACCCAAGAAGGACTCCATGAAAGTAATAGGATCCAGATGGATCTATAAATTGAAAAAAAATTCTGATGGCACAATTAACAAGTACAAGGCCAAATTGGTAGCCAAGGGTTTTGCACAAACCCAAGGCATTGACTATGAAGAGACATTTTCTCCTGTGGCCAAGATGCAAACAATCAGAGTGTTGGTTAGTGCGGCTGCATCAAAGAATTGGAACATGTACCAATTGGATGTCAAGAATGCTTTCTTGAATGGATGGATTTCAGAAGAGGTTTATATGTCACAACCTCCTGGCTATGAAGACCCTAAGAAGGTAACTTATGTTTGCAAATTAAAGAAGGCTTTATATGGATTGAAGCAGGCACGTAGGGCATGGAATTACAAGCTAACTACATACCTCCAAGACCAAGGTTTTGTCATGAGTAAGGTTGACACTTCTCTGTTCATTAAGAGAAGTAATTCAGAGGTAATCTATCTTTGTGTTTATGTTGATGACATCATCATTACAGGCAATGATGTCAATGGAATCAGAAGCATCAAAAGCCAGATGATGAAGGAATTCAAGATCAATGATCTTGGATTATTGAAGTATTTTTTGGGACTTGAATTAGTTTACACTAATTCAGGAATATACATTACTCAGAAGAAGTATGCACAAGATATGTTGAAGAAATTTCAATTGCAGGATGCTAAAGCAGCAAGCACTCCAATGGAGGTGAACTTAAAGCTAAGTGCCCATGAAGGTGATGAAGTCCAAGACATTACAGGTTATCAAAGTATGGTGGGTAGCTTGAACTATACTACTCTAACCAGAATTGACATTGCATATGGAGTTAGTGTGCTAAGTCAATTTATGCACAAGCCAAGGATACCTCACTTAGAGGCTGCCAAAAGAATCTTGAAGTATCTCAAGGGTACACAGAACCATGGTTTGTATTTTCCTTACACTTCAGATATTGATATAAAAGTTTATTCAGATGCAGATTGGGCAGGATGCAAGGATGATAGGAGAAGCACTTCAGAATACATTTCTTTTGCAGGTGACAAACCAATTTCATGGTCTGCAAAGAAGCAACCAACTGTTGCATTATCTTCTATAGAAGCAGAGTATAGAGGGCTAGCCAATGCCACTCAAGAAGCAATTTGGATTAAGCTTTTGTACACAGAATTGGGCTTATATACTAGGCCTCCAATTATCTTTGGAGATAATACAAGTTCTCTTCACCTTACAGCTAATCCTATCTATCATGCCAGAACAAAACACATAGAAGTTCATTATCATTATGTGAGAGAGAAGTTTCTAAGCAAAGATATTCAGCTGACCTATGTGTCAACCAACATGCAATGTGCAGATTTGCTGATTAAAGCTTTGGATGGGACCAAACGGGGAGCTGTTGGTGTAAATCACAAGCCTACACATTTGGCTTGGAAGTTATCATAAAGACTCTACATACATGAAGAACCATAGGAACATATGCTAGTGGTTAACTAGCACTTTATCTCATTTGTAAAAGTCAAAATGACTTGGAATCTTTTGTAATCACCTACCAAAGTGAGTCGTGGAAAAAGTAGCCTATTTGATTGAGAGAATATCTCCAAGATTTTAGGACCTTGATCATAGGAAGCCAAAATTTGAATTTGAATTCAAATTTTTGCACATATTCTATAAAAATGTACTTGGAAAAGTCGTAGGCAGATCACTTCACTCCCGAGCTTCATTCTTCTGTAATTGAGTGTGTGTGAGAAGTATACCATAGCCTACACCTCTCTACACCATTAGGCAATGCTATCCATGCCAATGGGATTGTACACAAGTGTTAACTAATAGATACATTTACATCATTCATCTCTGTGTTCTCTACTAGTCTACTCAAAAGTCTGTCAACTTGTCAAAGGCATATCTCGGTCAATACTACTCCAAATTCAGTGATTCAAAGCTTGTTGGATTCAGCTTGAAGTCTACTACATGCTATCCAAAATTGAAGACATTACATTCATCGTATTTAGAGAAATCGTCGTCGAGGTGCTCACTGGTCTATTTCTGCTACAGTCCTAAAAAGTCGGGGGTATAGCTAAGTTTGCTAAATTAATTTCTCTGAGTATAGTTTGCCATTTTACATCATTCCACTTGCAAGTGGTAGCTTACTAAGTTAATTGGATACCCCTAGAAGGAATTTTATCAATTGCTACTGTGCTGGTCACACCGAGCAAAACATTTAGTAGGTGTCAAGACCAAAATAGAAGGTTTTCTTGAATTCGTGACTTCCAAAGTTATCTGTTTTGATTCAATCATTGCACACATCATTTCCAAAGGACATAGGCCATTTCTTGGTGTCATTGGAAAGCTAAGGAAGTCTACTAATCAAGTCTAAAGCAAGAGAGGGCTGGAACAAAGCAGGTTTAGCAGTACCTACTCAGTTTCCTGGATCATCCATCCATCTTTCCCAACAGTTTTGACTTTAGGATAAGTATCACCCACACATTAGTGTGAATATAAAATAGGGTGGTATGGGACACCAGATTTTATACTTAGATTGATGTAAGAAAGATGGTATGGAACATCAGACCATGGGATGATAATTATCTTCTAGTCCTAGATTGGATCTTGAAGTTAGGTTTGATCCTCAAGGGAATTAAAACTTCAAAGAAGGAGTTTAGATTAAAGGAGAATAAAAGTAGTATCTCAAGACAACTTCAAGATCAAGGAAACTTCCAAGATCTTCTTGAAACACTTCAAGCTTAAGTGTTATTGATTTAGAAATATTTAATAAATTTTTGAACAAGCAGGACTTTGACATTGAAATGATCGTTGCAACTAAGGAATAGACTGACTAAGTTAAGCATCAAGTTCCTCGTGTAACTTGGTAACTTCAATCCTTTGACTCAAAGAAATGCACAAGAATTGCATTCCTAGAAAGGAGTCATGAAAATTGAATGTGATCTGAACTGTCTCTAGTGAAGCATTAATTGAGAAAAAACTCATCTTTAGAACTTCAGTGGGTCAACACACTGATTTTAGAAACTACACTAGTATTTTATGGTTAGATGATGTTTTAGTTTTTCTTTGAATCTTTTTGAGAATCCAGCTTATTTCTCTTAAAGATAAAAAAAAATGTTTCAAAACATTGTTGAAATAGATCATTGATAAAGTTTAAGTCTTGAGTCATCCAGAAATTGACTCCTCACAAGTTTAATCTTTTGAAGTTTGAATTGCTTGTACAGAGTTTTAGTTTTCTCTTTCTCCTTTCCAAATCTTTTGGCTCAAATATGGTATCTGATTGTTTTCACAAAAGATGAGGGTTAGCCGTTTAGAACTAGGTAACTAAATTTAAACATCCTAGATAGATGTTCTGAATATGAACCTTTTCAATCTTCAAAAGATAGTAAGTCTAAGTAGACTTAATTATTTGAGTTTGCTTCAAGTTATAGCACAAATGATTTTCTAGAGTATAGTATACTCTAGAGTAGAGAAGTTAGAAACTGCTCATCAGATTGACAGTTCCCAAGAACTTCTAACTCAAGTCTTTGAGAAAAGTATCATAAGTTGGCCAATTTTCATTTTGAATTTGAATTGGTCAAGTTATAGTATGGTTGAATCAAAGAAAATGTTAAACTTTCTCCTACAATTTACATATGATTTTTTAAACTCTTTAGGACAAAGTGGTCCTCTATTCAGCTAAAAAAATCAAGTAATTGTTGGCCAGGAGTAAACCATTATACAAACATCCAAGTTAGATTTTTGGGACAACCAAAACTTCAAAGTTATCTAAACCAAATTCAAGTGAATCAAGAGTTCTCAAAGTCTTGAAATGGATAAGAATCCCGCCTTCGTTACTAAATCCATGCACCAATCATACCCAGAAATGCACTAGTAATTTGAATCCACCCAATTCACAGGTTTGTGCCTAGATCGCACATCTAGAAACTATGAATTGGCCAGGGATGTTTTTAGATCCACCCTTATTATTCTTTCACTACTTTGTACTTTGAATACTTCATTAAAGTGCAAAATGAGACAGTGATTTGAATCATTTGGGGGTTGCCTACAGTATGTATATAGCTCTATTTTTGAGGACGAAAATATTTTCAAAGGGGGAAGAATGTAATAAAGTAAGCCTATGATCTAAAGGTCTAGCTAGTTTAGACGAATATGAAATCGGACATAGTTTGTTCATCTATGTGTATGAACAAAGATCTCGAATTTAGACTTACTAGGAGGTCCTGTGCTCTTATGAACAAGTGATCCAGTTAGCTTAGTGGTTAAGTCTCAAGGATGTGAAGGACGAGGTCTTCGGTTCAATCCCCATGGGGGACATGGGGAGAGTGTTTTGCCCAAAGAGATCTAGTGCCTTCTAGAAGCATCCAGTTGAGTTAACTTGAGTTAACTGGGATACTTGGTGCACATGCAGTTACAAGACCGACACATGGATGGTTAGTATCTACCTGCTCAAGAAGGCAGTCCCCTGGAGAGAGCTATATATAGAGGCATTTGGTTGGGAGGAGAGTCATCTCTCTAGCACGTGGTGGTCATAATCTTGCAAACTCCATCTCTTGCATCATGAAGACTCAATCACAAACCTATCTCCATAGGAGTGGCAATAGGTTTACAGTCTTGAAGGCCAAAAAAGTGCATTAATATGTCAATATATTTTGTTTGACACAAAGCTATTCCACCATCAACTTGCATAAACTGAATGCCCAAATAATGATGCAAATGTCCCAAATCAGATATCTCAAATGAGGCATGCAGATTAGCCTTAAAATTAGCAATATGCCTCTCATGAGGACCAATGAGCAGCATGTCATCAACATACATAACAATGATCGGAAGCACATCATTAGCATGCTTAACATATAAGGTGCTCTCAGTTGGACTGTTCTCAAAACCATGTGCAATGAGATAGGCATGTATCTTTTCATACCAAGCATGTGGTGCTTGCTTCAAACCATATAATGCCTATTTCAATATGTACACTTGGTTTTCATGCGCTTTCTGCACAAATCCATGGGGCTAAAAACATACAATTCTTCATGCAAGTCACCATTCACAAATGTAGTTTTAATGTCCAACTGATGTACATTCCAACCATGATGAGCTGCAAGTGTAAACATGCTATGAAAAGTAGTCATTCGGCAAGTAGGAGCAAAGGTCTTATCAAAATCAATGCCTCTTCCCTGAGCATAATCCTTTGCAACATAGCTTTATACCTATCAACTGTACCATTAGGCTTATGCTTCAGCTTGTATACCCACTTAGTGCCTATGGCCTTCTTACTAGGAGGAAAGTCACATAAGAGCTAGGTACCATTCATCATTATAGCATCATATTAAGATTGCATAGCAGCCATCCAATTTTTAGAAGTTGTGCTTCATCAAATGAAATAGGTTCATTCTCATCATAGAGACTAAAGTCAGCCATAGCATAGAAATCTGATGCAAAAGAGGGCACTATGAGAGCTTGAATGAGTATGATATGATAGAGGTGCATCTAATTTGGTATCACACAAAGTCTACACAAACCATTTTGGTATAGTTTTTGCCTCCTCAATATCAACTCTCTCATCAACAAGTGCATCATGTAAATCTACATTAGAAATGGAGTGATTTGCATTACCACATGCAACCTATAAATGCTGAGAAGTTGCCTCACTAGGACCAGCACTAGACTGTCCACCTATAAAAGGAGGCAAGGTACCATACATGTCCTTGGAGCTAATAATTGTCTCCTTAGTGCATGAATGTAATGGCTCAATAGAATCTTCCACAAAAAACAACATCATGGCTAACCAAAATGCATTTAGTTTGTGGATGATATAGATGATAGCCTTTGCTTTCAGAACTGTACCCAAAAAAATTACAAGCCTCATATGGAGTGATAGATCGCAATGATTTACTAGGATACCTGTTAAGTATATATGCTGCAAAGATGATAACCTCAATCCTGAAACTATGTGGTAAAGTGTGACTCTTGATCATACATCTCACCACCTCCATGAGTGACCTGTTCTTTTGTTTAGCAACTCTATTCTATTGAGGTGTATACTGCACTATACACTAATGTTTTATAACACATTCAATGAGAAATGCATTAAAGTCAGAAGATATATATCCCCCTCCCCCCCTTGATTAGAATGGAGGGTGCCCATTTTACATGCTGACACATTTTCAGCCAAAATAAAAAATTGTTTAAAGCACATAAAAACTTTGGACTTTGCTTTCAATAAATATAACCATGCATGCCTGAAAAAATCATCAATGAAAGTGAAAAAGTAAAGATAGTTTCCAAAAGAGGGCATCTACATAGGACCACAGACATCATTGTGAATGAGCTATAATTTTTGAGTAGCTCAAACTGAACCATGTTTTGGGAATGAGGAATACTGCATTTTGCCCAAAATATAGCCTTCACATATATGTTTATTGGGTGCCTCAAGTTTGGGCAAAGAGGATACCATTTCAGATTTTTGCAAGCATAGCAAACCAGCAAATTTTAGATGATCAAAGCGTGCATGCCAAAGCTCTGCATCTGACATAGCCTGAGCATCATGTAGTAACAGCGAGTCGTAACAAACGAGAACTATGTCGTAAAAAGAGAACACTTACGTCAAAAATTACATGTTTTCACCTCATTTTTGGAATTCCTTTACACCAGTATACATATATTACAAAAATGAGGTGAAAACAAGTAATTTTTGACGTTTTTTGTCATTTTCTCAAAAAAAAAAGAGCTCAAAATGTAGTCAAAATTTCACTATATTAGGCATTGACGTGTCCCAAAATGTATATGATAAGACATTGACATGTCCAAAATCTATATGATAAGACATTGACATGTCTAAAATATATATAAGAATGTAGAAATCAATAGTTTTTACACAAAAATAACATTTTAGACATATCTTTAATGGGTGGATATCTGATTGTTATTCAAAATTGCTACAAAACATGGTTTCATTAACCAAACTACTTTGAGGCATTTACATAAGCACTAAAAATGTCTGAGAGCTTCAATGCAACTCACAACTTTGTCGATCTATGTCTACACCCTCATCATCTGATGCACTTGATTCAGTCTCATACTGTTGAGAGCTCTCTTCTTCTTCTTCTATATCCACAAGAGCTCTATCTTCATCCACGTACATACCAAATTCTGCAGGATCATGCACAACTCTTCTTGTTTTCGTGTGATTTCCTGTACCACATACATCTGGAAGCTTTTGTTTTATCATGTTGATGGTTGCTTTCCTCAAGTGACCAGTTTTTGTCAAGGAAAAATCATAAACAAGAATATCTACATCATCCATTTTAAGAGTGGATGTGCTTCGAATATTCTTTTTCCTTTTTGAACCTGTTCGTTTAGTATCACACACCATTTCTAAGTTATATTTACCTGTGAATGCATTACTACTTTTAGTGTAATACCAATGCACCACCAAAGCCTCTATTCTTCTCTGATCAATATCTTTAGTTATCTCTAAAACCTTTGCAATCCAAAATGGTCTGGTAGCCTCATCACCATCAGCAAGTACTGCAATAAGCGTTCCAACATTTATCTCTATTAAATTTCCTTGCCATCTTGCTTCTGCCTGTTTTGTCATCCTTGGGCCTACATAAATATTTCTTTCTGGTGGATGTATAAAACTTTGAAGTGCATCTGCATTACATGCTTGGGCCACATTCACGGATCTTTGTGTACAAAAATCCCATGTGAATGGAACATCAACTGGCCAGTGACCTGCAATTGTATACTGTATAATCTCTTCTTGATGATTGAAAAAGTCCTCCCACCAAGATACATCTTGATCTCCAGCATATTTTTTTGCACGCTCAATATGTCTCTTCTTTTCAATGAGTGCATGCATCCAGCTTTTACTTTGATCAACCACACTTCCACATCTTTCTGTATTGTTTTTATCTTCATATGGTGATTGTTCTGCACCATACACTGTTATAGTAGACAAATTAGGCACCTGCAATAAGAAACTGCATCCCTCTTTAGGCTCCCACCCAAGAGAAGATGAATACTGCTTTGCAAATAAAAGGGTTATTTCATCAACCCTCCTCATCAAGAATACATGGTTGAAACTAATATTGTGCAATGGAGCCAAAACCTTAGCACTGTTATCAAGGCCCATTGAGCAAAAGTGCTTAAAGTCATAAATCTGTGTGAGGTGTTGAACTTCTGGTTTTGGAGTATATGCTTCTGAAATCAGCTCAGATAAAATCGGAAGAGTAAAAGCATTGTTACGTGCCAACTTCTTAGAGAAAGTACTGAACATTTGATCAATGTGATCATGAGTGTGGCCAACCAGAAGAAAATTTACCTTAACCTTCTGAAATACCTGTTTTTCAACAAGCATGCTTAAATATCCAAAGACTGTAGAATTTTTATTCTCTCTTGGAGTATTATCTAGTTGCAAATATAGAGTTGGTGGCAAAAGACCCTTCCATGATTGCAAAACACGATGAATGACAGTAACTGTAAGGTTTGGATCATTATGCACATTCGGATATGTGAAGAAAACCTTGGACATTACAGTTCCATTGTATACCAAAGCGCCAACCAAATGCATTTGCACAAGGACTTCATCTCCAATGTCCTTAGGGATGCGATAAAAATGTGGCAAACAAGTTTTTTTCTGATCCATACCATCGATCAACAAACACATATAACACTCCGGATTTCTGAGTGCCTTACTTCGATGATGAATTGCTTTCTTTCTCTCTAATGCTTGACTCTCACGATGGTTGTTAAGAAGGTTTTTAAAATTATGCTTTTCCTGTGGTGTTGTAGCCCCTTTTGCCATGTTTTTCAAAGTGGCGCAAACTGAACATTCACCCATTCTAACTTTACGAGGAATAGAAACATTGTTAAACTCTTCCTTCCATAATCGAGTAAAGTGACGATACAACACATACTTCTCATTTCTATTTTCCATGTCTTCTCTATATATTTGAGATACCTCTCGACGAGTAAAGTTATCTGACAAGTGCAACCTTCCAGTTGTAGGCATAACTTCACAATGCAAGCTAAAATAGTTCATCATCCAATTCATTGCATGACGTCCAACAGATCCTTTCGTCCCAACATGGAACGTATCCAAAATGAGATCCCCATTCAAAAACCCTTGTTGAACCCTATGTATTCTAAAATTTCCTACACCCATTGCAATTTTAAATGCAGCCCTACAGCATGGCATCCCTTGAGTAAAGAAATATTCAAAACCAACACGCGTTACTGACATGTTATCCTCAATCATTTGCTTGCAAGAAACAAGGTATATATCTTGCCTTTCACTATCTAAATGGAGGAATTTTTCTCTTATGTGCTTTAGTTTCTTCATCCCTAAATTATACAAGCATTTCAAACCACAACAATGCTTCACAATATCCAATGCAATCTGTCTATCTGAAGTAAGAAATTTAAATCTTTTTCGACTTACTTCACGAGACCTTCTTTTAAATCGTAGATTGAGCTTGCTTTGCTTTTTCGTTGCTCCACATGCACTTGAGTCAGAAGGGAGATCAATGGTTGGATCAGATGGGAGATCAAGAGGTGCATTTGGTTGAGCAGCATTGCACTGTGAATTGGATAACTTAAATGACTCAACAGAAAACATGGAATCATCAGCACGTTCTAAATCATAGGGATCATCACTTCTCTGGAAAGGTTCAACTGAGAACAATGAATCAATATGAGCAGAGGAAGCTGATGCCCAAGCATCCACTGAAAAGATTGAGCTCATCTTCACTGAGTTCACAGAAGACTGAAGATGAATGACCTTTTTAAATAAGTAGAAATCCGAGATCAAGTGAAGATATCACATCAAATGTCACATCAAGAAGATATGAAATCAAAAGCTTATTAAAGTACATTAAATAACATAAAACATCAAATTACATCAAATCACTTAATTACTCAAATATACACTAATCAGGGAACCAAAGATTTGATTCACTTTTGATTCAAATGAGAAACACAGTTGATTTCTAACTACATATGAGTCATTCAGTCTAAGCATTGTGAATGAATCAAAATATATCCAAGTTGAGTTCCAACAGGAATATATAATAAAATTGTTTGGAGAAATTCTACAAGAAGAAATTTTACAACTGGAATATATCCAAGTTGAGTTCCAACTGGAATATGCTATGCCATTGAACACTATACAAGAAGAAATTTTACATTTGGTTAAGATTTCAAGGATTAGGTTTTATTGTGGTGTAGGCTAGATATCAAAGAGGTAGATGAAAGTATATTGAAAAAGAATTATGTGTAAAAGAGGCACACAGAAAGCATATTCATACATTGATTTTCCATTTCAACAATGTGTTACAAGATAAATGTGAATATGAACTAAAGTGTGGAGGATAACACTATAAAGATGTCATTAATCTCACAACTTAGACCTAATTTTCTCCCAAGCAACAGACTCTAAGAAAAAACTTCTACATGAGATTAGAAATCCTCATGTACATACCATACTGTTGCCATTGAAGTTTAATTTCCATGCAAATGTATATAAATAGTTGCAAGGTTCTGTACTTGAATGTTTATTCATACATTGATTTTCCATTTCAACAGTGAGTTACAAGATAAATGTGAATATGAACTAAAGTGAGGAGGGTAATACTATAAAGATGTCATTAGTCCCCCACATTTAACACAACTTTGACTTGATTTTCTCCCAAGAAAGAGATTCTAAGAAAAAAATCTCTACATGAGTTTAGACATCCTCATGGACATACCATACTCTTGCCATTGAAATGTAAGTTCTATGCAAATGTATATAAATAGTTGCAAGGGTCTATGAATATTTCATTAAAGTGGCTCTGAAACAGCCTATTTGTGTGGGTGCTATTCCCTGGTTAGATAAGTTGACAGATTTAGTTAGCAACTGGACTCATTCAGTTAGATCCAGTTAGTCTCTGGTTCAAGTTACCCAATTGCCTATAAATACCAGAGGAGGAGATCATTCGCATTTTCAAAATCCACGAGCAAGAGAGAGCAGCAGAGCACAGACAGCCATGGAGCACAGAGGTCAGCATACCAGCAAGCCAAGTCTGATGGAGAACAAGAATGTTGGCAAAAGCACCAAGAGGTAGACAAAATCATAACATAAGTAAAGATTCCAAAAAGATTCCCTCTGTATGTCTGTCTAAATATCTGCTTTCTAGGCATTAATTTTTCTTACCTCTAGAAATATGGATCAAAAGCATGTACATGTCGATGCCTGGCATCGACTTTAAGGTGTAAGTCGATGCCAGGCATCGACTTAGGATTGCAAGTCGATGCCAGGCATCGACTTAGGATTGCAAGTCGATGCCAGGCATCGACTTGCAATCCCAAGTCGATGCCAGGCATCGACTTGTCGCTGGTGCAAGTCGATGCCAGGCATCGACTTGCAGCCCCAAGTCGATGCCTGGCATCGACTTGCAGGTGCAAGTCGATGCCAGGCATCGACTTGTCGGTGCAAGTCGATGCCTGGCATCGACTTGCAGCCCCAAGTCGATGCCAGGCATCGACTTGGGCCCAAAAAACGATGCCAAGCATCGACTTGCCGGCATCAACATTCACTGAAAAGTCGATGCCAGGCATCGACTTTTGGGTGCAAAATCGATGCTTGGCATCGGCTTTTGGGCCCAAGTCGATGCTTGGCATCGACTTTTGTGCCCAAGTCGATGCCAAGCATCGACTTTGTGTGCAAGTCGATGCCAGGCATCGACTTGAGGGTAAAAGTCGATGCCAGGCATCGACTTGGCCCAAAAGTCGATGCCAAGCATCGACTTGGGCCCAAAAGTGGATGCCAAGCATCGACTCTTGCACCCCCAACTCGATGCCTGGCATCAACTTTCACCCTCAAGTCGATGCCTGGCATCGACTTGCACACAAAGTCGATGCCTGGCATCGACATTCACTTAAACATCGATGCCTGGCATCGACCTGAAGCTCAAAATCCATGCCTTGCATGGACTTGGGCCTTTGAAGCCACATTTACGTTTGATCTGATATTTCCAATTGCTTTCAGGGATGCAGAGTACAAGGATGAAAGGCCCATCAAGAAGCTCAGAGTCACCATGGGCTCTGCTGACCAGCAACGTGACAAAGGCAGTGGTCACCAAGCAAAGCCAAAGAAAATTATTGCACCATTATCCTCTGAGAAGGCCAGCAACCCACTAGGAATATCCTCAGGTGGACAGAGTAGCATAAAAATTCCTGAGGAGTATCCAAATATGAGGGAAAGGTCTAGGGAGACGGAGGTCATGAGGACAGATCGTCCACTTTGGGACATGACAAATCTCGAATGGTGCCTTCAGTACGTTGAAGAGAAGAATGCAGTCCTCCTTGTGTTCGCAGGGGCCTATGGCAGAGGAAAGATCACGACAACACAAGGTTTTCAGTATGGACTTGTCTACAAATTGGATTATGAAGATGAAGATTCTGACAACCTGCTTTTCTTGGTGGAGACATTGAAAGGATTAAGAAATGTCATATGCAAGATGGATTTCTTGTGCCCAGAGTGCTGTGTTCCAGAAGAGCTAGCTCAGATATGCAAAGACTCAGTGAATTTCATCAAGGACCTGATGCCATGGATACAGGGCAATATCATGCCAACACAGCACAAGAAGACGACCCCTGTAAAGGCAAGGGGTAAGCAGAGTGTGCAAAAAAAGCCCCAAAAGAAAAAGAAGATAATTGCAGAAGAGAACTTTTCTGACTCAAGCTCTAGCTCTGGGGACATAATTGTTGCACCTGGTGGAGAGCTTGCATCTGGTGTGCTTGGCACTGAGCAGAATAAGATGAGGGAGGACATAGCTAGAAGAAAAGTTGTGAAGAAGGGGCAGTTGTTCCACCTGCCTATTAATATTATCCACAGGCCACCAGTGGATCCAGTCACAGGGAGGAGGCCCCTTGAGATCAGGGAGCCACATAATTTGCATGTCCAAAATCTTAAGAAGAAAATGAAAATAAATCCTCATGCTACTGTTGTGCCATTCCTTGTCATGGTGGATCCGCATGAGTGCAGCTGTGTGGAGGATTGCAATGAGGGCTTGTTTGAGGAGTACACGTATTATGTGATTGGAGGTTCACACTCTGCAGAGGCTCGTAGACAGTTAGTGAAGGAGCACCCTACTACATTTTTCTTTAGGTATGCAGAGTGTAAGATATATGCTGGTCTTACAACTGAGGAAGCCAAGCTTCTTTCTTGGGATCACAACAACGACAATGACTACAGGCAGAAAATGTCCTCCATAGAGAGAATTCGGTTCTTCCACCATGAATACGAAGATTGTCTTGTGAAGGAAGCTGGGAGAATACATCCCAATCTACGAAAGCAATGCCTTATTGAGGTTGGAATTGCATTGGATGAGAATAGAAAGTCAGATGCTTTGAGGAAATATGATCCATGGTTTCAACTGGCATTCAGATCAGGTGAGATCTGGGATCTTCAGGATAGAATCTTCACAATGTGGGAGCACAAGGAGGTCAAGGGCCAGAAGCAACGAAAGTCGAGGCCAGACCCACAAATTGATCTGAGGGGAAAGGGAAGGAAAGTTGACCTTTCAATTGAAGAGGCTCCTGAGGACATGAAGCTGACCCCATGGAGGGCCCTTCAAGGAATCAAGGATGATACATTGATCATATCAACTTTGTCAAGGGTAATCTCGAAGGAGTTAAGCCTCGAGGAGATGGTGACTGAGCTCAATAAGTATGTATGTTATTCTCAGATCCTTTTTCCCTCCTCCCATGCTTCTTGTCTAACCTAGTCGCTTTTATATTTATGTGTCTGTAGTCATAAAGTGTACATGAAGATTCAGGAGGTGATGATGAAGAGGCTGGGTTGCTTTTCTTGGACAGAGGTCCAAGTAGACTATCCAACCACATCATCCTACAAAGCCTTATCAGAATATTTCATCCTGTTTCGTGATTGGGTAGATTCTCTTTTCAGAATATTTCATACTAAACAATTTGATGCATTGCATGGCATCAACATGGGGGCAAAAGTCGATGCCTGGCATCGACTTGGGGGCATAAGTCGATGCCTGGCATCGACTTGCAGCATAAGTCGATGCCTGGCATCGACTTGGGGGCATAAGTCGATGCCTGGCATCGACTTGCAGCATAAGTCGATGCCTGGCATCGACCTACAACAAAAGTCGATGCCTGGCATCGACCTCGTGGCAAAAGTCGATGCCAGGCATCTACCCCAACAAGAAATCGATGCCATACATCCGTTCTTTATGTTCTGTTTGCTGTACTGAAGAGCTCTTCTAATTGTTTTTCCAATTTGTTCTGCAGAAACCAAGGAAAAGTAAGTCTACAGAGGTACTAGATGATTGCCCCCCTGCATTCCTTGCTCACATTCAAAGAGCAAGGCATGAGAAATCTAGACTGAAAGCGAAGGAGATGGATTTTGATGATGAACCCGATCTTAAATGTTTCTCCAATCCCCTAGACCCCCTTAGGCCTGTATATTACAATGTGTTCTGTAGTGATGTAAATAATATTTGTTTTGTTGTGCCTAGAAAACATTTCTCCCTTCTCATAGCGGACATACCCTATGGATTTAGGATGTTAGGATCAGTTAATGATGATGAACCCTTCAAACACCCTCAGATTCGGAAGATGGTCACTGATTTTGCAGAGTTGACTATGTCTCCTCTTTGGAGGATAGTAATTTTCCATAGCAGAGACCAGTCTTTCTCTGTTTCAACTGCTCTGAAGGCAAGATGTCATGCTGTGGAGTGCCTCACTTGGTAAGTAATCTTCTTTCTATCTCCATGGCTTTAATGATGCCCTATGTGACTCATAGTTCTTTTTTGCAAGGTGAAGACAAACGTAAATCACACTCCTTTGCATCGGTTTGTGAGTGCCACTGAATGCATTACAGTGGGCTATTATGATGAAGTAAGCAAAAGGAGAGTCAGGGAGCATTGCAATGAGAATGGGATCTCAAATGTGCTCATGTTCCCAGCCGTTACCAAAAAACTTCGTCATGTAGCTGGGGACATGACATTGGTTAACCCTTATCAGAAGCCACAAAAACTCATAATGAGATTGCTTCAGCTATTTTCCAATGATGATGACTGGGTCCTAGACCTTTTTTCGGGCACAGGTAATTTCAATTTTCACAATTTTCATTAGTCATTGTTGATTGAAGCCTCTAAGAGGTTTTCTGCTGTTTCAGGAACGACTCTGGCTTGCTCCTTAAAGATGTTCAGGCACTGCATAGCTGTGGAGAAGGATGATGCTCAAGTGAGCTTCATTAGAATGAGAATCAATGGGCTGAATGAATGCCTAGATGAAGACCAAGAGGTTGGAAGGAAGCACATTGCAGATACGGAGAGATTCCAAGCAGCTTCAAGGGAGCCTGTTCCCCCACTTGCAGATGAACCTGGGGACATGGCTGACCTTGAAGAGCCAATCTTGGAGCAAGAGAGGCAAGATAGGTGTTCTAATGTGCCAGAGGATACCAATACCCTTGAGCCTGAGGAAAGCTATGATCAGCTTCTATTGTAGATTCACATAACTCTTGTAAAACACATGAAATGTAAAAGATCATTTTAATGGAAATATAATTTGGAGTTCTGCTTCCACTTGGTGTTCAGCTTGATTTATCTTGAGCATTTCTCTGATCATGTGTGAATGTTTCTTAGTATAATTTTGTTGAATATTATCTTCTCTTGGGAATGCTTTTGTGAAGTGTATTTCATATTCTGTTAATATGGCCAGGCATTCAATGGGGATCTTAACCATACAAAGGGGATGATCTTAATTGCCTTGTTAAAATGCTCTGATTTTTACAACACATGTACTCTAATTTTCGAGTAACTCTTAATTAGCTATCTTCTGTGCTTGTTGAGGTTATAGATGTAATGAAGGAGCTTCGCGAATTCTTACATGTACCTTTTCAACTCTAATCTATTGTCCAAGATCATGATGTGGGATTCTTGGTCATGCTCAACAACTAGTTTTCATGGCAGCAAGAATTTTAGTATATCTATCTTGACTACTTGGGATATGAGATCAAGCTTCTAAGGACAATATTTACAAGCAAGACTCGTGATGTTTTCTAGATATTGTAAAATGCCCACTTTTTTGCTTCATATAATGGTATTTAGGTAAAAAGAAAAAGAGAACATGTCTTTGTTCTCCTTTGTTGTGACTCAGTGTTTAGTGCACATGCTAAATCATTCATAGATTTTTCATAGTCTATGAGCTTGTACAGACCATGATATAAAATGCCAGAAGCAATAACAATATTTCCATTTCATAGATTATGAACTGTACATCTGTCATCAACAAATTTCACAACCAAGCCAATCTTGGCTAATGCTGAAAGTAATAACATATTTTTCTTGATCCCTGATAGAAATGAAGCATCTAAAAATGTAAAAGAACTACCATCAATAGTAGTCAGAATGATCTTACCAACTCCCATAATAGGATAAGAGGATTTGTTGGCACATGTGATAGTATTTCCTGTAGGGTTAGGCTCAAGTGAAGTGAAGAAACTATGCTACGAGGTAATATGTTTGATAGCCCCACTATCAAAGTAGCAAACATATGATTCTACTACAAACATAGACTATTCATGAGAAGATGGGTCATAACTATAAACCGTGGTAAATGCCCATTCTTCATTCAGCACAAGATTAGTAGACTCTATTTTAAGTGTAGATGCCTCTACAACAACCATTCTAGCCTCTTTCTTCCTTTCCTCTTTAGCAGCCAATTTTCGACAACTCTTTGTTACATGGTCATTTCCTTTATAATATTTGCAAAACAATTTCTGTTTTTCTCTTCTCTTCTCTTCTCTCTCTTCCTTCTTCGATTCTGCAGAATTAGTAGATTTTTACTTATTAATGGAAGAGCTCCATTTTCCTTTGCCCTTCTGACTAGCTAGGAAAGCTTGATCTGCAACACACATAATGGACTTCTTCTACCTACATTGATCTTCCTACAACATAACAAAAACTAAATCCTCAAATGTGTTGGAATTTGGGGCCCCAGGATCATTCCAAACTAAAACCGTTTGAGCATACACACTTAATTAATTAAGATGATAAGTGAGAGATAGAAAGAAAGATCTTGAGACAAGGATAGGGAACGTAAGTTGAATGCATAGATGTCCAAATTACAACATGGGAGTACTACTCAACCATATAAAGTGGTGCACTCATTAATGGAAGAATATCCAAGAAGCTGATGATACAAAATTTAGATTATGTTGAAATAATCTAAGTGTGTGAAGTGAATGAGCAATGAAGCTAACCTTATTCTCACAAAATAGTGTAACAAAATTGTAAATTAACCAACCCTAATTTTGAGATTAGGGTAGTGAAACCCTAAAAACAAAATATAATGAGCAATGAAGCTAACCTTATTCTCACAAAATAGTGTAACAAAATTGTAAATTAACCAACCCTAATTTTGAGATTAGGGTAGTGAAACCCTGAAAACAAAATATAAGTTACCACCACCTCGTAGAAGACTTCTTGCTCCAAGAGAGTAGCCTCTCCTTCACCAAATCTCCACCTCCTCAAGAGTGTGAGACTCATCCTCGATTTCCTTGAGAGCTTGAGTGAGTGTTTATACAATGAGTCAAGCCTCTTATTATATATTTGTTGTATACTCCTCCAAAAGCACATACGAAAAAGAAAGCT
The DNA here is from genome assembly GCA_020310875.1 of Ceratopteris richardii. Lineage (NCBI taxonomy): Eukaryota > Viridiplantae > Streptophyta > Polypodiopsida > Polypodiales > Pteridaceae > Ceratopteris > Ceratopteris richardii. Next base: position 117,991,018 of record CM035412.1, on the reverse strand, counting down.
ACGATAAAAAAACATCACAAAAATGGCCATCGCTATCCGTCGATTAAAACAACTATCGCATTGTTTTGCTTTTTAAAAATTGAACCTTTTGTGTTGCTGCTAACGGGGCTCAAACCTAGGTCACATGGATGGGAGACTAGTGCTTTATCCAACATGCCAGGTCTTTTACTTGAAGAGGATGCAATATGAATAATATATATACTAAGCCGCGCCCGTTTGGGTTTACAAAAGATGTGAAATATGGTATGAGCTTCTAATGAGGCTAATATTGATCAATATTGACATTGACTCCAACAATCCCTCCTTCAATGTCATATTGGTACAAGCTTTAGTAACCTGCAAATCTTCTCATGACTATCTCTAGTCAATGCTTTGGTAAAAATATCTGCATCATGCTCACTAGAAGGAACATAAACTAGCTCAATGTGCTTCTTAGCTATCTGCTCTCAAATATAGTGGTAGTGTACCTCTATATGATTTGTCCTTGCATGATGCACTGGATTCTTAACTATAGCTATAGCACTCTAGATATCTAAAAATATTTGAATGGGTTCATGTACTCTCACATCAAGATAACTGAAAATCTTCTACAACCATATTGATTCTAGGGTAGGTGTAAATGCTGCACGATATTCAACTTCACATGATGAAGTGGCAATAGTGGGTTGTCTCTTTGAAAGCCATGAGATAAGACAATCTCCAAGATAAAAACAAAATCCACTAGTACTTCTTCTACCCAATCTGAATCTGAAAATCCTCTTATTAACAAATGTGTAGATTTCTAAAATGCCATAGCATAATTTGAAGTTCCCTTCAAATATCAAAAGATCCACTTTACTGCTTTCCAATGTAACACTGTCGGATTCTGCATGAACCTTGATACTTGAGAAACTGCAAACTGTATATCAGAACATGTATTACAAAGATATATCAAGCAACCAACTGCTTGACTATATAGAGTAGCATCAAATGGCTCTGCATCTGCTACCATTTGTAAAGACATGTTTTGATCCATAGGTGTTTGCATAGGTTTAAAATCACTCATCTGAAACCTCTCCAAAAGTTTCTCAATGTACTTCTGTTGTGTCCTATAGATACACTCATCTCGAAACAGAAACCAAGTCCCAAGATAATAATGCAAAATGCCTAAATCATTCACATCAAATGTTTGCTTCAATTGTTCTTTGAACATCTACAAATTTTCATCTCTAGGACCTGTGACTATAATATCATCCACATAAATGATTGCTATAATCATCATACCTGTTTGAGCTTTAACATAAAGAGTTGGAGCTGCATCTGAGTTATGGAAATGAATGGATAAAAGATATGTATGTATCTTTTCATACCATGCTCTAGGTGCCTGTTTTAAACCATATAAAGCTTTTATGAGCTTACACACTAAGTGTTCTTTACCTAGCTCTTCAAAACCTTCTAGTTGCTGAATATACACATCCTCATGTAAATCACCATTTAGAAAAGCAATCTTAATGTCAAGTTGATATATATGCCAACCAAAATATGCTGCTAGAGCCAGTATTGACCTAATAACATTCATCCTAGATGTAAGAGCAAATATCTCATCATAATCAATACCTTTTTGTTGTGCATATCCTTTGACAACCAACTTGGCCTTGTATCTATCAATAGTACAATCTGCTTTTCTTTTGATTTTGAAGATCCATTTTACATCTATAGCCTTCTTTCCTTCTGGTAACTCACATACTTTCGAAGTTTGATTCTTATGAATAGAATCAATCTCTTCTTGCATAGCTTTTCTCCAAATAGGAATGTTAAGTGCATCTTTAACACATGCAGGTTCATCTTCAACAGTCGTAAGTGCCAAATTATCATGAATCTCAAAGCTCTCAGCAAAACTTACATGATCTTTTTGTTGTTGCTGTCTAGTCTGACTTCTTGTTCTTACATGATCTTGTTGTTGTTGTTGTCTAGTCTGACTCCTTATTCTTCGTGTAAAAGTCTTTATACTACTATCTTTCCAAGTGTGGCTGTTGTGGTATCTACACAACAAGACTAAGGATAATCCAAAATAACTAGCATAGCCCACAAGGGGTGAGAGATGCACGTATCCACCCAACCAACTCCACCCATATATATACCTCAAGGCCAAAGGAGGAAATGTGAGGACAAATTGCCAAGTGTCCTCTCCACATGGATTCTAATCCAAGGCCTTCTAACCTTGGAAATCACATGGCTTTCACATGGATTCTTAAAAGGACTTCTCCCAAGTTTGTACCTACAAGTCTCAAGGCTTGAGAGGCCTCCCTGAGGGTTAAATACCATACTCTTAGGAAATATCAATCCTAAGGGTCAAAACCCTTCAATTGGGAGAAAATAAATCCAAATAACTCAAGGGTTCAAACCACACTCTTGGAGACACTTTCCCAAGAGTTTCCCAATAGAATCCAAGGGTTCTCCAAGTGGTTTTGGACCCTCAAAACCCATGTCTTTGGCCACTTTGACGCATATTTATACAACATTCTTCCCCCCTTTAACATTTTCTTCCTCGAAAATGTGTGTAGGTATATTATGTGGAGTATTCCCCCGTGCCCCATGATCTTTTCTATAGATCATCACTTTTCTCATCTGTCTGAGTTGCTTCTTTATCAAAAGGAGATTCTATCTCATACTTGATCTGAAAAGAAGGAAATCCACTTGTGGGGTTAATCCCTGCCCAAATCATTACTTAACTTTGCATGTGAAACACTAAATCAAATGCTAAGTATGGATGAACTGATAAGGGTGGATTAAAACATCCCTGCCTAATTCAATGTTTTTCTATATGCGAACTTCGCATCCATAGTATAAACATATGAAGTAGGTGGATTGTAATAGTCTCCAACTAGTTTGCTATGTAGATCCATTTCTACCCACTACTCAGTTGTGGACCTAGCAAAATAGATGGATCTAAGGCTTTGAGAAGTTTCCTTAAATTGAGTTTGATCAAAACATCTAAATAAGATGTTTTTGACTATTTTCTACTTCTTAACCAACATCTACTGATCCTTTTTCCAAATACAAAACTACTATGTCCTATTGTACTTTAGAGTCAAGGTAGAATGTAGGAAAGAAGTGATTTCATTCTTTGGGCATCCAACCTCAAAATGATTTTCCCAAGTCTTTCTCAAAAAGCCTTGATTTGTTTGGAACTGTTAGAATCTATAAACTATTCCTAAGAGTTTTTTCTTTAAACTTTTCTAAGAGAAATTTTTAGATGCTTCATCGATTGATCTTAAAGCAATATTAGATGGATGAATGAATTCTCTTAAACTTAAGTGTCTTCTAAAATTGAAGGGGTTCTACATAGAACATCTATCTTTTGATGTTTAATTTGGTTATCCACTCCATCTAGCTAAACCTGATCCAGGAGTGAATTTGAAGATTCCTTCTAAGTCAAATCCAAGGTCTGGAAAAGCGAGAAGGAAGAATCAAAACTCGATGTAACCGGTTCAACTTCTAAAACACTAAAATGATTTGAGTCAAATCAAATGAGACTAAAAAATTTAAGGGTTTAGTCTAGCTAATGGTTTTAAGCATTGTTTCTAGTGAATCTAAATTCTCAAGAAGATCCATTGGGTAAAGTTTAAACCATCATCCATCTACCAAACTTTTAGTTGTAAAAAAACATCGGTGTCTTGAGCCATCGAGTTTTGATGATGTTCAACTTTACTATGATGCTTCAAATATCTTAATTAAGAAGTTAGTCCTTTTCAATCTCTTGAGACTGCTATAGACTGGAGTACCAAGTCTAGTATGAATCTCTTACTTTAAGAGACTGATTACCTTGTTGTACTATCAACAAGATGTTTTGAAGTAACTTAGTCTAACCCCAATTACGTAAATAACTAAGTCAATCTTTTTTAAATATCTTCATTCTAAAAGATATTAACTCACTTAGTTGTATTTTTCAACTAAGTGTTTTATCCAAGATTGACTTAGTCAAATGTACCTTTCTCAGAAGAATCTTTCTAAGTTCTCTCCCCAGAAATCCATATAGCATTTCTAATAAAGAACTTCAAAATCCTTAAACGAGACTACATTAGTCTTACTGAAAATCTATATGAAGATCTAGAAAGTGATTTCACTTCATGATCTTCAAACTTTCTCAATTACCATCTTAATTGTTGACGTTCTTTCCATTCCAATGAAAGAAACTACATATAATGTTAATGGGATGTACTTTCAATGCCAAAGAAAAGAAAGCACTACTGAGCACGCGTGGCATATTCAAAAGACACTTTGACATGTCTCTGCACGACACCATATGTATGCAAAAAGGAAACTCTGAAGTATGTGATGCACTCTGCTTTGGAGAGAACATGGGAGAAGAGACGCGGACAGGGACTTATCCCACATTCGCAATATATCCTAGCTTTTACTCCTATAAGAATAGTTATGCACACGTATTTGTTTACGTCCTCCAGGTGCAGAGAAAGCACCTGACGTCGCAGATTTCCTCTCTTCGAGGAGTCGACGGAATACCACTCGTGATTTGGATAGTCTCTTACGAAAAGGCTCAGAAAAGCTCACGAACTCATTGCTTCTCTCTCAAATCATTATTTGTTTACGTCCTCCAGGTTCAGAGAAAGCACCTGACGTCACAGATTTTTTCTCTTCGAGGAGTCGACGGAATACCAGTCGTGATTTGCGTAGTCTCTTACCCATGACCTTAACTGTACTTCATATTTTTAATTTGAGGGAAAACTAAAGCTTCAAATAACTAGCGGACCTATTCTCAGAAAAGGCTCACGAACTGATTGCTTCTCTCTCAAAAAAGCTTCAAATAACTAGCGGACCTATTCTCAGAAAAGGCTCAGAAAAGCTCACGAACTCATTGCTTCTCTCTCAAATCATGCTCGCGTGAAAAATGAACCTAGCTTTGAATGCCAACCTTGTGGTATCTATGCAACAAGACTAAGGATAATCCAAAATAACTAGCCTAGCCCACAAGGGATGAGAGATCCACCCAACCAACTCCACCCATATATATACCTCAAGGCCAAGGGGAGAAATGTGAGGACAGCTTGCCAAGTGTCCTCTCCACATGGATTCTAATCCAAGGCCTTCTAACCTTGGAAATCACATGGCCTTCACATGGATTCTTAAAAGGAGAAGCCAAGTGTCCTCTCCACATGGATTCTAATCCAAGGCCTTCTAACCTTGGAAATCACATGGCCTTCACATGGATTCTTAAAAGGAGAAGGACAGCTTGCCAAGTATCCTCTCCACATGGATTCTAATCCAATGCCTTCTAACCTTGGAAATCACATGGCCTTCACATGGATTCTTAAAAGGACTTCTCCCAAGCTTGTACATACAAGTACAAGTACGTACTTGCAAGTATCCTCTCCACATGGATTCTAATCCAATGCCTTCTAACCTTGGAAATCACATGGCCTTCACATGGATTCTTAAAAGGACTTCTCCCAAGCTTGTACATACAAGTACAAGTACGAGTATGTACGTACAAGTACAAGTCGCAAGGCTTGAGAGGCCTCCCTAAGGGTTACATACCATACTCTTAGGAAATATCAATCCTAAGGGTCAAAACCCTTCAATTGGGAGCAAATAAATCCAAATAACTCAAGGGTTCAAACCACACTCTTGGAGACACTTTCCCAAGGGTTTCCCAATATAATCCAAGGGTTCTCCAAGTGGTTTTGGACCCTCAAAACCCATGTCTTTGGCCACTTTGACCCATATTTATACAACAGTGGCCTCGGTCCTTTTTCTCAACATGTACATAAGAAAGTGATCCAAACACTCTAAAATAACTCACATTAGGTTTTCTATCATAATAAGCTTCATAAGGTGTGATTACCTTTAAAGCTTTTGTAGATGACCTGTTCAAAATATGATTAGCTATATGTACTGCATCAAACCAGAATTTTAGTGAAAGCTTCTTGGATGCCATCATGCTCCACATCATTTCAATAAGTAGTCTATTCTTTCTTTCTACAACACCATTCTGCTAAGGAGTATAAGAAATAGTAAGGTATCGAGTAATACCTTTCTCATAAAGAAATGTCTAGAGCTACAAACTTTTTGAACATAGGAAATACTTATGACTTCAACTTAAGACCATAGATCCATGAGTATCTCATAAAATCATCAACAAATAGAAAAAAATACTTGAAGCCTTGAATAGATTCTACTCTCATAGGTCCATTCACATCTGAATGAATAATCTGCAATTTCGTGGTAGCTGTAATATGACCATGTTTCTTGAAAGGTAGTTTATGCATCTTAGCTTCAAGACAACCTTCACATATATCCGAATCAACTCATAGCTTGAATGAGGGTAAACTCTCAACCATACCTGTGTCTTTGATACTCTTGAGAGCTCCAAAACTGATATGTCCAAATCTTTCATGCCATAGCTTCATATCTTCCACCGGTGACGAAGATTTGAGTGCATATGCCTGACTGATTTTTGACAAAACAAAGATCCCTCTTCTATGCTCACCTTGTAAAATACACTTGTCTTCTTTATGTGATAAGATATTACAAAGATCTATCTTAAATACAAATTAAAAACCATAACTTAAAAATGCAGATATAGATAACAAATTCTTCTTCATTTTAGGTACATAAAGGACATCTGAAATCTGAAAATTACCACCTTCTCTTGACTTTAGGGTTACTGTAGCTATTCCTACAACATCCAAATCATTGCCATCTGCAATAGTAACTCTTCTACCTGAAGAATAGGAAAGAGAAGAAAACACATCTCTGCAACTTGTCATATGCTTTGTAGCACCTGAGTCAAATATCCAAGGACTTGCTGAAGGGACTTGTAAAGTTGCCTGATCAAAAGCTACTTCCTCACTGTTGATACAGGCATAAGAATCACCTTGCGATTTCCCTTTTTTATCATCTTCTGCAACATTACCTGATGCCTTTTTCTTTTCTGCTGCAACCCTTTTATAACATGCTAACTTAATATGTCCAGGTTTCTTGTAGTAAAAACATATTACTTCCTTCTTAGAAGACTTCTCTTTAGATGTAGTAGATACAAAATCTGAAGTAGAAGGTGAGATGGACTTACTTTTCTTCATGGATTGCTTGTGCTTCTTCTCCTTCTTCTTCTTTTTACCCTTTGATGAAGATAAAAGTGCTTCTTCATTCTCTTCCATTCTCTTCAACGATCTTGAAGTAACAAGAATTCTAGCTCTTCAAATGTAACCTTTCTATCGTGGTAAGGGTAAGAGTGGTTATAAAAGATCGATATGAAATAGGAAGTGAATTAATCATCGTATTTACCATTTCTTCATCTGATATCTCAACTCCTATATTTAGAAATCTCTCATGTCAACGAGTCATGTAATGTGGGTTTGAACTGACTCACCAGCCTTCATCCTTGTATTTGGTAGTTGTCTCCTCAAGTGAGCTTTCCTAGCAGGATTTTTGCTCTGAAAAAGATTCTCAAGCTTTAACCAAGCTTGTCTAGAACTTCTGCAAGATCTGATTTGTGGTAGAATATTCCTTTTAACACTCATTGCTATGAATGAAAGTGCTAAAGCATCTCTAGCATCCCATCTTGCCTGATCTTCAGTAGGAGAAACTCTAGGTAAAGACCTAGCAGTGACCTTGGATTTGGATGTAGAAGTGGTTACCTCTTCTTCAGTTGGTTCTACAATTGTTACTTTAGTGCCTCTTGAAGTTGTTGTATCCCCTTCTTCAACTTCTCGTCTTGGTCTTGTTAAGGATCCATTGATGATACTCCATAAATCCTTTGTCACTAAAATATTCATTAACATGAAACTCCACATGGGATAATTAGAAGATCCATCTAACTTGTCTTCAATATCAATTCTAATCTCACTCATCTTAACTAAGTGTGTATGTCAATTATGCTCTAATACCAAGTGTTGGAATTTGGGGCTCCAAGATCATTCCAAACTAAAACCTTTTGAGCATACACACTTAATTAATTAAGATGATAAGTGAGAGATAGAAAGAAAGATCTTGGGACAAGGATAGGGAACGTAAGATGAATGCTTACTCTCTAAAAAATATATGTCCAAATTACAACATGGGAGTACTACTCAACCATATAAAGTGGTGCACTCACTAATGGAAGAATATCCAAGAAGATGATGATGCAAAATTTAGATTATGTTGAAATAATCTAAGTGTGTAAAGTGAATGAGCAACAAAGCTAACCTTATTCTCACATAATAGTGTAACAAAATTGTAAATCAACCAACCCTAATTTTGAGATTAGGGTAGTGAAACCCTAAAAACAAAATATAAGGTTAACTCACAAAAAATAGTTATCACCACCTTGTAGAAGATTTCTTGCTCAAAGAGAGTAGCCTCTCCTTCACCAAATCTCCACCTCCTCAAGAGTGTGAGAATCTTCCTCCTTGATCTCCTTGAGAGCTTGAGTGAGTGTTTATACAATGAGCCAAGCCTCTTATTATATAGTTGTTGTATACTCCTCCAAAAGCACATATGAAAAAGAAAGCTAGGATAAAAAAGACATCGTGAAAACGGCCATCACTAGCCATCGATTAAAACAACTATCGCATCATTTTGTTTTTCAAAAATTGAACCTTTCGTGTTGTTGTTGAAGGGACTCGAACCCAGGACGCATGGATGGGAGACTAGTGCTTTATCCAACATGCCATGTGCTTTTACTTGAAGAGAATGCAATACGAATAATATATATACTCAACCGTGCTCGTTTGGGTTTACAAAAGATGTGAAATATGGTATGAGCTTCTAATGACGCTAATGTTGATCAATATTGACATTGACTCCAACAAAATGTTAATGCATTTGGATTACCTTTCATCATAAAACAAAGAGTGGAGACAAAACTATGATATGAATTGGGAAGACCATTCAGATTAGTTTGTACAAGTGAAATGTCAAGCAAGACTTTATCCATGGAATCTCTTTGTCAAAAAATTATCCATGGAATCTCTTTCATTCATGTGCTCACTCTCCAATTATTTTTGGAGGTAAGCAACACGATCCTCATTCCTAGCTTGGTATAAAGTGGTAAGTGTATCCCAAGTATCCTTAGCTATTTTGCAAGAGTGAATGTGAGGAATAATGATATGTTTAGCAGACAAGGCTATCAATGCATGTGCCTGAGCATCTCTGCTATCCCAAAAAATTTGCTCTACAATAGGTGCAACAAGAACTACAACACAAATAGGAACCTCAGGAATATCACCGTCTTCAATGCCATCTGCATCACCTTCAAAAAACTGTGTTTCCAAGTGAAATAGGACATTTTTAACACCTTGCATAATATTCCATAGTCCTTTTGCAACCAATACATGATGTTGTTGGTGCAGGACAATCAACAATTGATGTTTTGATATGGAAATGAAGTCAAGGATTTGAGAAGAGAACAAGTTGTGAAGCATGAAGGAAGGACATATTCAGAAGTTGAAAGATGTGTACACATATGTACATTATTTCAGAGATAGTTCACTTATATCTTTGAGTAGTCATAAGCTTGTAAATATTTTGCCTATATATACTATGGAAAAAATGTCGGGATAAGTGTGAGAGAGCATGAGACTAGAGTAATCAGGAGTTGTAAGAGTCATTAGACATCTTAAAAGTGAGTTAAGACTCTCTCATCACTCAGTTGTAAATTTCTCAGAAATGAAGAAAATGTTGCGGCCGATATTTCTCAGTTTTCTCCTTCTGTGTTAGATCTTTTGTGAAATGCTTTTGTACAAGTCTAAATCTATAGGTGATTGACCTTTGTACAAATTTTCAGCTTCCAATTGTGATCAGGCTGAGAGAATTGAGTGTAGGAACATTTGCATATGTAAATGAGAAGAAGTGAAGTTACAGGAGGTGCAAAATTCGATACGAATGTTCTGATCAATTCTCCTTCCATAGTGTAAAGTTTTGAGCAAGCAAGCACTCAATCTTTAAGTTGGAAGGTAAGCTATTTGTGGCTAAATGCATTTGCAGAAATGGGTTCTAGATTGAGAGAACTAAAGGTTTAAAGTCATAGGTGTCTAAATCAACTTCTCAAAAGAATAGTTTCAGACATAGGTGACTTGTTGAGATCATTTCTCAAGATCTATTGAATCATTTGGAGTGACTCAACTTGGAGAAGGTGCGCAATCTATAGAGGACACCTTGTATAGAGTTTGATAAAAAAACTTTACACATTTGATAAGGCAATGAGTGAAGTATGTGCAGTAGACTTTCTGTGTAGTCACCTTCCTCACAGTTTGTTCAAGAATTTGACAATTGAGTATTAATCTTCTAAAATTGGTAAAGGTTTGAGCTATTCTTGTTATAGAGGTGCTCTTAATACAAGAGTAACTTGTTCTTTTGGAGATTAACACTCTCCATCAGTGGTATCAGAGCAGGAAGCTTTAGAATTGAAGAAAGGAGGATCTCGATCATTAGGGCGAAAAACGGCCCAAAAAGGGTCGTGTAAGGATTTCAATTAGTTGTGCTTAATCCGGATTAAAGTTGTCAAATCCTTTAAGAAATTCCTTGTAAGTTCATTTAAAACGTATCTTATGCAAATTTTGAAGAGAGAGAAACTCGTATCATATAATCATGAAAAGTTTGTGTGATATCTTACGCCTCGAAGTTTGTGTGATATCTTACGCCTCAAAAGTTGAATTTTCCTCTTGTTCACGGACCTATATAATGTGTGCTGATCACGTTTTGCGCTCTTTTTCTCTACTTTTCATCGCAAGCCTGTTTCTCCCTTTCACGTCATTTTAGACACTTGCTGGTCATTTTTCATAGCAGACCATGGAGAACGTTAACCCAAATACTCTCCCTGAGCTTTCAAACATTCGAAATCATTGTAAAAAGTTCCATATCAACATTGCAGTTAGTCAGGAGTATGCGACGACAAGAAACGTATTTCGAAGGGCTCTTCATCCTCTTGAAGTGGATGGATTGCGAAAGGAAGGCAAGAAACATATCGACATATGGACAGATGGGTCTGTTTATCCAATTGATCCACAAACTGGAAGGTACCCCCCTTTTCATAATCTTCATGATCTGATTAGATTTGTGGGAGATGGTGAGGATGGTTTACGAGGCTATTGTTCAAGGCTCTGGGATATTTCAAGGAATTATGTACAATACATAAACTATTTACAAAACACACTACACCAGAAGAATTTACATATGAGGGAGCTAGAAAACAAATTATCCACTTTATCTTCTCAGTTAGAGTCTTTTAAAAAAATGAAAGAAACTCCTATAGGTTTGAGAATGCGGTCAAAACGAGTAAAACCTTTTTTAGATTTGACTGAAAAATCTGGCCAGAAAAAGAAAAGAATGAAAATTGTTAGAGATCATGTGACAAATGTGCTAGGTTTCAATATGTCGAGCAGTTTTGAGTGCATACATTTCTGTAATGAAATTTTGAGTCAAAATGATGTTTTAAAACTATTGAAACTAAATGAAAATACATGCTTGAAACGCTTTGTTTTTCAAAAACTCATGACAGAAATTAATCTTTTACTAGAACCATCTCAAATTCAAAATATTTGTGATAGTGTCGGAGTGAGTAGGAAAGGTTATAGAGCAATTTCAAAAGTTTGGTGTGAATTTTTAAAATTTAACAAAGTTAGAAGTTTTGGATTGCCTAGACCCCATCATGTAGGAAAGTTTCGGCTCTGCTTGAATAAGAAGATCACATCAGTATTTGGTGAATATAAACATATTCACGGTAAGATGCCTTACGAAGTAGGAAAACAAAAGTTACATTTCACTTACAATGCATTTAACAACATATGGATAGATGTTATAAAACTTCAAACATACATGGTTCAGTTCTATAATATAAAAGAGCATGAATGTTCTGGTCTATTGAAATTTGTAATCAAACTTGATGAAGCTGAGCTTAAAAAACATCAAAAGATGGAGAGAATAAGCATTGCACTGATGAACAAAGCTTTGGACTATAGCCTTGGGAAATTGGATACTCCATCTCTCAAAGTACAATCAGAAATGGAGTTATGGTGGGTTGGTTGTGCTCAAGTTCCATCTGAGAGCCATAAAACACTTAAATGGTTATTCTCACAGACAAACATTCCAAATGTTATCCAAGGGCATCATGCAGGAGAATTGTTGAATGTCAAAGACTACGGAAACTTTCAAGTTGAGTGGCATTTGAGTGGAGACCTAAAGACACTCAAATGCATGTTTGGTATAAGTGAGGGAGCAAATTCTAAATACCCTTGCTTGTACTGCATGCAAAGCCCAGGCACAAATGGATGGATTACTAGAGCTGAGGGTGAAGAGGCTCCTTCTAGACAAAATGTTATTCTTCGTAACTACTCATCTTCTTCAATGATTTGGGATCCCATACTTCCAATAGCATTGACAAATGTACACATATGTACACTACATGCAGAGTTAAGAATCATTGACAAGTTGGTCCGTCTTCACTTGGATTATGCATATTCTATCAAGCCTACAACTCTTGCAGATGAATGCATAAAAAAATGTGAATGTCTTCTTTCAGAAATGGGGTTTCATGGTGGTGATGTTCATCTAAGAAAAGATCCAAAGCTTTCACAAAATACAGGTGATGTTTTACAGGATGTCTCAATGGGAGGTGCAAAAGCAAGGAGATTCTTCAGCAACCATGATGGCAAACAACTTAATGCCATGTGGAATTCATGGAAAACATTTTGTGAGGTCACGACTAATGTAAAAAGCAAACCAGAAATAGCAAAAAAGAGAATGGAGGTGTGGGTCAAACTAGATAATCTTTTAAAGATCATGAGGCAGCAGGTAACATCAAAAAGTTTTGTGACAGATTTCAGAAAGGCGACCACAGAGCTTATAGAAACCATCATAGAGGCATGGGGTGTCAAAGACATAACATACTACTTGGTGAGCTCCAAAGATATTTTATTCAATTTATTTATTTTTAATTGAAATAAAGATCTAATGAAATTCTTCTGCTTTCCAGCATATTCTTCTTGTGCATGGTGCATTCTTTGCAGAAAAAGAACCACTTGCCATGTGGAACACCCAAGGCATGGAAAAATCTCATTATCAAGCAAGGACAAGCTTCTTTAGGTGTACAAGGAAAGGAGGAGGAGTAACAAAGAGCAATGCCTTCAGAGAGCTTTTTGATTGGTTCTTTAGAAGACAATTGCAAAGGACCTCATGCCAAATATAATCTTTGAGTGGTGGATCCCCTCTCCTCTTTTCAAAGCAACATTTGTCACTAACAATGTGCATTTCTAAGCTTGGGCTCATGCACGTTCACTTCCCTATATTGACACTCAGAGGAATATTGGACACGTGCCGGTTCCTAAGAGATTACCATGCTGATTGACATAGACCATTCACCAGTGCTACTGTTCCATACTGGTTCAGGAAATACTGAGAATTGAATTGCTTTATATTCCTTGGCAAGCAACATCGTGTAACTACACCAAGCTGAGTTTCACATATTCTCTTTAGCTCACCATATGCAGGAGTCTTCTCCTCCAGAACTACCTTGTGCAGATATCTCCTTGGATGCTCTGGTACATGAAGTAGTTAAGCATCACTCAAGTTGCAGACCTTCAAGCTCTTTAGAAGACAATTACAAAGGACCTCATGCCAAATATAATCAGAAGGATATGGCTATCTCCAGACAAATCATGTATCAATATCACAAACTGAAAAAGACTTTGACCAGATATGTCTACTACCATCAGATGACTTTGACTAGAGAATCAATAACAATTACACCAAAAAAATTTGCAATGTCTTATATCACATTGGGCAATTTCTGTATATGTACATTTGTTGAGTATAGAATTTGAAAAAATCAAGTCATTCCTTGAGCCTTTTGAAAGAGCTTGGCTCTGGCAAATCACCTCTATATCTCAGGAACTCTTTTCTCCTGTATCCAGCAATGCTTTTTAAATCTGACACCCCTGCAGCCATTGCATAGCTTGAATAACAAAGAAAGTACCCTGCCCTTGAAGCATTGAGTCCAGGGGCATATCCAAAAATTCTGAATGCAGTTGCTCTTTCAAGCAGTAAAACTCTGAAAGCATTAAAGGGTATTGGAGTAAAACCCATGTATTTTGATAGAGTCCTCAAGCAGAACAATCCAAAGTCTGGCTCCTCACTATAGTGCTTGTGAATAACACAAAAAGTGGCTGGGTCCAACTTTGGAAGATAGTGGATAATAGAATGAATATCCACCTTTGCTTTTCCTTTCTCTTCTAAGGCTTTTCTTGTTCCCTTGCCCCTGCCAAGGTAATTGTCTTCATCCAATAAAGTTAACTGTGATAAAAATGAAAAACATGGTTAGATGAAGTGCAAGCACACTTAAGGAAACATGTAAAGTAACTTGAAACTATTAGAAAGAAAAGCAAGAGACACGACTGATGCAAGCGATAAGGGTCTTCAGAGAAATTCAGATTGTCGTTATCGCTTGCATCGGTCGTCATCAATATCTATTTGCAAACTGCCTAGAAACATCTAATGTTTGATAAATGAGGGGAATTCCCACAAGCAAGACATGTATAATCATTGCTGCATGCAACTCCTAGACACAACCGATACAAGCGATAAGGCCCAGCGGAAAATATCCGATGGGCCTAATCGCTTGCATCGGTCGTAATCCATTTCTGACACTTGGAATGGAGAACTGGGACAAATCTGATACAAGAAAGAGATTTTGCATTGGTCCCATCTCATATCCTTAACCTCAACATCTTGAGAACATAGTTAACTGTATACCTTGATGTCATCTTCCTAAAGTCCAAACACGACCGATGCAAGCGATGAGGCCCAACGGAAAATATCCGATGGGCCTAATCGCTTGCATCGGTCGTGATCCATTTCTGACACTTGGAATGGAGAACTTGGACAAATCTGATACAAGAAAGAGATTTTGCATTGGACCCATCTCATATCCTTAACCTAAAGATCTTGAGAACATAGTTAACTGTATACCTTGATGTCATCTTCCTAAAGTCCAAACACGACCGATGCAAGCGATGAGGCCCAACGGAAAATATCCGATGGGCCTAATCGCTTGCATCGGTCGTGATCCATTTCTGACACTTCGAATGGAGAACTTGGACAAATCTGATACAAGAAAGAGATTTTGCATTGGTCCCATCGCATATCCTTAACCTAAAGTTCTTGAGAACATAGTTAACTGTATACCCTGACGTCATCTTCCTAAAGTCGAAACACGACCGATGCAAGCGATGAGGCCCAGCGGAAAATATCCGATGGGCATAATCGCTTGCATCGGTCGTGATCCATTTCTGACACTTCGAATGGAGAACTTGGACAAATCTGATACAAGAAAGAGATTTTGCATTGTTCCCATCTCAAATCCTTAACCTAAAGTTCTTGAGAATATAGTTAACTGCATACCTTGACGTCATCTTCCTAAAGTCCAAACACGACCGATGCAAGCGATGAGGACCGACGGAAAATATCTGATGGGCCTTGTCGCTTGCATCGGTCGTGATCGACTTCTGACACTTCTAATGGAGAACTTGGACAAACTGACACAAGATAGAGATTTTGCATCAAGCCCATCTCATCTCCTTTTCCTTTAAATCATGAGAATATATTTTACTACATACTTGACCTCATCTTCCTCTTCAAGTCCGAACACGACCGATGCAAGCGATAAGGCCCAACGGAGATTATCCGTTAGGTTGTATCGCTTGCATCGGTCGTGGTCATTTTCTCACTTAATAAAATAGAGATCTCGGACAAAAACTTTAATTGATAGAATATATCAAACAACATACCTTGACCTCATCTTCCTCCTCAGTGAGCTCTTTTGAGTCAATACAAATTGTTCCTTTGTCCTCAGCGACATCCAAGAATGAATAGCCACGTCCAAACGAGTATATTCCAAGTTGCTTCTGATGCTCATCAAACTCTTCATCAGCAAGTTTTGGCTTCTCTGAGATAGCTTTCTCAAAGCATTTTGAAAGAGCTTGTGATGAATCTTTGAATTCTTCATTAGACAAATCCAAATCAAGACGCAAAAATTCCTCTCTTCTTTCTCCTTTCTTATTGATGAATCTCCTTGCAACTTCTTCTGCCTCAGCTATAGCTGCAAGACAGTAGTCCTCCCTTAGATTGAAAAGTTCCTGAATGTAAAATAGAGGTATGAACTCTTTCCCAGAGATAAAGTAAAAAGGTAGATTTGGGAGAAGTAGGGACTTCTCAGACACTTGAACTTCTTCACTTGGCTCCCTTATTGCAGTCTCTGCTTTAAAAGTGGCCACATCAAAATCTTTGACCTGCTCTTCTTCTGCTTGGAGATTGATCTCCTCAACAATCTCCATGACACCTTTCATAGTTTTTGAGCTAGCCTCAAGTGCCAGCTCTAAGCAAGGCTCGTCTTCATCATGAACATTTTCCTCCCTTTCAACTAAGATATGATCAAGCCATATCAAGAAAGCAATGTTTAAAGGGAGCAAGCAGCAGTCCTTTTCATGCTCTGGGCATAAATCAAGCTTCCCTGGCAAAGGGGATATCCTTCTGCATTTTCTTGTGATTTTAGCCCTATCTATTGGATCCTTCCCAAAGATGTGAGGATGGACATAGGTTTTCTGAGAAATAGAAAGGATCCTCCCATCGACCAACCCCAAGAAAATCTCCCACTCATCCTTAAGAAAACTTTTCGAGTTCTCTAAGAGTTTTTCAAAATCAATTTCGGGGTTGAATATGGTCATTGCATCAGGAAAATAATCTACACTTAAACCCTCTTGAACCATGAAATCAAGAAGTTTCTCTGATGGAGAGACACTAAGGATCTCATTCATTACCTCCATCTAAGCTGCAGCTTCTCTTGTATGTCTATTAGGAGAACACAACCGATGCAAGCGACTAGAGCGAGTCAACGTTGGTCAAACGGCGAAAATCACTTGTATCGGTCGTGTCGGCGACGAAAGAAAAATACACATGTAGGTGAGAAATTCTCTGAAGGTTGAAAGTTTGAGTTTGTGAAGAAATAGGTATTTATAGGCGAGGAGGGAACAAACGGTCGAATGAGGTGGACCAATCACAGAGTGCCACGTGGCAACGTGTACATTGCCCGATGCAACGGATAGATGACGTGGACCAATCAAATCATGCCACGTGGCAAAAGACGTTGGAATTCGCAACGGGTATCTGACGTGGACCAATCGGCGCATGCCACGTGGCACAACGGTCAACTCAGTTTTGGGACCTATTTAAGCTTCCCTATTCATTTGCTTTTTTTTTTTTTGTCAACACTTTCCAAGCGTGGAGGTTCCATTGTCACCAAGTTTTTTGGCTACTTCACAATTTCTATAGAGAGCGCTCTCTCCGTAAGGTAATGTGGACACGACCGATGCAAGCGATTAGGGACATCCGAGATTTTTGGATAATCCGAATCGCTTGGATCGGTCATGTTTTTTAAATAGCATCGTCCTTGATCATACCTTGCAAATTTTGGTTCCTTTTGTGTTGCTTGAGTATAACGCATTGTTACCTTTATTTTAACTTCTATTTATTGAAATATGATGATGAATTCAGGGACGACCGATGCAAGCGATGAGTGACATCCGGGCATTTACGGATGACTCTTATCGCTTGGATCGGTCGTGTCTCTAGTGAGGAGGGAAGAAACGGTCGAATGAGGTGGACCAATCACAGAGTGCCACGTGGCAACGTGTACGTTGCCCGATGCAACGGATAGATGACGTGGACAAATCAAATCATGCCACGTGGCAAAAGACGTTGGAATTCGCAACGGGTATCTGACGTGGACCAATCGGAGCATGCCACGTGGCACAATGATCAACTCAGTTTTGGGACCTATTTAAGCTTCCCTATTCATGTCCTTCATTTCTTTCTGTCAACACTTGCCAAGCGTCGAGGTTCCATTGCCACCACGTTTTTAGCCTACTTCACAATTTCTATAGAGAGCGCTCTCTACGTAAGGTAATGTGGACATGACCGATGCAAGCGATTAGGGACATCTGAGATTTTTGGATAACCCTAATCGCTTGGATCGGTCATGTTTTTTAATATCATCGAGTCCTTGATCATAGCTTGCAAATTTTGGTTTCCTTTGCTATGATGAAAAGGAACGTCCGAGATATGGAAACCAAGACATTAAAGATGCTGCCTTGCTTACTATAAAGAAAAATATGAACAGCGAGACAGAAGAGTCAGCTTCTCAAATCCTGGACATGCATGTGGGGATCTTTTTCGAGGAGCAGGACACCAGTGGGGGGTTTCGTGAGATATAGGTGTGGGAGGTCTCCATCAAAAAGGAGGAAGCGGGTTCTGCTAGTAGAGGATTTGAGAAGCTGACTCTTCTGTCTGGCTGTTCAAATTTTTCTTTATAGTAAGCAAGGCAGCATCTTTAATGTATTGGTTTCCATATCTCGGACGTTCCTTTTCATCTCGTGCCTCTGATAGTGGAAAGAGTCATTGATTATAGTTTTCCAATTATCTTTATCTTAGTGATAATTGAGTATTTTGCATTGTCAGATATTATTTATTGATATTTGATGATTAATTTAAAGACGACCGATGCAAGCGATCAGGGACATCCGGGCATTTCTGGATGACTGTTATCGCTTGCATCGGTCGTGCCTCTGATAGTGGAAAGAGTCATTGATCATAGCTTTTAGAGAGTAAGTTTTGACAGTGGAATATTCCACTTTTCCTAATTCCTTGCCTAAAGATTGATTTTTTGCAGAGTATGGCTAGAACCAAAAAGACAGCAAGGAAGTTGTACCCTGAGGGTCAGGACAAGAATGCCCAAGGGGAAAATGTCCAGGAGCAAAATTCCCAGAAGGTTCAAGCCAAAGTGCCAGACCAGCCTTCAAAAAAAAGGGTCAACTACCATGTTAAGTCTTTGAGGGAAATAAGAAGAGCCCAAAAGTCTGTGGGATTGTTGATCCCAAGACTTCCATTTATGAGAGTTGTCAAGCAGATCTCATCCAACCTCTGCTCTTTGATGAAGACCTCATCCTTTGTCAATGTGAGGTGGCAAACTCAAGCACTGCTATGCCTGCAAGAAGCTGCAGAGGACTTTGCTATTGATTTCATGAATGATGCCTACTTATGTGCTGCTCATTCTCATAGGGTAACTTTGATGGCGAAGGATTATGTTATTGTTTCAAGAATAAGATATAAGTTTGATAAAGCTCTGGTTCCTATTGATCACCACGACAAAAAATTCTTCGATATTTTAAATATACCTCCAGCTCGAGCACCTAAAACAACAGTTGTCATTGAAGAGATCAACGCTCAAGTCACTCATGATCATGAGACTAGAGCTGCAGCAAATAGTGAGGAGGAGAGGAAAAAGCAGGGATTATTTACAGAGGAAAGTGCCATCTTAACCCAGATTCAAAAGTTACAGAAAGCAAATAAAGAGCTCCTCAAGAAAGGAGATGGGCAGGTTATAGTAAATGTTGCAATGCCATGGCAAAGTGAATTGTTTCTTGACATTAGACCTGAAGATAACAAAATGTTGAGGGAGCTTCATCTTGAAATATCAGATAGTGTGGTCAACATTTCACTCAGGTATATCTAGAGGCCTTAAAATGCTTTTGTTTTGCATAATTTTCTAGTTCCTTAACTGCATTTTTATTTCTTGATTTGTAGGGTTCTTCTTCAACAATGTGAGGAAAAGGTTCAAAGAAAAGTATTTATTTTAGATCCTCTAGTGACACAATGTTTTTTACATAAACATGGAGATGCCAAGTCCTTTCTACGGGGTTTTACAGAAGAAGTAGAATGTGTAATTTACCCATACATTGAAAAGTAAGTATTCATCTTCATTTTGGAAACATATTTGTTTCATTTAAGAAAGTATATTTACATGCAACTCATTGACAGGGGCCATTGGAGTTTGATTATTGTGGACTTCAATGCATATCAAGCTCTTTTCCTAAATTCTCTTCCATCACAGCATGGGAATTGCAAAGTAAGTTACTATACATTTTGTTGTTCTCTATTTTAAAGCCATGCCCCGTTTTGATTTTCACTTTACAATGCAGTGCTGCAAAGCTTCTCAAGATGCATATTGATCAGAATTTTCCAGGAATAGCTAAAATGAATGAACAAAAGCAATTTGGATACAGCCAAATTCATGTGCCATTGCAGAGAGACTCAACATCATGTGGCTGGAGAGTGATTGCAAATGCTGTAAGATTCTTGGAAAGAAGGTTCTACAGTCCTGGATTGAATTTATCAGACTACCCAGATGCATGGATCATCTTGATCAGAGAGAGAGCAATAAATAGTATCATGAAACATGCAATCTGCCCACATGATCCAGACTCACCTCCACCCCCTCCACCTGATAAAAAACAGTCTGAAGATAAAAAGAAAGGGCTTCCTCTTCACTCACCACTAAAGCATATGAACAACATAAAGAGTCAAGCTGAAAGCTCCAAAAAGGGACAGAAGCAACAGAGAAAGCAAGGCTCTAAAAAGGATAGAAAGGGTTAAATCAATTTTTGAGTCGTAGATTGAAATCAATTGTAAAGCCAACCGAGGTTGGAATATTTATTTTTTAACAAATTGTATGTAGTTATGCCAATCTTCATCTGGAAGATGGTCACAGTTGTATTGAACCTCTTGAGAGTTTGACAAAAGTTCACTGGATGGTCCAATTAAATTTATTTATGTCACAATTATGAATGCATTGTGGGTTTTTTACTTCATTCTTGTTGGAAAGTGTTTAAATTCGAGAATTTACAGGACGTAAAGAATTAAGAGGACACGACCGATACAAGCGATATGGGGAATCGGAGAATCTTGGATTGCCCCTATCGCTTGCATCGGTCGTATTATCCATTTCATCGTTGTTGCTAGTTTTTATACTCGTGAGTCAAATCTTTACGCAATGTCACTTCTTGAAGTCTCCCGCGATAGTTTGCTAACACGACCGATGTAAGCGAAAAGGGCCATCCGACAATTTCAGATTGCACTAGTCGCTTGCATCGGTCGTCTTCACTTATCTCGTCTCCTCTGCTTTATGCCTTGAGACATGCTCTTCTAATATTGAAATACCAAACCTTGGATTGGAATTTGCACCAAGTTCTCCACTCTCTCTTATATTACTTGGTAGTTTGCATTTGTACCATGATAATTTCTCTCGCGGTAGTTTGCTAACACGACCGATGTAAGCGATAAGGGCCATCCGACAATTTCAGATTGCCCTAGTCGCTTGCATCGGTCGTCTTCACTTATCTCGTCTCCTCTGCTTTATGCCTTAAGACATGCTCTTCTAATATTGAAATACCAAACCTTGGATTGGAATTTGCACCAAGTTCTCCACACTCTCTTATATTACTTGGTAGTTTGCGTTTGTACCATGATAATTTCTCTCACGGTAGTTTGCTAACACGACCGATGTAAGCGATAAGGGCCATCCGACAAATTCAGATTGCACTAGTCGCTTGCATCGGTCGTCTTCACTTATCTCGTCTCCTCTGCTTTATGCCTTAAGACATGCTCTTCTAATATTGAAATACCAAACCTTGGATTGGAATTTGCACCAAGTTCTCCACACTCTCTTATATTACTTGTTATGTGTACCATGATAATTTCTCTTGCATTACTTGAGGACAGAAAAGTTGGATAGAATCAAATTATTTAGCTGAGACTAGTGTGCACCTTTGATAGACTATAATTATTAAATTGAAATTAGAGATTCAATTCTAGATCTCTTCTTCATCTAGAATTAACTTATGCAAGTTCCTGTATAATTATTTCTTAGTCATCAATTCACTCCTGTAAAAAAAAATCAATGGAAATATGAAATTAAGGACCTAAAAAATATCTAAGACATTTAAAATTAATAATTTAACACACATTGTTTGTAACCATCCTGCCAAGAAAATTCAATGGAAGTATCAATAGAAGCTTCTATTAGATGAAGATACATTATGTAAGAATGTCAGGGTTAACTTGTTACAATCTTAAAGGTTGGAACTTAATCACCCTTGGTGGCAGGCAGCTTATGCAAGATAATGATTTCTCTGATCTAATGTTAACTATTGCATCATCAATTGAGAATCTACACTGAGATGATACCTCATCAAGGTATTCTAGAAGCTCCCTTACATTTCTGAGATTCCAATTTGCAGTGACAATTATTTTCCTTGATTGAAAATCTGGATGAATCAATACTTCTAACTCAAATTCTGGACAGCTCTCCTCTGAGTCCAAGGCTATCCAAAGTCCAAGCTTTTTTTTCCACCTTCTATAGTCATATCCTAGAACCAGAGATTGTCGACATATCTGATATGAGATTGAAAGAGAATTGGGACTAACTTTACATAAAATAATGTCACCTAGCTTTTGAACTTCTTTGCTATCCCATTCCCTACCTAAAACATCATCAATCTCTGAAATAGGGACTCTCCTATTCAACCACATTGTTTTTGTTTTCTGTAATAACATGTTTTTAAAGCATGCTACTAAGACATGAATAGGCAAAAACCATTGAATCTTTATCCTTCTCGAAATTCGGCCTGCTGACATTGCCTTCTGGATGTCAAATTTAATTTTGCAGAGAAAACTTGAAACTGTTGAATGATCAGGAGCATCCCAATCTAATGAAGAGATGCAAGGACTAGGTACGTGTACAAGAATTCCATAAGAACTCCTCCCTGACGGCACTTGATAATCTGCATAATGGACAAATAACTCTATGCTATTGAAGAATTGAACAGATTTCTCTGCATACATGAGTTCTGCATATTCCTTATGAAGAACTCTGAATGTTCCTGTTAAACATTCAACAGGTTGCCATTCCACAATATTGGAAGGAAAGATATCTGCAGTACAAAAACATATGTTTCATTATACAAAATCAACTGGAATGATAGAAGAGCATTGTCAAACTTCACTTACAGTACGAAGGGAATTGCAGTTGATTTTCTAGAACAAGATCCTTAGCGGTGTACACATGTTGTACTCGTGCAAACCAACCGCATCTCTTCAATTTGAAACTGAGAATACGTCCCTTCCAATGGTTTCTTGTGTTGTCTCTTTTGGCACGCTTGACTTTATGGACACCTCTACAGCTAGGAAGCATAGTAACCCAGTCATTTACTTTCACAGAAAGAGGTTTCCACAAAGAATCCTCTCTTCTGTTGTAAACCTCACATGAAGTTACGCGATTGGAAGGACGACGAGAAGAAGAAGCCATTTGAACTTAGGAGAAGAAGAATGTTCAAAGCGAGAAACCGACGTTCACAAATTTTGGCAGTATTTATAGAAAAAAAGGCTTTGTACACGTGGAAACTTTTGATTTGATGTTAACCCTGTCGTTGAATGATCATGACATTTTGTGAACCCAAAAATATTTCGTATCTTCAAAAATCAATTCCTTCTTGGAAATTCGAGAATATGCTTTGTGTAGTGTGCAAAAGTATCTTTTTTTGCATCAAACCGAAAAATTGTACACTGAATACGAGACTCTTCATCACTTTAGCGGCGCTTTGAAAGAAAATTGTATTAAAAAAAGAAATTCTCCATACGGTTAAAAGAGACAGCAATGTTATATTCTTGTACACGTGGAAAGACGCTATTTGTCAATTTCCTTAATCTCTCATTAGCAAACAGCCCCTTTTCGGCCGTTTTTCGCCCTAATGTGCTGCAGCTGCAAAGAATTCAACAACTAAAGGTTCAAAAGGTGAAAGCTTGAGGATAAAGCTTGAGAAGAAGGTCATACGACAACAAGGAAGACAAAAGGAGTATTATTCGTAGTAAATGTACATCTATTACTCATAAAGATTGAAGAATTCAATATACAGGTGAAGAAAGGTTGGGAGATTCTCTTCAGATAGAGAAATTGGATAGAGAAAACTATCGAGCATGGTCAATGAGGATAGAAGCTCATCTAATGAGCAGAGACTTGATAGCTTACATTACAGGTGAAGAAGAAAAGCCTCAATTCAAAGATCCTAGTGTTCCAACTAGGGAGGAATTATCAGATTTGAAGAATTGGATGAAGAGAGATGCTCAAGCTAGGAGCATTATCTATATGGCAGTCAATGACTACTTGCTACCTCACATTAGAGGTCTTGAAAGTGCAAGTGATATATGGAATGCTTTGGAGGAGCATTTCCAAAATACCACAAAGTCTTGGAAGGCATCCTTGTGGGCAGAATTTACCACATTCAAGAAGAAGGCCTCTCAATCCATCTCAGATTATGTAACCATAATGAAGGACATTGCAAATGCATTAGGAGCAGTTGATGAAGACATTGAGGAGGATAAATTGGTAAGGCAAATCCTCACAGGTTTGAGAGGTGATGACAAATGGAAGCCATTCATTTTGTCTACTGAATTATCACTTGATCATTTTACTCCTGACTTAAATCAGTTGCTAGGACATATGTTAACCTTTGAGCAGGATGTCAAAGGTGAAGGTGACAAGAGTACAGGTCATGCAATGTATTCAAAGGATAAGAAGAAAATAGCAAAGGGAAACAACAAGCAAATGAAGATGAAGGCACAACTAGTCAAGCCAACTTCCTAAGAGGAAGAGGAGGTGGCAAAGGTAGAGGAAGAGGAAGGAATAATAAAGATGGAGTCAAAGCTTGCTGGATTTGTGGTAAGATAAATCACTTAGCTAATGATTGTTGGCATAATACTCAGAGTAATGGTGGATATAATCAGAACTTTAATTCAAGAGGAAGAGGTGGCAGAAATCAAAGAGGTAACTTTAGAGGAAGAGGTAGTAGAGGTTACTTTGGAAGAAATGTAGGTAGAGGATTCCAAAGTCAACAATACAACAATACCTACTACAATTATGCTTCAGATCAGAAGGAGGATTCAACATTGATAATGAATGCAACTTGTGAAAGGCAAAGTGAAGACCAAAGAGTCTTCTACATTGACTCAGGGTGTAGCAATCACCTGAGTGGTAACATAGCACTGATGACTGATTTGGAAAATAAGGTAACTAATCATGTAGTTCAAACAAGTGAAAATACAAAGCACAATATGAAGTCAATTGGATCAGTGAAGGCCAAGGATGGAAGTAATCCCTTGAGTAAGGTCTTGTATGTTCCTACAATTCCTAAGAATCTGATAAGTGTAGGACAAATTGTTGAAAAAGGTTATGAAGTTAGATTCACTAATGAAGGAGTGTTTGTGGAAGACCCTAGCAATGGGTATAAACAGATTGTTTCAGGGAAGAAAGAAGGTAGATTGTTCACATTGAAGATTCAAGCTAATGTTGGTCATGCCTTGTTCACTTATGGAGGACATAAGATCTTTGAGTTAGATCTTTGGCACAAGAGGCTTGGACACTTCAATGAAAGAGGTATCAAAGATATGATTAACAATGGTTCAGTGCTTGGATTGCCTAATGTTGCAGGTCAACATATGACATACAGATGTGATGCATGTCAATTAGGTAAGACTCATAAGCAATCTTACTCCAAGCATGGTTTTATGTATTCAGAGAAGCTTGAGTTGGTACACACAGATGTGTGGGGACCATTAAAGGATTTCAGTATCAATGGTTCAAGGTGCTATGTGATTTATGTTGATGATGCTACTAGATGGATCACTATCTATGTGATCAAAGATAAGTCAGAAGTATTCAATACATTCAAACATTACCATGTGTATGCAGAGAGAATTACAGGTCATAAGTTGAAGAGACTAAGGTCCGATGGAGGGGGAGAGTATTTCTCTAATGAGTTCAGTGATTACTTGTGGAATGCAGGTATAAAAAGGGAAATTACTTGCAGGTACTCTCCTCAATAAAATGGTGTAGTAGAAAAGGAGGAATAGAACTCTTGTTGAGTTTGCAAGGTCCATGATGAAGGAGAAAAATTGCCCAAATTATTTGTGGGCTGAGGTTGTAAATACAGCTACTTATTTGGTCAATAGATTACCATGTAAAGCTTTGCAGGGTATGACACCATATGAGGCATGGTGGGGTAAGAGACCTACATTAGACCATTGCAAAGTATTTGGATGTTTGGCATATGCATATGTGCCATCACAATTAAAACACAAGTTAGAACCTAAAGCTGAAAAGTATGTATTCATTGGTTATGATGATAAGCAGATGGGATATAGGTTGTGGATTCCATCCACAAAACAATTTCTAGTGTCAAAAGATGTTACATTTGATGAGCAAGGTACTTGGTATGCAGGTACAAACAATATTTATGCAGGTGATGAAGAAGTTGTGAATCAAAAGAAAGATAAATCAAAAGTACAGATATTAGATGAAGAGGAAAACAATGAAGTGCAGGTTGAAGTTGAAGAAATGCCAAGATTTGATCCTGAGTGTGATGAACCAAAAACTTCAAGAAATGGAGAACTCAGAAGGTCTACAAGGCACAAATGGAAGATTATGCTTATATGGTAAAGGCAAATGAAGACCCTTCTACATATGAAGAGGCAAAAGGTAAGGAAAATTGGGACAAAGCTATGCAGGAAGAGTATAATGCATTGATGGAGAATCAAACATGGGAGTTGGTTCCTAAACCAAATAGCCAGAAGATCATTGGATGCAAATGGGTCTACAAGACAAAGAGGTTTGCAGATGGAAGTGTGTCTAGGTATAAAGCTAGACTTGTTGTGAAAGGGTTTGCTCAAACATATGGTATTGATTATGATGAGACCTATAGTCCTGTGGCAAAGATGACAACCATTAGGACACTCATAGCTATTGCTACATGTAAAGGTTGGAAATTATGTCAATTAGATGTGAAGAATGCTTTTTCGAATGGTTATATTTTAGATGATGTTTTCATGGAGCAACCCCAAGGATTCAGAGATGGAAGGTATCAAGATCATGTATGTAAGCTCAAGAGAGCTTTGTATGGTTTGAAGGAGGCCCCAAGGGCATGGAATTATAGACTTGTGAAATTCTTGAAAGAACTTGAATTTCAAGTATCTAAAGCAGATAGTAGCTTGCTTGTTAAAGCAAGTGATGATGGGTTCATTTACATGTGCATATATGTTGATGATATAATTCTTACAGGTACAGATGAGAAAGGCATTCAAAGCCTAAAGAAGCAAATGGAGAAAGAACTCAAGATCAGTGATTTGGGAGACTTGTCATACTTCTTGGGCATGGAGATCTCATACACTCAACATGGAGTGTATGTAACTCAAGAAAGGTATTTGAAGAACTTGTTGATCAAGCTTAAGATGAATGATTGCAGGGTAGCACCTACTCCAATGGAGGTGAATCACAAATTGAGCAGATATGGTGGAGAAGAGTTTAAGGATATGAAGCTATATCAGAGTTTGGTTGGTAGTCTTATCTATGCTACATTAACTAGACCTGACTTGTCATATGCAGTTGGAGTATTGTCTCAATTTATGCATTGTCCTAGAAACGAACATTGGATTGCATGACAAAGAGTGTTGAGGTACATTAAGGGTACACTCAAAGAGGGTTTGTATTATGGTTTTACATTAGATACAAACATCAAAATATATAGTGATGTAGATTGGGCAGGTAATCCTGATGATAAGAGATCAACATATGGATATTTGTGTTATGTGGGAGATAAGTTAATCTCTTGGTGTTCAAAGAAGCAACATACAGTTGCTTTGTCATCTACAGAATAGAGTACAAAGGTATGGTTGAAGCTGCAAAGGAAGTGATATGGCTTAAGACTCTCATGAAGAGTTTTGACACCATACAGAGTATACCTATCATTCATGGAGATAATATGAGTACATTGTATTTAGCTGCTAATCCTGTTTTTCATGCCAGGACTAAACACATTGAGATTCAGTATCACTTTCTAAGAGAGAAGGTGATGGATAAAGAGATTGAAGTCATACATACTTAAACAAAAGATCAGATAGCCGATATGCTAACAAAAAGCTTGGATGGACCAAAGCTATAGAAATTCAAGGACATGGCAAGCATAAAGAAGATAGAGAAAACCTCAATTGATGATTGGGGGGGAGTTGTTGGTGCAAGAAAATCAACAATTGATGTTTTGATATGGAAATGAAGTCAAGGATTTGAGAAGAGAACAAGTTGTGAAGCATGAAGGAAGGACATATTCAGAAGTTGAAAGATGTGTACACATATGTACATTATTTCAGAGATAGTTCACTTATATCTTTGAGTAGTCATAAGCTTGTAAATATTTTGCCTATATACTATGGAAAAAATGTCGGGATAAGTGTGAGAGAGCATGAGAATAGAGTAATCAGGAGTTGTGAGAGTCATTAGACATCTTAGAAGTGAGTTAAGACTCTCTCATCACTCAGTTGTAAATTTCTCAGAAATGAAGAAAATGTTGCGCCCGATATTTCTGAGTTTTCTCCTTCTATGTTAGATCTTTTGTGAAATGCTTTTGTACAAGTCTAAGTCTATAGGTGATTGACCTCTGTACAAATTTTCAGCTTCCAATTATGATCAGGCTGAGAGAATTGAGTGTAGGAACCTTTGCATATGTAAATGAGAAGAAGTGAAGTTACAAGAGGCGCAAAATTTGATATGAATGTTTTGATCAATTCTCCTTCCACAGTGTAAAGTTTTGAGCAAGCAAGCACGCAATCTTTAAGTTGGAAGGTAAGCTATTTGTGGCTAAAGGCATTTGCAGAAATGGGTCCTAGATTGAGAGAACCAAAGGTTTAAAGTCATAGGTGTCTAAATCAACTTCTTAGAAGAACAGTTTCAGACATAGGTGACTTGTTGAGATCATTTCTCAAGATCTACTGAATCTTTTGGAGTGATTCAACTTGGAGAAGATGCGCAATCTATAGATGACACCTTGTACAAAGTTTGATAAAAAACTTTACACATTTGAAAAGGCAATGAGTGAATTATGTGCATCAGACTTTCTGTGTAATCACCTTCTTCACAATTTGTTCAGGAATTTGAGAATTGAGTATTAATCTTCTAAAATTGGTAAAGGTTTGAGTTATTCTTGTTATAGAGGTGCTCTAAATACAAGAGTAACTTGTTCTTTTGGAGATTAACACTCTCCATCAGATGCATCATCTAAGCCCACAATGGGTAATTGGTACCGTCCAACTTATCCTCAATAACCAACATGCAGAATACATCACTGCTTTTAGCCATGGCTGCTGACTAAGATACCCTGATGCAAAAAAATGACTGTATTGGAAAAAGTTGAATGCTGAACTACCCTGATGAGTTCTACTAAATCTGTAGTAGACTTCGAGGTACTTATACTAGTGAACGGAAACTTGTATATATATTTGGCATAAAAAGAAGAAATAACTTGCACAAGTGATATGATAGTGCATTTGGAGGGTAAAATGAGCTCACCAAATATCATGCGATTTTGAGACTGTGACCGGACGGGTGTCGACGATGCCCTAGATGAAGTGGCAACCTACTTTGATACCAATTGTTGGAGTTCGAGGTCTGTGAAAGCATGCAAACAGCACAAGGAAGAAGAAGAAGCTTGGAGCACAACACACAATACGGAATGTATTACCACTAGAATGTACAAAGATAAGTGACATGTTAAGGCAATAGGCATATATACAAGCCGGGGAAAAGAAACCTCCTAAAGAGAAAAAGAAGTGCCCCAGCGGTTCTAGTGTATTCACACACATCACTACCTAAATATATCAACACATTCATCTCTAGAGTTGTTCTTTCAAAGTTAAAGCTTGGAGAGTAAGGGCTTCCTGAACCTCCATTGAAAAAGGTTCCATTGAAAAAAAAAGGAAAAGCTTTCAATGTAAAGAGGCGTAACTGTTACAGGCAGACCACAATGTCACCACATGAGTCAAACAACTGTGCATTGTGTGTTGACGTCCGTGTTTCCGCCTGAAGGACAAAAGCTATCGCTCAAGAGTTCCATTCCCTGTGGAATTATGCAGAGCATGCAAGCAATGCTGGTCTCCTATGATGCATTAACGAGCTTGCGGCATGGCTCTATCGCGTTAACGAATCGTTTGTCGTCTAACTTTAGGACTCGTGAGATGCATTAACGAGCTTGCGGCAACGGATTGAAAAGAGAGACAAAAGCGTATCTTATTCATATGCGCTCAGCTATCCATTGGGTGGCCTATTCGTGAGGAAGGGATCTGTCGTTGTCTCTCTTACAAATAATTCATCTCTAGACTGCGAAAGGCAGTAAAGAAGAAGAGTGCGAAGCGCATGAACTACGCATCCTTTGCACCTATGTACAGTCGCATGGATGATATGCACTACAGCATAAGCCCCCTTCAAAACCCATCTGTTACTTTTCCTTTGTATCAGCACTTTGGGCCATCCTACTTTGAGAGAGAGAGAGAGAGAGAGAGAGAGAGAGAGAGAGAGAGAGAGAGAGGATGGCCTATAGTATCCGTTGCATCAATGACGGAGCCTCCGCGGTGCGTCTTTGTCGTGCTCAAACTGAAATCCATAGACTAACTGGAGTGACTGTGCCGAAAGCATGGAAGCAACATCTTTCTGCGCCATAACTTTTCACGGGGCATCTCTGCCTCATCTTTGGTAACATCGACATAACGTCGCGAGAGAGAGAGAGAGAGAGAGAGAGAGAGAGAGAGAGAGAGAGAGAGAGAGAGATTCCACAAACGTTGTGCATCGCCTTTTGCTTTGCCAATTATGTGCACTTTCTGTCATCATGCGCATCGGCTCAAAACCAAATTATGTTTGACTCACGCGGTATTATCGGCGTCATGATGTCTATGGCGAACGAAACCTACAGTGAACGAAAAAACACACATTATTCGAACTTTTCAGTAACGGCTTATTATAATTGATGTTTTAATTTTGAGAGAAACAAAAGGTAAGATATGTATTAATAGGAACAATTATATATAGTACGAGTACGAGTAACGTACGAGGGCCAAGCAGCAGTCCCTCACTTTATCAAAGTAAAGAAATTGTTTGTTTATCAAAGTAAAGAAATTGTTTGTGGTGTGTAGAAGTGCAAGAGACACAAGGAGCACAAATGCACCAAGACACATAGAGAAGACAGATGGTTGGAATAGCTCACTCTATTGATGATGAATTGGACTGAACTAAAAGCTGAATAATACTCCTGAGTACAAAGTACTATCACATATGAGTGAATCATGTATTTGGTAACATGGGGGAAAAACCTCTACTAGCACTAGCGTAAAAAGTGTCCATTTATAGGGAAAATGTTCACATCAAAGCTACTTGAGGAACACATAAGTGTAACAAACCCTCCTGGACGAATGATGTGAATACATACAATAAGTGACAAATCAGCTCCCACAAGGCAATAAGCCTAAAGCTTTGCAAAAAGCTTCAAACTTTTCTCACAGAAGAGCTTTGGTGAATATGTTTGCCACATTACCTTATGTAGGCACACATACCAAATCCATATCTCTTGCGTGAAGACACTCTCTCACATAGTGATAATGTACCTCAACATGTTTCGTCTTTGCATGAAAAATTGGATCGCATGCAAAAGCCAATGCACTGCAACTATCGGTGAGAATATGCATAACAACATCAATATCCGTGCAAACATCCATCAATAAGCATCTCAACCATATATAGTCCACGTAGCTGTGAAAAATTCCTTGTAATTAGCTTCACAATTCGATGTCACCATTGTAGGTTGCTTCTTCGTGAACCAAGATATGCATGACTCTCCAAGGAAAAATTAATTACCACTAGTGGACATGAGTATCATGACAACTAGCCTCTTTACTATTTGTAAAAACATGCAAGCATTGCTGAATGTCTCTACCGTAAAAGAGACCCGAGCTTAAAGTTCCTTTGAGCAAGAGATACAAACCATTACATAATGTATTGGAAATCACAATAATACCACCATTGCTGAAATCATGAAACCATACACATGTACATAAATTCCGGCTTTGGCAATCAAGGAAATTGAAATTAAGCTCTTCTTGATACTAGATACATACAATGCATTCTTCAATAGAATCAAACCCCCATTTTTAGTGGTAAGCTCAATCTTGCCTATAAAAATTATAGAATTAGATCCACTGGCTGCACACACCACATGTCCTCCTTTGGGTGCATCTGTTATGGGCTTTGAAGCATCACTATCAAAGAATCAATCCGAATTAGCCTCACTCACAACCATACCTTTAGAATGCAATGATCCATCATAATGACATGTACAAACACATGACCAAAAATCTTGAGCCATGTTGGCTTCATCATTCGTTGCATTTAAGGAATTTTCAACAATGGGCGTGATAGATTCCTTCTTCTTTTCATTGCGCTTAACAAGCTTCCGACATTCATCAATAGTATGATCAGACTTCCCGCAATATTTGCACCTCTTCTTCTTTTGGAAATCAACATCATTAGAGGAATGAGTGGAAGAGGAAGGTTGAGGCTTTCGTTTTGATAAAACCAAAGCTAAATCATACTTGCTTTTCCCTTTTTTTGAGATAGTAAGTGCTTGCATTCTCCCTCAATCAAACCACCTCAATCAAACCACCTCAATCAAACCACCTCAATCAAACCACTCTTATTAACTCTAGATTGTTCTTCTTCCAAAAGAAGAGACATAACCTCATCAAATGCAAACACATTAGGATTCCCATTTGCAACCAAACACAGTGTAGTGCTAGATATTTGAAAAGATTATGGTAATCCTTTGAACAATGTAGAGATCATGAGTGATGCATCTGGAACAAGCTCATCTATGTTTTCCAATTGCTCTTTCAAGTCTTTGATGTGTGTCACATAAACATCCACAAACTCATTTAAAGCCATACATACATCCTCGATTTTCTTTCTTAATTATGCAACACGTGCTTCATTACACATGGCATACAAAGAAGCAAGAGTGTCCCATGATTGTCTTGATGTAGAACATGACTGAATATGTGGAACTATATGATGCTTCACATAAAATGCAATAAATGAATGAGCTTGAGCATCTTTTCCATCCCATCTAATTTTCTCCTATGTATGTGGATAAGGAGTAACCACTGTACTTGAAGAAGAAGCTCCATTTGTGATAGGAGACTGTGAAGTGGAAGAACCTATGGGCCTTTGATCTACATCTACCACTATGTTCCATAGTTTTTTCACAACAAGAATATGTTTCATCTAAGACTACATTGGATAGTTGGTCCCATCAAACTTTTCTTCATCTTACTAATTTAGAACAAGAATGTCATAAAATCTTAACTTCAGCAAAAGCTAAAATGAATGCTAAAATTTCAGCTCAAAATCCATCACTCTAATGGCGATTCTGACTACATGAATGGCTTCCAAATGGGGATAAACCCTTGACAAATCATTTTTTCAAGATACAAGGAGTAACACTGAGAGGTACAATAGTTCCTCACTCTATGGAAGAGTCCATACTAAATCTGCTACTAGAGTACAATGACATGAGAGTGTTCCATAAAATGATAGACCTTTAGAGCAATCACAAAACTAGGTCCAATATCCACGTGCAAACAACAATCACAATATTTCCAAGTAACCAAGCTTATTAGCTCTAGACCTTTGATAGGTAATAAATCCTAGAATTTAGGTAACAAATCATAGAATTTTTGGGCATGCCAATAATTCACAAAAAGGTGGGCAAGATCCTCCTTACCACAGAAGCCACAATCCCCATTACTGATATTACATCTCCTTTCATTGTGTCCTATCTAAATACCATTATAGAGAATGAGCCATGGTAAGGTAGAATCTTCAATGCCAATAGGGAATGACCAAACATCTCTGAATCTATATCTCCATTGTTTAGGAGACCCTGATCTTCCACCTATCATTCAACTTGTCCATAGTATATTCAATTGAGACATTCTACTTCTTGAAGTGTCCATATATATCAGCAATAACAATGTATAGAATCAAAGGTCTCCTATTAGTATAACCATCAAGCCTATCCTTCAAGAGCTTTTTAAGCTCTAGTAATACATACTTGCAACTAAAATAAAGAATATTTAGATTTCCAATATAAGAATCATCCATAATCTAACCATTCTGCAGAAATTTTCCCCAAGTATCAAAACTTACTTTTTTGCACTTGTTTGCTTTGATGTTGATGACCTAGTTATCATTACGAGCACACCATCCTCTCCACATAGAATCCTGCAAATGGAAGGAAATATTAATAGAAAAATCAAGATGAATAATATAATTGTGCTTAGCTTCAAACAAGGCTTTCCACATGTTACACACTAGTCTACTACCAATAACGACAAAGATATGAGGAGAGAAAATGAGATCCCAGAGATTGTTATTAGTCCATGACTTATAATTCTGTAAGTCAAAGTTAGGAGAGCTTTTTTAAATTAAAGAAGTCCAAAAATATGAAGAGCTAGTGGATCTATATTCAATTTAGCAAACATAGTCTTAGCTATTTTAGTGGGATAGATAATCCCAAGCCTAACTTCTTCTCTTTTCATAAAACAAATTTAACCTTGGGGATCTTGGAGTAATGAGAATCACCTCCTTATAAAAATCTCTTTGAAAAATCAATGACCTACACTGAAAAGCTACTTTTTAGAAGGCATCTAGTAAGATAAAAAGTAAATGATCAAAGAAAAAATATAATGATTTAATAGAAACATTATGGGAAATATTTTGTGAAAAGGACATACATTTCAAGATTTTATTTATGAACTTATCTAACACCGAAATACATCTTTTTTGAAAAGAAACATGAAACTCCATAGGTATACCAAGCAAACAAACAATAGTCCCATCTTGGATAATGTCACAATCAAGCAGAACAATACATTGTGGAATAAGATTAATGAAAGACTTGAATGAGGTTTTATTATGATTAAATTGAGACCTAGTAGCAAGGCAAAAAATATCCAAGCATTTCAAGAAAGTCTCAACATACATATCCTCAGCTCTAGTTATCATGTTAGTGTCATCCGCAAACATTTGAAGACATAATTCGATGAGGGCATTAGGAATGTCAATTATTTTAATTGAACCAAAACTTAAAGAGACTCTTAACCAGTGTGTAAGAGCATCACTTGCAATAGAAAAGAGATGAGAGGCCAATGAACATCCTTGTGTTAGGGATCTATGCTAAAGGGGTTAGAAACATTCCCATTCATAGAGACTCTAGAGAAACCATTACCAAAAAGAATACTAGTGTACTTGTTAAAGCTCCTACCATTACCTGTATCATGCAAGGACTAAAGGATGAAGTTCCTATTCATCCTATAATAGGCTTTGCCAAAGTCCATTTTAAAGAAGAAATCATATTGATTATACTCTTTAGCATAGTCCATCCCTTCCTACAAAGAAATAATAGCATCAAGGGTGTATCTACCCCTCATGAAACCTTTTTGTTTATGAAGGCTAATCTTGTCCATAATGGGTCTAATTCCTCTAGCCAAAGAAGAGGAAACGATCCTATGAATAGAGGTCAAATAAGGTATTGTCATCTAGTTATTTATGTCATCCTTAGATCCTTTTTTATGAACAAGTATGATCACACCACTATTGATGAAGGTAGAAAGAATACCTTTCCTCACAACACTTGCCAAATCAAGAGAAGGAATGGGGTAAGAAAGTCTATAAGATCCAAAAACCTTTCATTAGGAATTCCATCAAGAATAGGATATTTAAAAGGTTTCAATTTACTAATGGTTTCTTTAACCTCACTTGAAATGAAGGGAATGTCTAGAATAGAGGTTATGTCATAAGGAATCATTTCTTTCCTTTTAAGAGCAATGAGGGCTCTGGTTCTCTGGGGTCCTCCCCCCTTGGAAGCCTAGAGAAAATAATGGTAAATAAGATGAAAGCCTGTTGCAAATTCCCTTAATATTGATAGCATTCCCACCTAATCCTCCATCAACATAGGAATAAAAGCTTCAACATTCTTCTTTTTCATCAATTAAAACATACTTTTATTAGGTTTATTAGTGTTATCAGCTCAAGATTCTCTTAATGAGACAAGAGCACCACAAGACAAGAGATAGTATTCATGTCTTAATTTATCTTGTAGATCAAGGATCATCTCACTATTTGGGTCATTAGGATGAGAAGCCCTAATATTATCAACCTTTTTAGATATCATCATTCTGATTTTGGATCTTATCTTTTTGGCCATCACCTTGTAATGAGTAAGAAAGTATGGATAAATTTAATAGATATTTCCCAAGCATTAAGGGAGAAACATTATTACTAAAGTGATGTATAAGGATATTTTGGGTCTTATCTAGAACACAAGGGATTCTGAGCAAGGAAGGATCAAGGTGAGGCTAGCAAGCTCCATCATTAGGTCAATTTCTATTCATCTTCATAATCAAAGTAGTATGGTTAGATATGTGGATGGTGAAGTCAAGATCATAAATAATTTGCCAAATCCATTGAATTTTAAATTTTATTGACTTCAAAGTACCCTCCATGTAGTCTAGCAGCTAGGTAATAATTCTTATTTCTATTATTTGAGGTATGCCCCATGTTATCAGACATATTGATCAAATTTTTAGTAAACATGTGGTTAAAAAAAGTAGAATTTTCACTCTCTTGGACAACATTATGCTTATTACCAAGTCTATCAATCGCGATGAGAGCTTAGTCATGTTGGAGAGAGAGAGAGAGAGAGAGAGAGAGAGAGAGAGAGAGAGAGAGAGAGAGAGAGAGAGAGAGAGAGAGAGAGAGAGAGAGAGCCCTCAGAAAAATTAATAAAGATGAGAGTGTGCTTGGACTACCCAATATTTCAAAGCAACAAATGATATACAAGTGTAGTGCATGAAAATTTGGAAAACTCACACAAGTAACCAATCACCTAGAAAGGATAAATACATGGAGGCTTGCTAGAGATCTTTCACAGAGATGCTATGGGACCAAGCAAAGATCCATCAATCTCAAGATCAAGGTATTATGTGTGATTTATAGATGATTGGAGCAGATGGACTAATCTATACTTCATGAAGCATAAGGAGTAAGTGTTCATATGTTTAAAGACGTATTTAACTCATGTGGAGAATCAAATAGATAAAACCCTAAAAAGACCAAGGTTTGATGGAGGGAGGGGTGGTATTTCTCCCTTAAATTGGATTCCTATTTGCAAGAGAGAGATTACTACTAGGTACACACCTAAACATAATAGAGTAGTAGAGAGGAGGAATAGGAACATTGTTGAGGCAACAAGGTCCATGCTGAATCAAAAGAAGTTACAAAATTAGTAATGGGTAGTCCGTTCTGACATATTTGATAAATAGAGTACCTTCAAAAGCTTTGGATTGTATGAACCCCTATGAAGCTTGGAATGGAAGGAGAGAAATCTTGGATCATTGCAAGATATTTGGGTGTATTTCATATGCACACATACCATCTCAAATCAAAGGTAAATTAGATCCTCAAGCAGAGAAGTGTATTTTTATAGACAATGAACTTAATAAAAAAAGGTTATAGACTATATAATTCTATCAGCAAAGGTTTTAAAGTCAGTAAAGATGTTGTTTTTGAAGAGAACAAATCATGGTTTCAAGATGATTGAAGGGAGATCAAGCTAGCGTACTATGATTTAGAAGAAGATTTTCCAACACTCTCAAGTAAGAGCACACATATACATGAACTCTTCATGTGCGTGTTCAGTTTCTCTTCCCGTTGTCCTCTCGGACGAATGTATCTTCGGTAGAGGTCTTTGCCAAAAAATATATGAATTCGAGAGGTATGTACTATCTCGATCTACCACACAGACAAACTTATGACTTGGATGAATCGTTATAAACTAGTAGAATACGCGAAACCAAAATAGTTGTGTTACTAGAAAAACGCATTACATACGTATTCCCCATAAAAAAAGATGTTTTAGTCTATGAGAGAATTAGAGAGTTGAGAAACCCAATTTTTCCTACTAAATACGGAACATCCTCTTATTATGCAAAGTGGGAAAGAGAAAGGAAAAACCCACCAAAGCTCCTAAAGACTACCTTTCGCACTTGTTCATAGAGGTAGGTCTCTTATGTAAAAGGTTGAAAAAGAAAGGAAACTAGAGTACGAGAACAATATATTCATGTGGGAATCCGTTTATGAACTAGTTTTAGATATTTGTAGTGAAGCATCTAATTCTAATATCCTAACATTAATGTATTGGGATTAACACTATGTACGCATGGAACCAAAAAAAAAAAAACTCCCATGTTATTCCAATATTGTTAATGAAAATACCCGGAATAGAATTTGATAACTCCTTCTTCTGTTCTCTATCAAAAAAATGATTTGGTTGATATATTTATGATAACGAGAAGGGATGTCATGCTATATGAAACTCTTATTGGTCTAAAGAACACTTATGCAAAAAGTAAAAACAAAAAACCAAGAAAGTAGAGCGCATGACAATATATTCATGTGAAAATACTTTTTTCTCATTCCCTCTCAACATAGAGAGAATATTAAACTCCATTACTCCATCAAATTAATGGGATCTCCATGCATATGCTTCCATGTAAGCCACAAGGATTTGGTGCACAATTATAAACGGAGAAACTACAATGTACTTACACCTCAATCGCTTATTTTCTAGGGTTTTAAAAAGAAAACATTCAAATTTTATAAATATCTAGGGTTCCAAGATATCAAAGAGAGAAACATGGGAATAAATATTCCATAGTAAATGTAGTCCCCCAACAGCAATGAAACTGGTATAGCAAGTCTCCATGAAATGTTTAAGTACAACTACAAGAAGCCTTTGCTTCCAATGGAAATTAATATTAAGAGATCCAAGGCCTCAACAATTCTTTAGCATAATATTTTCCATGATTGATTAGACTTTTTTTTTGAGCTCTCTAGCTTGTCTATTGTTTCTTTGATAATTTCAATTTATTCAACGGATATACCCACAAGAAAATGTCTTCTTACCTAAATCCTGTAAAAAAGCTTTAGATTTCATCGCATGTATATTCTATTCCTTTCATATCCTTACACATCTAGTTCTCTCCTGTTTATACTTGAGGCATGAGACATTTAAAAATGTTCTAAAGATACTTGACATTTAGTTCATGAATGAATACAAAGTCCTCTTGTGTTATAATTTACAAATGACATAAAATATATAAAGCCTCGAGTGCATGCATCCCTTTTAGGTCCCCATTAGTCTATGTTCACAAAAACAAGTATATTTCGTGGTATATGTGTGATTCTTTTGAGTTGAATCCTGATTTTTCTTCTCATATTGACATTTTTTTTTCTTGTAGATTAGAAGGTGACAAAAAAGATGAGTTAGTTAAGGATTACCTTTAGAAAAACTTTTTAGATTTTGAATATTTGCACATCATTTTATTTTGTGGAAAAGGTATAAGCACTATAAATCACACAAGGTAGATATGGTTTCCTTTTCCGAGTTACTAAAACCCTCTTGTTGAATGCTACCAAGTTCTCTGTCTTGCTTCAACATTCCGTAATTGGTCAAGAACTTGAAATTTTTAAAATTGATCTTTCTTGAATAACATATGACTAGTTCATCAACTATCTATTCACTAGTTCTTATTCCCTTGCTGATTTCTAATCTAATTAGGTCGCTTGGATAATACTCAATGATTTACTCTTTGAATCGAAGATTTGGTATAATTCCCTAACCAATATGACTATTATTTTAATGCCTAGAGTCTTGCAATAGCACTTACGTAGTCTTACCACAAGTAAATCATATTTTCCCTTGTCCCTTTTTTTATATTGATGCTCCAACTTTGCCTCTTACTTTACGTTTTCCTTTATATCTTTTAATTTCGTTGTTATGTTCATGACCTTGGTATATATGCGTTCATCAACCTTTTTTTCACCTCTACCATGCCTATCTCTAGCTTCTGTAGTTTCATACAAGGTTTGACCTTTTCCATCCTTGATTTATCTCCTCCAAACTTGCCCTATTCTACAAATAATAGTGTAATAAGCTCATAACATTTAGCCTTGTTACCTTTAACAGAAGTAGGTGTTACAAATGATTTACACCTCAAATCTTCTCTCAATCCATTAAGAGTTTGTTCCAAAACAGCCAACATTCTTTGAAACACGTCATATTGATGTTAAAGCATCTTAAATATCTTTGAAAATAGCATCTAATAATCTCAAAGTACTAATTTTTCTCTTATACGGGATTTCTGTGTCAGTATTCAATTGTTTTCTTCCTAACTTTGTTTTTTATTTAATGTCATGTTTGAAAAAATTCTTAAGTGTCATTATCTAAGTCTAGGTTTATATATGAACTTTCATATAAAACCTCATATTTAGACATTCCTTTGACGTTCTTATTTAAGGATAAATAGGGTTGTATTGATCTACACGTGGCCTTTGTTTATACCTAATTGCAAAATCCCACATTTATTTACCCATTACGAAATTGCAGACCCGAAATTCCTAGGGTTGTTTTCTTACCTTTGCCAATTACTAAATTTTGTAGTCATATACATTTTAGAATCCTCTAAGAGCTTTGGTATTCTTGGCGGAAGATGTATGACTTCCAAATCGTAGCAAAGATATTTGGTATGAAAACTTTAATAGTATTTATAAGATTCGAAAACCTCGAAATAAGTTATTATTGTGTCCAATTAATCAAGGTTAGCTCTCATGATCCTCTATGGAAAGATAGAATTTCTTTGTTGAAATATAGAATGTATATGGTATATGTCAAAGAATTTTCCATTACGCATAGTAAATAGAAGGTATAGAAATTAATCGTGAAGAGGAGTTGCTACCATAAACTATAATAAGGAAAATCTCTCCTACTCGCAATATATGATAACATTTTTTTTTCACACATGGAAATCTCATCTACAAGGTGAAGTTCATGTGAAGGGGGGATACTAAGCAATGGTTGGATTCTTATCGGTGGAGGACTTCAAAATCTGCCATATAAAGTCTCATTGCACACACAATTATAATTAGAGGATCGACCATATTCAACTTCCGTTGTAATATCTTGCTTTTAAGTTTGTGGAAGATCCTGAAAATTTTTTATTTGAAGACGCAATTGCAAAAATATTAAACCATATCTCTCGTTTTCATTTTACCACTTGTAAAACTAAATTTTTGGAGTTCAAGGTCTACGGAAGCATGAGAATGGCACAAGAAAGAAGAAGAAGAAGTTTGGAGCACAACAAACAATACTGAATGTATTACCACTAGAATGTACAAATATAAGTGACCCGTTAGGGCTATAGGCATCTATACAAGTTGGGGGAAAGAACTTCCTAAAGAGGGAAAAAAGTGTCCCGATGGTCCTAGTGTGTTCACACACATCACTACCTAAATATATGAACAAATAACCCCTAGGAGTGATGAAGTGAACAAGGAGCTGGCACTCATGTATAAGGAAGGCCAAGCTATGTGGACTCAATCCGCAAAAGAAAGTAAACCCAAAGCTTTACAAAAAGATTCAAACTTCTCCCTAGGCAGAGCCTTCATGAAAATGTCTACAATGTTCTCCTGTGTGGGCACATATGCCAAACTGATCTCTCTAGCGGAGGACCTATCCCTGACATAATGATATTGCACCTCAATGTGCATAATATGAGCATGATACATAGGGATCCTCGCAATTGGCAATGCACTCTGACTATAAGTGAAGATGGTGCTGGCAGAAGGTTGACTAACACCCAAATCAACCATAAGGCATTTGAGCCACACACACTCAATAGTGGTTATAAAAGCTGCCCTATACTTTGCCTGACAACTAGAAGTGGCCACAGTAGGCTACTTCTTGCTCAACCAAGATATGCATGAGCTACCAAGCATGAAGAAAAAACCACTGGTGGGCACATGAGTGTCATAACAACCAGCCTACTTATAGTCAGAAAAAGCATGTTATTCTGGTGGTAGTGATCCCCCCTTAGGATACAACAATCCAAGTAACCGGGTACCACTCAAGTAGCAAAAGATGTGCTTAACTACCTACCAATGCTTGACACTTTGGCAATGCATAAACCTGATCATCTATAGCAGATTGAATATTTGGCCGAGTAACGCATAAGTAAATCAAGCATCCAAGAGCCTGCTGGTAGAGAACAACATCATATTCATCTCCAACATCATGAAGACTCAATCATAAACCTATCCCCATGGGAGTGGCAAAAGGTTTGTAGTCTTCAAGGCCAAAATGTTGAAATAATGTGTCAATATATATTCTTTGACACAAAGATATTCTGCCATCAACTTGCATAAATTGAATGCCCAAATAATGATGCAAATGCCCCAAATCTGACATCTAAAATGAGACAGAAAAATGAGCCTTAAAATCAAGAATATGATTCTCATGAGGTTGAGTGTGCAACATGTCATCAACATACACAACAATGATAAGAAACACATCATTTAC
This sequence comes from Ceratopteris richardii, assembly GCA_020310875.1. NCBI lineage: Eukaryota > Viridiplantae > Streptophyta > Polypodiopsida > Polypodiales > Pteridaceae > Ceratopteris > Ceratopteris richardii. The sequence goes on along the minus strand of CM035412.1, from coordinate 117,948,815 downwards.
ATGCTTAACATATAAGGTGCTCTCAATTCGACTATTCTCAAAACCATGTGCAATTAGATAGGCATGTATCTTTTCATACCAAGCATGTGGTGCTTTCTTCAAACCATATAATTCCTTCTTCAACCTATGCACTTTGTTCTCATGCCCTTTTTGCACGAAGTCATGGAGCTAAAAGACATACACTTCCTTATGCAAGTTACCATTCAGAAATGTAATTTTAATATCCAACTGATGTACATTCCAACCACGATGAGCTGCAAGTGCACCAATGCTTTGAATAGCAATCATTGAGCATGTAGTAGCAGAACCCTTTGCAACAAGCTTAGCCTTATACCTGTCAAGTGTTTCATAAGGCTTACACTTCAGCTTGTATATCCACTTAGTGAGAATGGCATTCTTGCCATGAGGCAAGTCACATAAAGACTATGTACCATTATTCATTACAGTATCATATTCAAATTGCATACAACCATCCAATTTTGTGCTTGATCAAACAAAACACACTCATTCTCATCACAAAGATTAGAGGAAACCATAGCATAGCAATCCAATGCAAAAGAAGCACTATGAGAGCCTGAACGAGTATGAAATGATAGAGGTGCATCTAAGTTGCTACCACAAAAAGTTTGCAGCAGCCATTTGGCATAAGTTTTGCCTCTTCAATATCAACTATCTCATCAACAAGTGCATCATGTAAATCTACATAAAAAATGGAATGATCTACATCATCACATGAAACCTGTAAAGGTTGGGATGTTGCCTCATTAGGATCAACACTAGACTATCCACCTGTAAAAAGAGGCAGTAAAGTATCATACATGTCTTTGGAGCCAGCACATGTCTACGTGCATGAAAGTAGTGGCTTAGTAGCATCTTCCACAAAAGTAACATCACAACTAACCAAAATGCATTTATTTTGTGGATGATACAAACGATTGTCTTTGCTTTCAAAACTCTGCCCAACAAAAATACATTTCATTGCTTTATCATCCAATCTCCTATGATGTTGTTCAGGCACCAATGCATATGCTTGACAACCAAAAACACATAGGTGAGCACACAGATGGCTTGCGACCATGCCAAGCCTCTTATGGAGTGATAGACTGCAATGCTTTAGTGGGGCAATGTTAAGTACATATGCTGCACACATAACAGCCTCAAGCCAAAAACTATCTGGTAAAGCATGGCCCTTGACCATACATCTCGCCATCTCCATGAGTGAATTGTTCTTCCTTTCAACAACTCCATTCTGCTGAGGTGTATATAGAACTGTACACTGATGTTTTATCCCACATTCAACGAAAAATGCATTAACACTAGTTTGGTACCAAAACAGGACACTTAACTGTCATTTTTTGATAATTTTCCAAAAAATCACACACCTTCTACAAAGAGAATTTGAGAAAATCCTTTAACAAACATATTAAATATAATTCAAAGGTTAATGCAAAATTATAAAACACAATAAATCATGTTTTTTGTTCATGTAAATAGCCTCTCAAGATGCTATGTTAGTGAACAAGATAAAAATTCCTAATCAAATGAATTTTTATCAAAAGAAAAAAATGCATCATATGAAAGAAAAAATTATACACCTTCCTTCAAACATAGATCACATAGTATGAACCTCAAACTCACTTAGAAAAATCATTTCAATTCAAATAAAATCAATTATTTTGACTTTGTACACCAAAAATAGCAACCAATTCTAAACATGGTCAAACAAACTTATGGGAATCCACAGAGGTGTACAAATATTCCAACAATCAAACAAGGTATGAATACAACAATCAAGGTATACAGATATAAAATCAATTGCTATGATTCTATTCACCAAAAACAAAAAACTAAAGCCTACATATACGACTCAAAAGAATTTATGGACATCATCGAAGGTGTACAAATTCTAGTTACCAAGTAGAAAATGTGTGACATAACAAACCAAAGATTACATTTACGAGGCTAAATAATTCATTGAAATCCACCAAAAATTTCATGTCTTTGGACACAACCAAGAATCTTTTGTTGTGTGGGCATCAACCAAATTCTACAGATATAATCATGAATAGCTTGTGGACACATAACAAAGCATGCTTAGTTATGGAAGAGATCCAGTTTCTTCACATGAAGAAAGAAAATAAGACATCAAACAAGGTGTACACATAAGGGAACTACCAATCTTTGAAAATCAACTAAATTTTTTAGATCTATGTACACCAAACAAAGTAGATATATGTGTGGACACCAACCAATATATCCACATACAAATATTAACATCCAATTGGAATAATGCCAAATTACAAACATTTAGCTTGATATCCAAGAAAATAAAATAGTTTATACCAAGAAACAAGAGTCATGTACATATAGAATCAAAAGAAACATATTTAGTCAAAATACTTTTTTGATAGTTGTTATATGCATAAACACACAATCCCTTGCACACATCAACACATACTAAAAATAATACTCAAAAGTCTTTGATATAATCTTTGATATCATAAAATGATAAGGATCATTTGAAAACGTTTCATTATTTCCATCATGGATGCCATCTTCTTTTTGTAAAATGAAATATGTATGCCAATTTTTTTCATTCTTATCACAATCACCATTGTAGATCACATATTATGTTACGAGATTAATTGATTTGGGGAGATTGATTTCCTTGACAAGCGTAGAATAATGTAGCGAGACGACCTCAAAATCTCATTGGGCGACTTGATTATACTTTCTTTAGGGAACTACATTGATTTCTTAGGATGACACAACATTTGCTACCAAGGGGTGAGGCCTCTACCATGTAGTACTCCATCAAGGTGACTTCACATTGGACCCAAGGTGAGTATGTATCCTCTATTCTCTCATCCTAGGGTGATTGCATCATGCTAACAAGGCATACGTAGACCTATCATATACATGAATTTTGAGCCTTTCAACCAAAGTGGACTTCCTATCTTGGCTTTTATAAGGTGTTTTCATTCCTAGTATGGCGATTCCACCTTGTGGCCTTATCATTCAAAGATTCTAGGGAAGCTTATGCTCTTTCTCACCATGACTATCGAAGCACTTGTACAATTCTGCATTAAGTGCAATATCCATATGTGGAGGAGGAGATAATGATTCAATTCTTTTATCAAAGGCGTGATTTTACTCTAAGGATCTAGATGGGAAATTATCTAGCTATTCTACTCTTCTGAGAGGTCTTACATTCATTGCAAAGTAAAAATGCCTAATGCTAAGGTTGAAAGACCACAACCCAAAAGTATCATATACCCAAAATGGGGTGCCACCTCCATCTTTTGACATGGACAAAACTAGGTGCCACCTCCATCTATTTTTGGAATGAATACCTTTTACTATAGTATGATCACTCATGTGATGCAACCTTGAGTAATTTTTTCTAGGCTTGTTAGGAAATGGTTAAAGTGTAAATAAATGTATGGAAAGCCACCACGAGGCTCTCACTGTGTCAAAAGATCTAATCGGAGGACCTTAAGGTGGTTGGCTTTCAATGCCCAAATCAGCCCACTCCTTTACTAGTCTTCTTACTTAGGTGCATACAATAATGAAAGCTCGGACTCGGCAAGGACACTCCTCTTTGTGTGTGGAGTCTAAATGATCAGAAGCATGGCACTCATTTATGCCCATCTTTATCTTGATTTATCTTTTGTGGAATCTCTACTCTAGTTGGATTGTTTGTTCTCTACTAATTTGAGCTATCTGCTGGCTGATTTTCGCACTCTAATGCAGCTCTGCCCATTATGTCTAGTCCACTCCATGTTGACTATACAAAGTGTTGGATTCTCAAGTTCTCGCATTTTGCTTGAGAGTGTGATTGAGTAGCCTTAGCTAGTGTCTCTCAATTGGAGTCTTTTGCATCTGTCTTGCGGAGATTACTTGTTGTTTCAGATACTTCTTGTTGTTGATTTTTGTGTAGTTATGTTCTAGTCTCTAGAGTGGCTACTAGCCCATTTGTAATGCTCATTTGGATTATTTTTTACTTACTATAACCATTTTGAGCCTTAAGAAATTGGGCTTTTCTCATCAACATTATTAGAATTTCCTTGTGACCACCATTTCGTTGTCCAATGTATTCCTCCGCACAGACATGTCATAGGGTATACTTCCCTAAAGAAGAATCTCCCTTAAGTAGGAGTGTTGGAATGGTACAGTCCGAACTTCAACATTAGGCTTAAACATTACGCTTAAGAGAGATTAACCGTATGAAGATTTGGATAATAATAATGGTTAATAGTATTATTATTATACAAAAAGCTTTTGAAAAGAAGTAAGAAGGACTCGGGTAAGACCATACTTGAGAATCGAGATCATCATAGAAAAAGATTTTGTAACAGGCGAGAAAAGATAAACAGCTATTACATTTTTCCGCATTATCCCTTTGATAATTGTCAATCAGAAACCACGTACCTACACAATTCAGGCTGAACACTTTGACTACGGCGTGTGCAGGCGACATAGAATTTTTCGAGATAATACATTACCGTAAAAGATACGCACTCTTTCTTCAGCCGTGCACGTCATCCGACCTGAGCGAGATGAAACTGTCGCTCTGTTTCCTCAACCCCTCCATTTCGAGATAGAACTGGTGAAGCGATTCGATCTCACAAACCATTTATTCGTTTTTTCTAACGGAGTGAAGAGCTTGCATTTGGTAGCCTCGATCGGCATCGATATCGAAACGATATAAATTTTGTATTCAGGCGCTCTCTGCTCTTAAACATGAATCCATGCTAATAAGTAAAACTTCTCCTAAGCAAAAAGCTGCTCGACGCCAATCGGTTTCTATCAACGAATATAATATCGTCTCGGGAATCAGAGAATCCGTCCATTTCCGTATGCAATCGGCATCACGGAAAGAAGCGCAAAAGCTTTAGTAAAAGCACTTTACTGTATTTGCAAAATCTTTACTGATAAAGCTGATGTTATATTGGCTTCGCTTTTGTAAAGACCATCTTCAACGTTTTGAGCATATCACTATTAGCCGAAAGCTGTAGAGGAATGAGACACAGAGAAGGATTCATATTTTGGGTTTGCGATAGGAGAAGAATTTGCGAGCTATCGTACTAGAATCAAGAATTGATGGTTCTTGCACCAGCACTAACTTTGCTTTTCGGTAAAGTTACATGCGGATGAACGTAATCGGAAGGCATTTCAGGCAAAGATACATGCGATGTGTTGGGAAAGATGAATGGATGCTCCAAGAGACTGAGTAGGTACTGCTAAAACCTGCTTTGTACCAGCCCTCTTTTGCTTCAGATTTGATAAGTAGACCTCCTTAGCTTTCCAATGACACCATAAAATGCCCTACGTACTTTGGAAATGATATGTGCAATGATTGAACCAAAACAGATAACATTGAAACTCACAAACTCAAGAAAACCTTCTATTTATGTCTTGACACCTGCTCGATATTTTGCTCAGTATGACCAGCACAGTAGGAATTGGAAAAATTCCTTTTAGGGGTATCTAATTAGCTTAGTAAGCTAACTATTCTAAGTGGAATGATGTAAAAAGATAAACTATGCTAAGAGAAATCAATTTAGCAAGTTAAGCTATACCCCCGATTTTTTAGGATTGTAGCAAATATTGACCAGTGATCACCTCGATGCAGATTTCTCTAAAATGGCTGAATAGAATCTCTTCAAAACTTTAGCAGCATGTAGATAACTTCAAGCTGAATCCAACAAGCTTTCAATCACCGAATTTGGTGAAGAATTGACCAAGATATGTACTCCACAAGTTGACAGACTTTTGAGTAGTATGACAGAGAACTCAGAAATGAACAATGTGAATGTATGTATTAATGAACACTTGTATACAAATCCATTGGCATGAAAATCATTGCCTAATGGTGTAGATAGGTGTGGGCAAGAGTGTAGGCCTCACACACACTCAGAATCACTGATGAGAAGCTCGAGACATATGAGTTCTACCCGCGACTTTTCCATGTCCATTTTTATAAGGAATGAGTAAAAATTTGAATTCAAATTCAAACTTTTGGCTCCCTATGATCAAGCTCCTATATTCTAGGAGATATTCCTTCAATCAAATAACTAACTTTTTCCACGAATCCTTTTGGTAGGTGATTACAAAGGATTCCAAGTCAATTTGACTTTTACAAGGAGATAAAGTGGTAATTAACCACTAGCAATGGTTCCTATGCTTCTTCACATATGTAGAGTCTTCAAGATATCTTTCAAGCCAAATGTGTAGGCTTGTGATTTACACCAACAGCTCCCCCTCAAGCCAAACATTTTGGCTTGGTCTTCATCTTCAATCTTCAAGTATATCCTGCAATCCAATCAAGGCTTTGAACCTGCATAGTTTGGTTCCATCCAAAGCTTTAGTCAACAAATGTGCACATTGCATGTTGGTTGATACATAGCTTAGTTGAATATCCTTGATTATCAACTTTTCTCTCACATAATGATAATGAACTTCTATATGTTTGGTTCTAGCATGATAGATAGGATTAGCTGCAAGGTCAAGAGAACTTGTATTATCTCCAAAATATATTGGAGACCTAGTATATAATCCCAATTCTGTATACAAAAGCTTAATCCAAATTGCTTCTTGTGTGGCATTAGCTAGTCCTCTATATTCTGCCTTTGTAGAAGACAAAGCAACAGTAGGTTGCTTCTTTGAAGACCATGAAATTGGTTTGTCACCTACAAAAGAAATGTATCTAGAGGTGCTCCTCCTATCATCCTTGCATCCTGCCCAATCTGCATCTGAATAAATTTTGATATCAATATATGAAGTGTAAGGGAAATACAAACCATGGTTCTGTGTACCCTTGAGATACTTCAAGATTCTCTTTGCAGCCTCTAAGTGAGGTATCCATGGCTTGTGCATAAACTGACTTAGCACACTAACTCCATATGCAATATCTATCCTTGTTAAGGGAGCATAGTTCAAGATACCCACCATACTTTGATAACCTGTAATGTCATTGACTTCATCACCTTCATGGGCACTTAGTTTTAGGTCTACCTCCATTGGAGTGCTTGCTACTTTGGCATCCTGCAAATGAAACTTCTTTAACATGTCTTGTATATACTTTTTCTGAGTAATGTATATCCCTGAATTAGTGTAGACTAATTCAAGCCCAAGAAAATACTTCAATAGACCAAGATCATTGATCTTGAACTCCTTCATCATTTGACTCTTGATATATCTGATTCCATTGACATCATTACCTGTAATGATGATGTCATCAACATAAACACAAAGGTATATTACCTCTAAATTACTTCTTTTGATGAATAGAGAAGTATGTGCCTTGCTCATGACAAATCCTTGGTCTTGGAGGTATGTAGTTAACCTGTAATTCCATGCCCTAGGTACTTGCTTCAATCCATATAAAGCCTTTTTTAATTTGAAAACATATGTTACCTTTGTAGGGTCCTCATAGCCAGGAGGTTGTGACATATATACCTCCTCTGAGGTCCATCCATTCAAGAAAGCATTCTTGACATCCAATTGGTACATATTCCAATTTTTTGATGCAGCCACACTTACCAACACTTTGATTGTTGGCATCTTGGCCACAGGATAAAATGTCTCTTCATAGTCTATGCCTTGGGTTTGTGCAAAACCCTTGGCTACCAATCTGGCCTTGTACCTATTAATTGTGCCATCAGAATTTCTTTTAAGCTTATAGATCCATCTGGATCCTATTACCTTCATGGAGTCCTTCTTGGGTACTAACTCCCATGTGTCACTCTCCTTAAGTGCTTCAATCTCCTCATCCATAGCTTCTTTCTGTTCTGATTTGGTTATGGCTTCTTCATATGACTTGGTTCTTCATTTGACAAATCTTTGGCAAGATAAACAGAATGTTTAGTAACAAGAGATGTGTCATACCCATATCTGATAGGTTTTTTGCTTTCTCTTTGTGACCTTCTGATTGATTGAGTCTTCATCATCTGAACTTGAGGCTTCATTCTGAGTAGGTTCCTCCTTTGCAAGATTTGGAAACTCTTCTTCCAAATCATAGGGTAATTTAACCTTCCTGCATTCATTCTCATACCAAGAATCATTTTCATCAAAGACAACATCACTACAACAGATCGATGGTATACCGAGGTTTTTACCGAGGAAAATGAACACGGCTTTATTTGTCCCGACGTCGGTGTAAAGGTCGGTTTGCGGGTCGGTACCAAAGAGTCGGTATAGGCATCGGTATATGCGTCGGTATATACGTCAGTATAGGCGTCGGTATATGTGTGAGTATAAATGTTGGTACATGCGTCCGTAATACCGGCATACATACCGAGGCTTCTGCTGGAAGTACCGTCGCCTATATCGTCACCTTCTAGGTGTACCGACGGTTATTCCGATGACACTACTGGGAGTACCGTCGCCTATACCGACGACCATACCTGCAAAATTTTTTTTGGGCAGAGTGTTTTGTCTTTTGCTACAGCAACATTACCATGATGTTGCTTAACAGAAGACAATACACTCTGCCCAAAAAAAACCGAGTACATGTGATGTGTACTCTAATGACAACCGAAATATGATTTCATGAAACAGAGTATTACTGTACACAAAAGAGATAATCAGAATCAACAATAAACCATGTACAAAAGAAGTTATATATTTCAATAATGAAGCATCTACAAGAGTGTAGCAAACCACTGTCATATATGACGCTTTTAAAAAATGTGGCAAAGCAATGTATTGCCATATGGAAATCAAATACAAAATATTGGTCTTCCACTGCCATACACATGCAAAGAATGTTCCATATCAACAGTCCTGCAACAAAGAACATTAATGGAATAAGATAAATTCACATGAAAATTACAAACAACAAGTAAAAACCAAGTTTATAAATTAATTACCTCATCGCAAATGTTCCCATGAAACTACCGCACCGCGTCCCTCCAAGTCCTGCAATAGTGAAGTCAACCCATGACTATATCCGTAAGACTCCTCCGTTCGTGTTGGAGGACGATCCATTGCCAGCTCCTGAAACAAATATAAAAAGATTAGAGAAACATATATGAGAAATTTAACACAAATAAATTCAATAAATGAAATGGTACTTACAAACTCATGATGCATCGTGTCATATCCGCCGCTGCCCAAATGTGACGGTCCAATCATGTCTAGACGTGTGGCTGTGGCATTTCGCTCCTGGCGATATCGATCACGAGTCTACTGCTGCTCATCACGAATCATGTCCCACTCCTCAGCATCTAACCATACAGGCTTTGGTAAGCCTTCTCTGAATGCATCACGAGCCTCGGATCGTCGATGCGACATGACCTCATGTGCGGTGTGCAGAATCCACTCTGAACTGACAATCGACTGTCCATCGGCTAGTCGAAACTCCTGGTAAATCGTCTGTGTGATATAATTCTTCCGCTCTTTATCTTGTTCACTCCATTTCACCATGATGGAGTGTCCAAATTGGATGGAGCAAAGCTGTCGTATGCGTGCATGCATTGCTTTGCCAGTCGCATCCATCACCGGAGCTCCATCTCGAATACTATACACCTTGGAGTCATCATGGTCATGAGCACCCCAAGGTGTACGTGGTGTACAGCGTGGTGTACTACATGGCGTACCTACATCTGAGGTACTCGTCCTAGGAGTAGAAGCGGGCGACACAACGTCCGTCGCACTACCTCCACAACAACCGCCTCCTGCGCCTCTAGACATACCTGTAGATCCACCCCTAGAACCTCCTGCTCCAAAGCGTGACCTCGATCTACAAGAGGGGCCAGACCCTGTATCGTGCTGAGGTGTCGAACGCACATGTCTACTAGTAGACCCTGTAGGAGATGGCTGCAAAGATGGTCGTGGTGGAGTCACAAAGCTAGGAGACACACCTCCTACGGGAGTAGCACCACCCGCAGGAGTGACACCGGCAGGAGTGACACCAGCGGGAGTGACACCGGCAGGAGTGAGGCCAGCGGGAGTGAGGCCGGCAGGAGTAAGGCCGCCAGGAGTGAGGCCGGGAGGAGTGCTGCCACGAGCGATCCAATAGTGGGATGCAGCGGCCATATACGTAGGAGGAACCTGAGAGATGAACTCCAAAAACTGCTCCTCTATCATGGAATGTGGAGTGACTGGAGGAATGTCTCCCATCGTGCTCTGTAATAAAAGAACTCAAATAATTAGCATGCGACAAGAAAAATAATATAGGGAATAAACAAAAAAAAAAACCAAAAATTACTACATACAAGTGTCTTATTCAAAAGTCCTCTATTCTAGCATCCTCTTGAAGATCCGATGCACCGAGAATATCTATCTCTATATTGATGGCTTCTAAATCGCTTGCTATGCTGGTTTCCTCCTGATCATCGTCTATTGCTTCATCTTCTCGAACAATGACCTCTTCTTCAATGACCTCTTCTTCTCGAACAATGATCTCTTCCTCCTCAACTATCAAATGAATCTCTGAGTCCACTAGAGATGGACTTTCTTCTACATCTATGTTTTCAAAAATTTGTCTACTATGTGGAGCGACTTGTAAAACAAATAGCCACTGTGGGTCTTTTGAATCTGGTATAAAAACAACTTGCTCACAGTGTTCGGGAAGTACAAATGTATCCCTTTCATATGTCCATAATCTTGTGGAGTCGACTTGAACCAAACTGCTCTTATCCCGTCTCACTGTTGCGTTTCTTCTAGAGGTGACTACTTTGAACTATTTCACATAAAAAACAAAGTAATCAAAATTTCTGAAAGATAGTTTCAAGATTTCTTGAATCACACCACAATAATCTAACTCACCTTCTAGAGCATTATCATCTCTTGCACTCGTTCTACTTTTTTTGCAAAAAATTCATCATCACTCCACTATCAAAAGTAGACCTATTTTGATCGATTCGTGCGATTCGAAAGTGTCGTCCATGAGATCATAGTGCACCGTATTTAATATACTCCCAATCACATCCTTTTGCGAGTTCTTCTTCTTCTTCAGAGATATCTTCACCTGCTACCTTTGCTTGTGAAACCGCTGCATCTAGCCATCTGCTCGTTGGAAAAGGTGGGAGAGGTCGAAGATTTTCTGGAAGAGGCAAAAACCGAGTGGAACGATTTCTTCGAAACTGAGCTCTTTCCTTTGCGTTAGTTTCCTTGGCAAGTTCATACCTTTCTAACCACTTTTGCATAGGCTGAGAGTTAACTATGCAAAACTTCATTGCCTTCTCTCTAAAAGCTGCATCCATTTTTCTTTGCAATCCTTTACCTTGTAGTTCATCGCCTACGAGACGAACATCTTCATCATCGCTCCATAAGCGAGGCATTTCGGGATCCGATATACGTAGAAACTCAGTTATGAATACAAGAGATTCTTGTACAAGCCATCCCTGTGCCATGCTACCCTCTAGACGTGCTCTCTGTCGAACAAACCCTTTTAATATCTTCATAAAGCACTCTAAGAAGAACATCCATCGACTATGGACAGTTCCTGCTATTGCAACTTCATCTACTACATGAACCAGTAAATGAAGTTGAATAGTGAGAATACTTGTGGGAAAGTATTTCTCTACCATACAAACAGCCTCGAGAGCATTCAGTTTCGCACTCTCTATGCTATCTCTATTTATCTCTTTAGAAGATATCCACCGTACTAAAGAACTAATTTTATAAATGGTTTTTCGTACATCCTCTGAAAGACAATCGTTTAGGGCTACAGGGAGCACAAACTGTAAAAACTTGTGCCAATCATGAGACTTGAGTCCTGCAAGATCGTCGTTTCGTGTGAAAGCAGTCTTTAGACATCTCATGCATCCAGTAGGTGTACGAAACTCTGAAATTGTTTTCTTCACTTGTTGCTCTTCCATCCTGCGAAGCACCCAAGGAGCTCTTGGTAACGATACTGTTCGGTTGGGCTTAGTAATTGCCCACAACTCTTGCATATGATCTCGCTCTTCTAAGTCGTCCCTTTGTGCTTTGCTTTCTTTCTTTCCGATCAAAGTTTTCCAAAGAATCTCTCCCACATTCCTGAAAATATGCATTGGATCTACCAAATGATTGATCACCAATTCACTCCAATAAGGGATTTCATGAAAAATGGACAACCGTTTCATGCCAGCAATTGGATTTTCTGAATCCCACAATTGTTTCCAATCGCTAGCTTTCATTTGGTGTTGCGCTTGTCGACCAATTTGTCCTTCATGTAAAACATGCCCATCAGGCAAATATCTATGATATCCTTCATAGACAGTTTTATGTAGTGCTTTGGAATAGCGTGCTTCGAGTCGTGGTCCGCATAAAGGACAAGCATGGTAACCCAAAATCGATAAACCTGAACATTCACCATAACCAGGCAAATCATGCATTGTCCACATAAGTATGCCTTGCACTCGCATGTCTCGTCTTCTTATAGGGTGAGACATGTCACGCATAGTGATCCCATCGCATAAAATGCGCAGTTCTTCCACAAGTGGTGCAAGATATACATCCATGTTTTTTACCTTATACTTACCTGGTACAATAAGAGCTAATAATAAATGAACTTTCTTTGTGGCCAACCATGGTGGGATATTATAATTGACCAAACATATAGGCCATGTGCTCCATGAAGAACTGCGTAATCCAAATGGATTCACTCCATCCATAGCTAGGCCTAGACGTATGGACCGAGGCTCACTAGCAAACTCTGGCCACTTACTATCTATGTGCTTCCAAGCATCAGAGTAAGCTGGCACCTGCATTACATTATCTGTAGACTTGCTCTTTGTATGCCATGACATTAACTCAGCTATAGATTTGCATCTAAACATATTCTTAATTCCTGGAATGATAGGAAAGTGGCGAAGAACCTTTGCGGGGATTGCTTCGCCTATAACGTCTTCTGTAAATCTATGTGCTCCACACTTTGGACATATGTGGAGATGCTCATACTCACTCCGAAAGAGAATGCAATCGTTCGGACAACCATGAATTTTAGTATAATCCATTCAAATGGACTGTAAACGTTTTTTCGCATCTCCACGTGTTGGAGCCATATCATTGCCCTCTGGCACAAATTGATCTTTAAGAAGCCTGCAATAAGCAATTAAAATGATATTAGTAAATGAATTATTGTGATATAACAATGAAAGCCAATTTGTTTTCCACTTACCTGAACAATTCAGTGACACTACTATCTGACCATCCATAAATGGATTGCATATTGAGCATCGCGAGTGAAGCACGTAGTACAGATATCTTTGCTCCATTGTAAAGTGGTAAACAAGCTAATCTTCGCATGTTTTCATATTCTTCATCAACTTCTGATCGTGGAATTTATATTGTGTCCATGAAACTCTCGACACCTTCTTCACCATCATGATCTTCGTCCATCTCATAAAATGCTTCAAGCATCTCTTCCATATGTTCATTCTGTGTAATATTATTAGTGCTTGCTTCTACGTCTAAGTCCTTTTTTGCTCTCTTTTGTCCACGAGAGGTTACGAGTGCAATGTCGTTTGGGTCCATCTGCTCACCTGGGGGACCATGCGAATGATAGCGTAGGTTTTCTAATCGACTCCTATCAAAGGATCCATACTCTCTAACATGTGCAGTACAAATTCGTCGTTTCCGATAAATTTGATACTTGCATTGTGTGCAAGGACATGCCATTCTCTCTTCAGGATCCAAAGAAGCCATCTGCTACAATATGGACATTTTAGAACATTTATTTATTTTTATTAAACCTAAAAATCTAACTCTTAAAGACCTAAATACTTAAATACCTAAAAAAACTTAAAACCCTAGTTTTAAAACCCTAATCTATATAGCTATCCTATTTTATCTATATATTCAGATTTTTTCTTGATTGATCCTATTTTATATATATATTTATTTAGTTATTCAAATTTTTTTCCTCTTAATTAAGTTATATGTATGCCTAAACCCTAAAACCCTAATTTTAAAGATCTAGACCTAAATTATGTATATTTCTATACACATGTGTATATACATGTATATATGTATTATATGTGTATGTGTATGTGTGTATATATGTTATGTAGGTGTTAAAACCCTAAAACCCTAATCCAAATGACCTAGAACTAAAACATGTATATATATGTATGCATGTGTATATATATGTGTATAGGTATATATATATGTGAATATAGATAGGTATATAAGTATGTGTGTTTGTGTATTGTATATATATTCACTCTATTTAAAATGATTAAATTTAAACCTATTTTTATATATTTAATAATATATATTTCATTTATTTATTTAAAATACTAGTTCTTATCATATTTTATTATCTATATAATTATCCTACCTTATATATATATTTATTTATATATTCAGATTTTTTCCTTACTTAATTATATTTAATTATATATATTTAATTAAATAATTTAAAAAACTAGTTCTTTTTATATTTATTTATGTATATAGCTATCTTATTTTATATATATATTTATTTATATATTCATATTTTTTTTCTTACATAATCCTATTTTTATATATTTAATTATAAATATTTATTTATATTATTTAAAACACTAGTTCTTTTTATATTTATTTATGTATATATTTATCTTATTTTATATATATATTTATTTATATATTCAGATTTTTTTCCTTACGTCATCCTATTTTTATATATTTAATTTTATATATTTAATTATATATATTTAATTAAATTATTTAAAACACTAGTTCTTTTTATATTTATTTATGTATATAATTATCTTATTTTATACATTTATTTATATATTCAGATTTTTTTCCTTATGTAATCCTATTTTTATATATTTAATTATAAATATTTAATTAAATTATTTAAAACACTGGTTCTTTTTATATTTATTTATGTATATAATTATCTTATTTTATATATATATATTTATTTATATATTCATATTTTTTTTCCTTATGTAATCCTATTTTTATATATTTAATTTTATATATTTAATTATATATATTTAATTATGTATATTTAATTAAAACCCTAATCTTAAAATTCTAGATCTGAAATACTAAACCCTAAAACCCTAGTCTTAAATATCTAGACCTAAAATATGTATATTTCTGTATACATGTGTATATACATGTATATATGTATTATATGTGCATGTGTATGTGTGCATATATGTTATGTAGGTGTTAAAACCCTAAAACCGTAATCTTAAAGATTTAAATCTAAAATATGTATATTTTTGTATGCATGTGTATGTACATGTATTTATGTATTATATGTATATGTGTGTTTGTGTATATATGTTATCTACGTATTAAAACCCTAAAACCCTAATAAAAAAGACTTAGACTTAAATCTGAAATACTAAACCCTAAAACCCTAATCTTAAATATCTAGAGCTAAAATATGCATATTTCTGTATACATGTGTATATGCATGTATATATGTATTATATGTGCATGCGTATGTGTGCATATATGTTATGTAGGTGTTAAAACCCTGAAAACCCTAATCTTAAAGATTTAAATCTAAAATATGTATATTTTTGTATGCATGTGTATCTACATGTATGTATGTATTATATGTATATGTGTGTTTGTGTATATATGTTATCTATGTATTAAAACCCTAAAACCCTAATCAGAAAGACTTAGACTTAAATATGAAATACTAAACCCTAAAACCCTAATCTTAAATATCTAGAGCTAAAATATGTATATTTCTGTATACATGTGTATATACATGTATATATGTATTATATGTGCATGTGTATGTGTGCATATATGTGTAGGTGTTAAAACCCTAAAACCCTAATCTTAAAGATTTAAATCTAAAATATGTATATTTTTGTATGCATGTGTATCTACATGTATGTATGTATTATATGTATATGTGTGTTTGTGTATATATGTTATCCACATATTAAAACCCTAAAACCCTAATCAGAAAGACTTAGACTTAAATCTGAAATACTAAACCCTAAACACCTAATCTTAAATATCTAGACCTAAAATACGTATATTTCTGTATACATGTGTATATCCATGTATATATGTATTATATGTGCATGTGTATGTGTGCATATATGTTATGTAGGTTTTAAAACCCTAAAACCCTAATCTTAAAGATTTAAATCTAAAATATGTATATTTTTGTATGCATGTGTATCTATATGTATGTATGTATTATATGTATATGTGTGTTTGTGTATATCTGTTATCTACGTATTAAAACCCTAAAACCCTAAAACCCTAATAAAAAAGACTTAGACTTAAGTCTGGAATACTAAACCCTAAAACCCTAATCTTAAATATCTATACCTAAAATATGTACTGTATACATGTGTATATACATGTATATATATATATATTATGTGTATGTGTATGTATGTGTGAATAGCGTAAAAACCCTAATCCTATTTTTATATATTTGATGTGAAAAAAACTTCAAAATAAAAATAGATGCATGTGTGTACATGTATGTGTGTATCTATGCATGTGTGTATGTATGCATGTGTAAATGTGTAAATGTGTTTGTGTATGTATGCTCTATTTTCCTATCTCTATCTTCCTTTCCCTTCTCTCTATCTTCCGTTCTCTTCTCTCTCTCTTTCTTTCTCTCTCTCTCTCTCTCTCTCTCTCTTTCTTTCTCTCTCTCTCTCTCTCTCTCTATCAATAGAGAATAAAAGAATCACTTACAAGTATGTCCCTCTTTTGAATTGTTGTCGTCAAAGCGTAATGTAGGTCGTCTATCGTCCAATTCCAAACAATCGACGCCAAAGAACTTTTGCAAAATCAAAGAAAATAGAAATTACAAACCCTAAAGCATAGAGAAACACAAATGCTAACAGTACGCGCAGCACTTACCAAGATGTGAGATCTAAGCCGAGAGAGAGTGTGTGTGTAGAGAGAGAGAGATCTGTGTGTGTGTGTGTGCACAAAACAATGCAGGTCGCAATTTGGTTTGTGCGTGCAAGTTTGACAGAAGACCAGCAGTACTCAAACACGCGCAAAAATGTGAAGTTTTTCTCTCGGGTTCGCGGTATGTTTAAAACTCGCCGCTAGTATAGGCGCCGGTATGGGCGTCGGTATATGCACCGGTAGTTCCCAATAAATTATCGATGCTTATACTGACGCTTATATCGACGCCTATACCGACGCATATACCGACGCGCATACCAGCGGTTGTGGGCCACACCGACGATCCGTTTAAAACGGTCATACTGACGGTCACTTGACCGTCGGTATCTTTCAGTGAGATTTTCCGAGGCCTATACCAACGCCGACTGTGACCGTCGGTATATGAAGCGTCGGTATGCCCCTCATATGTTGTAGTGCATCTCTGCTTACCATGAATCCGTTATTGGTAGGGTTATAAAACTTGTAACCTTTTTTATTTAGATCATACCCAATAAAGATGCATTTCTCAGCCTTTGGGTCTAGCTTACCTCTTATCTGAGAAGGAATGTGTACATATGCTACACATCCAAATATCCTGCAATGGTCAAGTGAGGGTCTCTTACCATGCCATGCTTCATAGGGTGTCATGCCATCAAGAGACTTAGATGGTAACCTGTTTAGGAGGTAAGTGGCAGTAGAAACACTCTCCGCCCATAGATAGTTAGGTAACCATTTCTCATTCAACATAGATCTAGCTGTCATAACAATTAACATATTTCTTCTTTCAGCTACCCCATTCTGTTCAGGAGAATACCTTGTGGTTATTTCTCTTTTGATGCCTTTGTGCTACAAGAAGTTTTCAAACTCATTGGAGAAGTACTCACCTCCTCCATCCGACCTTAACTTCTTCAAATTCTTCCCTGTCTAGTTTTCAACTAGTGCAAGATATTTTTTAAAACAATTAAATACCTCATCTTTGTGCTTCATGAAGTACAATACAGTCCATCTGCCATAATCATCAATAAAAGATACATAGTACCTTGAACCTGAGATTGAGGGGTCTTTGGTTGGTCCCCATACATCTGTGTGGACAAGCTTTAGGTAGTCTTCATGCATGTATCCTTTCCTTGAGAAGGGTAACCTGTGAGACTTCCCAAATTGACAAGCACCACACTTGTAAATCATATGTTGCTTGGATACATTAGGTATTCCAAGCACACATTGGTCCCTGCATATTTGCTTCAAAGTTCTTTCTCCTATATGCCCTAATCTTTTCTGATCTCAAGCTCTGAAAGTGTTTGATCTTTATAACTGTATAGTGCAATATTCTTTGTGTCTTCTAACTCAAAAGTGAAAAGTCTACTTGACTTTTCTCCTTTAGCAATCCTCTTGAACCCATGTCTTGGATCCTCCACAAATGCTCCATATTGGTTGAATCTAACCTGCAAACCTTTCTCCACAATCTATCCAACACTCATCAGATTTTTGGTAATGGTTGGTGCATAGAGTACCTTGCTCAACAAATTCTGATTTCCATCACGTCTTAACATTTCCAACTTTAACTACTGAATGCTTGGTGTCATCACCTGTTTGAACTTGATGCTTACCTTTTGGTTCCTCAAGATCAGAGAGTAGTGCTACATTGCCAGCCACATGATTTGAGCACCCTGAGTCAATGTAGAATAGGTGGTCATCATTTGTACCTGATTTTGAAGTCATGTTCATGATCAGAAGAGAGTCATCCTACTCCTCTGTGTAGTTGTTGTAGTCCTTTCTGGATTTGAATCCTCCTTGGTAGTTGCCATTGTAATTATTGTTGTAATTGTTGTTGTAGTTTTTGTTGTAGCCTTGGTGATGGTTGAATCTACCTCTTGACTCTGAGTATCCACCTCTTTGGTATCCTCTTCCTCTTTGATTCTTGTAATTCCTGAAACACTCATCTGTAGTATGATTTGATAAACCACAAATGTTGCATGGTGAGGAGTTATAGGATCTCCCCCTACCTTGCTTACCTCCTTTGCCCCTTCCTCTTGATGATCTACCTCTCCCTGCATAGTTGGCTTGGGAGGTAGAGCCTTCATCTTCCAGCTTCTTGCTCTTGCCTTTATCTTTAGACTTCTTATCAGTGTATAGGGCAGAAGAGTTATTACCTTTGGAAGTATCTCCATTCTTGTTGAGCTTTGCTTCATGTGTAAACAATTGTCCCATGAGATTTGTAAGATCTGGTATTTGCATGTCCATGTAGAGGTCCATGGCAGTGGTGAAGCTTTCCCATTTGTCATCAGCCTTGATCCCATTGATCACTTGTCTTACAATCTACTCTTCTTCAATTTCTTCTCGTATGCTTGCTAACTGATCTGCTACATCTTTAATCTTGGTCACAAATTCTGAAACAACTTGCTTAGGTTGCTTCCTTAATGTTGTGAATTCAATCCACAACTGATTTTTCCTAGCCCTTGTGTTGGAGGAAAAATATGATGACAAGGTTTCCCAAGTCTCTTGGGATGTCTTACAATTTCTAATATGTGGCAAAAGAAATTCAGAGATGGAGTTGAGTAAATAAGACCTTGCCAATGCATCCTTCGCACACCATGTGTTGAGCTTTTCATGTTCTTCCTTGGTTGGTAATCCTCTTGTTTTGAATGAGGGCAATTCCTCATCTCCTGAGATGTATCCATAGAGACTCCTTCCTTGTAAGTAGGTCTTCATCCTTAGAGACCATGCTCCATAGTTGTTCCTGTCTAATTTATCAATAAATGAAGGAAAACCATCTCCCATTTCACCTTAGTTTTCTCTGATACCACTATTGGGAAAGATGAATGGATGCTCCAAGAGACTGAGTAGGTACTACTAAAACCTGCTTTGTACCAACCCTCTTTTGCTTCAGATTTGAATGTAGAACTTCTTAGCTTTCCAATGAAACCATAAAATTCCCTATGTACTTTGGAAATGATGTGTGCAATGATTGAACCAAAACAGATAACTTTGAAACTCACAAACTCAAGAAAACCTTCTATTTATGTCTTGACACCTGCTGGGTATTTTGCTCAGTATGACCAGCATAGTAGGAATTGGAAAAATTCCTTTTACTGGTATCTAATTAGCTTAGTAAGCTAGCTATTCCAAGTGGAATGATGTAAAAAGATAAACTATGCTAAGAGAAATCAATTTAGCAAGTTAAGCTATACCCCCGATTTTTTAGACTATAGCAGATATTGAGTAGTGATCATCTCGACGCAGATTTCTCTGAAATGGGTGAATAGAATATCTTCAAACTTTAGAAACATGTAGATAACTTCAAGCTGAATCCAAAAAGCTTTGAGTCACTCAATCTGGGGAAGAATTGACCAAGATATGTACTCCACAAGTTGACAGACTTTTGAGTTGTATGACAGAGAACTCAGAAATGAACAATGTGAATGTATGTATTAATGAACACTTGTATACAAATCCATTTGGCATGAAAATCATTGCTTAATGGTGTAGATAGGTGTGGGCAAGAGTGTAGGCCTCACACACACACTCATAAGCACTGATGAGAAGCTCGGGAGATATGAGTTCTACTTGGGGCTTTTCCATGCCCATTTTTATAAGGAATGAGTAAAAATTTGAATTCAAATTCAAACTTTTGGCTCCCTATGATCAAGCTCCTATATCTTAGGAGATATTCATTCAATCAAATAACTAACTTTTTCCACGAATTCTTTTGGTAGGTGATTACAAAAGATTCCAAGTCAATTTGACTTTTACAAGGAGATAAAGTGGTAATTAACCACTAGCAATGGTTCCTATGCTTCTTCACATATGTGCAGTCTTCAAGATATCTTTCAAGCCAAATGTGTAGGCTTGTGATTTACACCAACACGATGAACGTAAATGCCGATGCACACATTTCTCAATAATCAGAAGGCATTGCAGGCTTGCGAGCACTATTTTCGAATCACGTAATTCGACCTCTTAATCTTATCATCAAAAAGGCCTTGTAAACCGGATGAGTGGAATTCTCTACGTAGGTTTCTCAGGAATGCTACCCAAAAATTCGACAACCAACTCCATCTCTCGTATCTTCTAATGTTTTTTTTGCTCTGTACATTACGACGCTCGCCGAAAGATATTCATGGACTTTTTTTTTCATACAACGAAGTTCAGCAATAGCTTACTCTCTCACACTTTAATTAAAAAAAAAAAAGATTTATACAGGTGAACGGGTTTAGCACCCATGGGATCCTCCGAATCCCACAAAGGAGAAGAACAACAAACATACAAAGTTGGAGGGTTTTACAAAAGAGATTGATAACTTTCTCGTCCACTTTATGCGGGATACACATGATCTGTTGTTCTCGAGAAAAAACACTCTATGGTGCCTAAAAGGTGGAGATTTTTTACAATTGAAAATTAACAATTGAAAACTAGAAATTAACAATCGAAAATTCTTTTGCATAGAAGAAAAAGAGATGAGATGTTCATGAACTTGAAATTGCATTGGCTTCGGTGCATCAAATCCATCTAAGTTGAGTATGCACTGGAACGTCAAACTCTGCAGTGTAAAACACATATGTACTCCCGTAGAGAACAAACAAAAGAATTTTCTTTCAAAGCAGACAAACCTAGTTGACTTAAAAAGCTACGTTCGGAAATAACAGATGTGTGGATTTCATGGTAAAACCATTAAACGACGTAAGCCCAAAAGCTTAAGAAAACTCTATCTTAGTCAAGGGGAGATCAAGTTCCAAAGCCCCTGCCATCCTTGTACGGAAGGTAAAAAGTTTTTTCTC
This sequence comes from Ceratopteris richardii, assembly GCA_020310875.1. NCBI lineage: Eukaryota > Viridiplantae > Streptophyta > Polypodiopsida > Polypodiales > Pteridaceae > Ceratopteris > Ceratopteris richardii. The sequence goes on along the minus strand of CM035412.1, from coordinate 117,927,225 downwards.
AATTACATTATTGTGTAATAAAGTAAATTAACGGATTAATGCGAAGTCGATAGTAATAAACACTTTGCAATTTAAATTAGTTAAAATTAGTTGTAATCTTGTCTAATCTTTACTCTATGAGATATGGGGGTCTCATTGGTATTATGCTCATTCACATGTATAGGTGTTCTTTCAAAGTTAAAGATGAAAAGTCGACACTCGCGAAAGCTCTATGAAAAAGGAAAGTTTTGCAAGAGTCCACTGTTTTCAAAACTCGCAGTTACCAAACAAATATACGGGATAAGAGGAATACCGAAGGTTCAAACATTGAAAAAGTGAGTGATAACTCGAATCTGAACGGAAAAGTAGGTCGAGGACCCAAGTTTCAATAAAAAAAGAGGATCTATTCTCGAACTATTAATGAAGGAAGAGAAGAAAAAGCAGTGTCCCTGTTTTAATCTTTCCCATTCAAATTTTATTTGTTATTAACTCTTCTGCATAATTCTTTCCATGATAAAAAGAAATGGAAGACGGATTGTAAAATATTATTTTTTGTTCAAGCTCGTGTAGTCACGTGGTTTGATGCTTTGAGTCTTTCGAAGAAAGTTATGAGTTCAAGACTTGGTTGGATATGTGTCTATGAGTTTCTCACAGATAGGTGCCTTTACCTTACGAAGTTGAGTGTGTGAGTGTGTTTTCAATTCATTGTACTCTCAAAAAAATAAAACATTATTTCAAACACTAAGTTTGCGCATAATGATTGTCAGTGTGTGAGAACTTAGCTCTCTCAGGTAACCCGTCAATAATATCACTACAAGTGCTGTTACTCATATTGGTCGTTGATGTTTTTTTTTTTCCTTACAAAAACCTCTTTTTCGACCTACTGTTGGTATGAGATAGTCTGATCTTCTACCTCGAGCTGTTAAAGAGATAGTGTGATCCTGGTTAATTTTTCCTACTTTTGCAGAATATATGGAGCATTCGCGATTCATGATTGTGTGATCTTGTAAGCATGCATCTCTACTGTTAGCAACATCATATGCGCAAAGTTTTTATGATGTATATCTTTGCTCGAGTTTAGTTTGTTGCACTTTATATCGGGTACATCCTTTATTCGTTCCTAGAAGAAAACGGAAATTTTACATAGAAATATGGTTGCTAGCCATGGTTGATAACAGTCATGCATTCTATATGTTGTCTACCGAAACATAGATTGGCGGATTTCTAATATCCATTGTAAAACAGAATTCTCTTCAGGTATTTGGAGAATGGAACTTGTGGAATCAACAGTTTCTGAGGTAGTAAAATATTTTCTTTATTACTTATAAATATCACAAATGTAGCTAATATAGGTCGTATCTAGGATGCTACAGGTTTTACTTTCGCCTTATTTTGCATTCTCTGCATCTCGGTGGTAAGGGAATACGCTCACCTATGGAATAAATTCAAAAAAAGGGTAGAAATGCACGAGGACTTATTCAATAATGTAAGACATTCAAGGATGTTTAGGATAATCTATCCAATCTATATCAACCAAAAGAATTTTATTTTATATGTTAATTATAAAGTAATTTGAAAGTGATCACATGAGAATAGACGATTATATAAAGAAATTTGGCACAAAGAACAAAAGTTACTCTTCTCAATTGACTTCTTCAATCTCTTGCAAGTACGTGTTTCTATACTTTCTTTAGAGTTGAAAGACAATGTCAATGACTTCTAATAAAAGCTAGTTTCTATTTTAACAAAAGAGCATCAATGTAGATGGAATGTTAACACAATTAATGTCCAAAGTGTTCATTTTGATGATAATAAACAATTGATGATCTGTGAAGAATAATTCATCAACGTATAGACGATTCATAGTTTTTGGTGTTGAAAATAATTTTTCCATTATGTAATTTAATTGTATAGGTAGGAAAGTGAAAAAAAGAGATATGATTTAATATTTCTGCAATTGCTTCTTCAAATAACAAGTTTGAGAATCTTCCAGGAACTTACAAGCAAGATATACTAACAAATATGAATATCATCGATCCTCTAATTGTCATTGTGTAGGTGCAATGAGATTTTATACTCGAAAATTTTGAAGTGTTTTACCGATAAAAAAATCCAACCATTGCTTAGCATCCCCGCTTCACATGAACTTCACCATGTAGAAGAGATTTCCATGTGTGAATAAAAAATGTTATCATATATTGAGAGTTAGAGATATTTTCCTTATTATAGTTTATGGTAGCAACTTTGATCAATGTCTATACCTTCTATTTAGTATGAGTAATGGAAAATACTTTGAACATATACCCTATACATTCTATATTTAAGATAGAAAGCCTATCTTCCCATAGAGGATCATAAGAGCTAACCTAGATTAGTTGGACACAATAATAACTCATTTGGATGTTTTCTAATCTTATTAGATTGTTAAACTCAAGCATAGATACATAGAATTCCATACGTATAAACACACACATACACACTCATGTTTGCACATATAAAGATACACATACATAAGCTAAGTATGAATTTACATATGCATTTGATTATGCATCTACACATATCTAAGATAGAAACAAATAAAGAGAGATTAAGATACGAAGTAAGAGGAAGAGCAAGGTTAGCATACTTATATTTACTAAAGTGGACATAACTCTCTCATATGATGCTCAAATTGGATGATTCTACTTGATATAGAAAGAAGACTCCATGGGCTTTCCAATGAGTGCTTGGAAGCTATGATTGGTTAATTAGAAACCACTTGTACAGAGTATTTAAATCCCTGCATACTTATTCGAAGAGAGATGATGCCCATCAACCTAGCTCCATTTTTTTGGCAATGGCTTCCTCACTGAATATCCAAATCAAGAAATTCATTGCAAGCCATCTCTGCACAAGCTTTTAGATGGCTACTGAGAAACTATTTTTGAGTGCGTTGAGTGCTTATTTATGATAATTATGAGTTATTAATCATATTTTGAACCACCTTGGATACGAATGAATTGATTTTCATACATTTGCATCTTATTTTTGCTCTAAACTATAATCATTTGAATACTTTTTGCATCAAAATTTACAATTTTGCAATGTTTCCTCTTCCAACTTTATGAACCAACATTAGAATATGCGTGAATGTTAGTTTTTGACATGTCATAAGGTATACTTCCCTAAAGAGTAGGAGTATTGGAACTGTAGAGTCTGAACTTCAACATTAGGCTTAAACATTACGCTTAAGTGAGATTAACCGTATAAAGATTTGAATAATAATGATTAATAATATTAATATTTTTATTATTATTATTATACAAAACAGCTTTGGAAAAGAAGTAAAAATGACTCGGGTAAGACCATACTTGAGAATCGAGGTCATTATAGAAAAATACTTTTTAACAGGGGTGAAAAGATAAACAGCTATTACATTTTTCCGAATTATTCCTTTACTAACCGTCAATCAGGCTGAACACTTTGATTACGGCGTGCACAATTTCTCGAGATAATACAGTACCGTAAAAGATACACACGCTTTCTTCAGCCATGCACGGCATCCGACATGACCGAGATGAATCTGTCGCTCTCTTTCCTCAATCCCTCCATTTCGAGATAGAATTGGTGAAGCGATTCCATCTCACAAACCATTTAGTCGTTTTTTCTGAGGGAATGAGGAATTTGCATTCGGTATCCTCCATCGACACCGATATCGAACGATGTAAATTCTGTATTCAGGCGCTCTCTGCTCTTAAACTTGAATCCATTCTTTCTAATAAGTAAAAACTTGTCCTAAGCAAAAAGCTGCTCGTGGCCAATCTGTTTCCATCAACGAATATAATATCGTAGCGGAAATCAGAGAGTCCGTCCATTTCCGTATGCAATCAGCATCACGGAAAGAAGAGCAAAAGCTTAAGTAAAAGGACTTTAGTGTCTGTGTGGAATCTTTACTGATAAAGGTGATGTATATTGGTTGCGCTTTTGCAAAGACCAGCTTCAACGTTTGAAGCATATCCCTATGAGCCGAAAGCTATGGAGGAATGAGACAGAGAGAAGGATTCATGTTTTGGCTTTGCGATAGGAGACGTATTTTCGAACTGTGGTACTAGAATCAAGAATTCATGGTCCTTGCACCAGCACTAACTTGGCTTTTCGGAAAAGTTACATGCCGATGAACGTAAATCAGAAGGCATTTCAGCAAAGTTACACGCCGATAAGCGTAATGCCGATGCAGACATTTCTCAATAATCAGAAGCCATTGCAGGCTTGCGAGTACTATTTTCGAATCACGTAATTCGACCTCTTAATCTTATCATCAAAGAGGTCTTGTAAACCGGATGAGTGGAATTCTCTACGCACGTTTTGTCAGGAATCCTATCCAGAAATTCGACAACAAACTCGATCTCGTGTATCTTTAAAGGCTATGTGTAGCTCTGTACATTACGACGCTCGCCGGAAGATGTTCAATAAAGGAAACAATTATATAGGTGAACCAGTCTAGCAGCGATGAGACTTTCCGAATCTCACAAAGCAGGGGTACAACATACAAAGTTACAGGGTTTTCCAAAGCAGGTTGATAACCCTCTCATTCCTTTCATGCAGAGCGCACTTGATCTAATCTTGTTGTTCTCAAGAAGAAACACTCTATGGTGCGTAAAAGTGGGGATTTCTTACAATTGAAAAATTGAAAGTCCTTTTGCCTAGAAAGAAAAAGAGATGTTCATGAATTTGAAATTGCATTGGCTTCGATGCTTTAAATCCATCTAAGTTGAGTATGCACTGGAACGTCAAACTCTCTGGAGCGTAAAACACATATGTACTCCCGTTGCGAACAAACAAAGGAATTTTCTTTCAAAGCAGATCAACCTACTTGAATTAAAAATGTACACTCGGAAAGAAAAGATGTGTGGATTTCATGTTAAAACCATTAAGTGGCGTACGCCCAAAAGCTGAAGAATACTCTATCTTAGTCAAGGGGAGATCAAGTTCCAAAGCCCCTGGCATCCTTGTTCGGAAGTTAAAAAGTTTTTATCATTTACAGTATTCTGTAATAAACTAAATGGACTCTACAAGCCCGCGTAGTCAAGTGGTTTGAGGTCTTGAGTCTCAAGGAGGATGTCCTCACTTTAAGTCTTGGCTGGGCATGTATGTGTGAGGAACATAAACATGTATCTATGGTTTGATGTTTTGAATCTCCGAGAGAAAGTGGTGAGTTCAAGTTTTGGCTAGACATGTATCTATGAGTTCCGCACAGATGGGTGCCTCTACGTTATGAAGTTGACTGTGTGAGTATGTTTTCAATTCATTGTCCTCTGAAAAAAATTAAACATTATTTCGAACACACTGTTAGGGCATCATGATTGCCAATGGGTGAGAGCTTAGCTCTCTCAAGTAATCCGTCATATCACTACAACTGGTGTTATTGATATTGGTCTTTGATGTTTTGGGTTGTTTTTTTATACAAAAACCTCTTCTTCGAAATGCACGAGCACTTGTTCAATAATGTAAGACATTTGAGGATGTGTAGGATAATCTTTCCATTCTTTATCAACCAAAACAAGTTTCTTATATATGTTAGTTCTAAAGTAATTTGAAAGTGAGCACATGCGAGTAGACGATTATATAAAGAAATTCGGCACAAAGAACAAAAGTTACTTCTCAATTGACTTCTTCATTCTCTTGCAAGTATGTGTTTATATACTTTTTTTAGGGGTCAAAGACAATCTCAATGACTTGTAATAAAAAAACTAGTTTCTATTTTAACGGAAGAGCACCAATGTAGATGGAATAGTAACACATTTAATGCCCCAAGTTTTCATTTTGATAATAATAAATCATTGATGATATATGAATAATAATTCATCAATGTATAGAAGATTCATAGTTTTTTTGTGTTGAAAATAATTTTTCTATTATTTCATTTAATTTTACAAGTAGTATTAATCTCGTATTATGTAAAGAAACATATGCTTTAATATTTTTGCAATTGCTTCTTCAAATAACAAGTTTGAGAATCCCCCAGAAACTTACAAGCAATATAATATTACTAACAAATGTGAATATGATCGATCCTCTTATTATCATTGCGTATGTGCACTGAGATTTTATACTTGAAATTTTTAAAGTGGCCCATCGATAAAAATGCTACCATTCCTCAGTATCCCCGCTTCACATGAACCTCACCTTGGAGAAGAGATTTCCATGTGTGAAAAGAAAAATTTCTATACCTTCTATTTATTATGAATAATGAAAAATTCTTTGAGCAGATACCCTATACATTTTATATTTAACAAAGAAATTATATCTTTCCATAGTGGATCATAAGAGCTAAACTAGATTAGTTGGACACAATAGTATTTTATTTGGAGGTTTTCCAATCTAATCATTACTATTAAAGTTTCTATACCAATTATGTTCGCCACAATTTGGAAGTCATACATCTTCCGCCAAGAATACCAAAGCTCTTACGAGAGGATTCTAATATATACATGATTACAAAATTTAGTAACTAGCAAAGGGAAGAAAACAGCCCTAGGAATTTCGGCTTTGCAATTTTGTAATGGGTAAATAAATGTCAGATTTTGCAAGTGATCAAAACAGAGAGCACGTGTAGATCAACACAACCCTATTTATCCTCGAATAAGAACGCCAAATGAATGTGTAAATATGAGGATTTGTATGAAAGTTCATGTAAAAACACCTAGACTTGGATAATGACACTTAAGAATTTTTTCAAACATTACATTAAATAAAAAAAAAGTTTGGAAGAAAACAATTTGAATAACGACTAGTTCACTTAGTCACTATATACTACTTTTAAGGAGATTTAAGATGCTTTAACATCAATAGGACATGCATGTTTCAAAGAATGATGGCTTTTTGGAACAAACTCTCAATTGATTGAGAGATGATTTGAGGTATAAATCATTTGTAACATCTACTTCTGTTAAAGGTAACAAGGCTAATTTTTATGAGCTTATTACACTAGTATTTGTAGAATAGCGCAACTTTGGAGGAGGTAAATCAAGGATGGAAAAGATTACCTCTTGTGTGCAAATACTGAAGGTAGAGATAGGCATGGTAGAGGTGAAAGAATGGTTGATGAATGCATTATATATATCAAGGACATCAAGATAACAACGAAATTAAAATTAACTTATCTTTTTTCTCACCCTATAATCTACGGGAAATAAAGAAAAATAGTCAATATGAGAAGAAAAATCAGGGTTCATCTCAAAATAATCACGCGTATACCACGAAATATACTTTTCTTGGTCGACATAGACTTAAGGGGAACGAAAAGGGATGCATGTACTTATGGAATTTGTAAAGTATAAAAGTTGAGAACTTTGGATTTACTCTTGAAATGAATGTCAACTGTCTTTAGAACATTTAAATGTTTTATGCCTCAAGTATAAACAAGATACAACTAGATGTGTAAGGATATGAAAGGAGTAGAATATACATGCCATGAAATCCAAAGCTTTGCTCAGCATTTAGGTCAAACGATATTTTCTTGTAGGTATATCCGTTGCATATATTGACTTTATCAAAGAAACAATAGAGAAGTAGCAGATGTCAAAGAAAAAAGCCTAATCATTGAGATAAACATTTTGTTGTTATATTTGGGCAGTTAAATTACCTCAGAAATATATAATTCATTGGCAATAGTTTCATCATTATGCGTAGTGATACTTTTTGAAATTAGTCTTCCATGTTTCCTACATTTTTCTGTCAATACATTTTCGTTTCACTTGATCGTGTTTTGCTCTAACAGAGATTCATC
>CM035412.1:117901978-117914478 GCA_020310875.1 Ceratopteris richardii | reverse complement strand
ATAAGTTTCTTTTATTATCTCAAGGGTTACTCATTAACAGATGATGATCTTGCCTTAAATATGACAAGATACTAATATGTGCCCCTTGGGTTGTACACTAAGATAATTTGTTCCTATATCGAAAATTGATCACTCAATTTCTACTCATATGCTATGTGTAATTCTCTCGCACTTTTGATCCTTCAAAAGTTCACATTCATGAACCTCACTCAGAAGTTTTAGAATTCCTTTGCAATCCTCAATTGAAATTACATAGAATTCCACCATCCTATGTTGTAGAAATTTTAAGCTCATGAATATATTATTACTCTAAATGTAAAAAAAAATATTCTCTTTTTTCAAAGTTTCTAATGTGAAAATAGTTGCCTAAAAATTATTCATAGTCATCATTAAGAGATTTATGTATCCTCCACATTTTGGCCAAAATTAGGAATAGCACTTCTTTGATTCCTTGAGCATTCAAATAGAAGCAAACTCCCTTATAGATTGAGTGATACCCTCTCGTACCTCATGTTGCACTGGTCATCACATTTTAGATCTCATTTTGCATCAAGTTTGGTATTCTCAAATCAATCTTGTGCAAGATGTTTCTCGAATTCTTCACATCTTTGCAACAACACCTTTTTCATAGATGAATTATTTGCAAGACACTTAAAATAATTTCTAAAAAGTGAGTAAGCTGATGGATTACAATATCTTATAGGCAAGGGGATGGAGGTGCATCTAGGTTTGTTGTAATCATGTTTATATGGTGTGATGGGTGAATCTATCCACCTTCTTCCAGCATAGGGGATCAACAATCAATGTTTTGTACCTAACAAGATTCCTTTGATTTTTAGAAGATGACACTCGACTACTTGGATATGATAATGCTTTCATAAGGGAAAATCAGTACATTAATGGAGAGTTCACCAAGAAGAATGCCTAGAAGACTAACAATTTGACCACTTGGAGTCCTTTGACACCCTTGATCCATGAGGAATTGAGGTTTTTGCCCAATACTGTCCTTGAACATGATTTTCACGTGATTTATTCTGCAGAATGATGCCACACAAGATGTATTTAGATAGTGTTGTATGTACTAATGCAGACAAATTCATTCCAGAAGAAGGCATTAATGTCCTCTACAAACATTCTAATAGTAATTTGTTACTACCTATTTGGTGGATGACTAGGGTGCTTAGGCCATTGGTGGCAATAGGAAAAAACAAAGGAGAAAGAGGCAGTCTTGCCTACTTGAGCATTTCAATCTACTTAATTGTGATAATTAAACATGGATGTTGATACAAGTTGCAACATATTTATAAAAAGTCGTGATCATTCTCTTAAATTTTGAGATGCACCTCAAGTCTTTGAGTTATTAAAGAGTAAAATACCACTAAAGTCTATCATAAGCTTTGCCAATGTCAATTTTAGGGAAAATCTCTTACCGAGATTTGTTCACATAGTCAGGACCCTCCCAATCACAGATTATAGCCTAAAGGGTCAAGGTGCCATTAATAAAACCATTTTGGTAAACGTTGATCCAGGATTTAGGATGCCATGATACATGATTAACAAGAACCATAGAGAAAATCTTATAACCCGTTTACAACATTTTAATTGGTCTTAAGTTTTTATTATGTTTTTTGTAGCCTTTTTTGTGAATTAGTTTGATTACTCCAATGTTAAGACAATCTCGTACCATGCCAAAATGGATGGCCTTCTGCCAAACTAGGTGAGGTAGAGATACCAACACATGATTGAAGGATTTGAAGAATTCATTTTGAGGCCATCCAAGCTGGGGCTTTTGCCATTCATAAAGGATTCAATAGCATCATATATTTTAGTATCAAAAAAGGGATCATCTAGTAGAGGAACCATAATATTTTAGATGCATTTGGTTTTAAGCCTAGTGACAACTTCCATACACTCCTTATTTGGAGATAGGGGGTGAATTCTCCCTCAGAATTTGAGAGAAGTGTAAAGAGTCTTCTAATCTCTTTTAGAATGAAGAATGGGCATTTATTGTTTATTGCAACAATGACCCATTTTCTCATGAGGATTATATGTCTATAGTAGAACCAAATGTGTTGTACTTTGATGGTGGTGCAACCAAACATATCACATTGTAGCATTGTTTCTTCACTTCACTTTGAATTTCTCATAATATACAGAATAATATGCAATGTGCTTACCACTCGGCTTATCTAGTCATGTGAGTTGGAAAGAACATTGTGGATACTATTAATGGTAGTTCTTTCACATTTTTAGGTGGCTTTATGTGCCACAGATCAAGAAATATGTATTATTACTTTCAACACTAGCCAAGATTGGCTTGATTGTCAAATTTGTTAATGCTAGACATATGATTCATGATGTCTCAATGGTGATGTCATCTATGCTTTTTCCATTTAATGTCATGGGCCTTATAAGCTCATAGATTACAGAAACATATGAATGACTCATCATATGGAGTTCATGATTCTAGGCTATCTCAAATGCAAAGCTTTGACATGCACACTTTGTTCATGTGAATTTTGCTACTTTCTTTCACTTGCACAACTCTAGACTAGTGTCCTATCTACCCAAAGCAGAGCCAAATTCTAAAAAGATTTTTGAAGGCTATATTTAAGGAAAAATACAATGTTTTTTCCTTCCCAAACAATGGTTCAATTAGAGTTCCACATAAAGTGTAGCTTGTATTCCCACTTATGGATGAAAATCTATTAGCATGTAAAATGGGCACCCTTTATTTTATTCAAGGGGGAATATATGTCTTTTGACTTTAATGCATTTCTAGCTAAGTGAGGGATACAACATTACTATAAAGTGTTGTGTAAACCTCAAATAAATGGACTTTTGCAAAGGAATCCTAAGTGTCCCATGGAAATGGTGAAGTTTATGGTCAAACGTTGGCTTTACCACATAGGTTTTAGCTTGAGGTTGGTAAGTGTGTAGTATATGTACTTAACACCTATCCATGCAAAGCATTCTAATCCATCACTCCATACGAGTCTTGTAATGTTTGCAAGTCATGTTTTTGGTTGTCTATTATATTCATGAGTATCTAAACAACAACAAAAAACCTTAGATGATAAAACAATGAAATGTAGTTTTGTTGGGTATAGTTATGAAAGCAAAGGATATCGGCTGTATAATCCACAAACTAAAGCATTCTAGTTAGAAGTGATGTTGTTTATGTGAAAGATGAAATTCATCCCATTATTTCATGTATGAAGGAGACATCAATTACTGCAAAAAATATGTATGACACTTTACTATCTCTTTTTCTAAGTGGAGATTCAAGGGTTGGTCCATGTGAGGCAATTTCTGACCCTTTACAGGTTTCACAAAATGATGTGGATCTTTCCATTTCTCATGCAAATCTACATGATGGACTTTGTTAATGAGAAGGTTGATATTTAAGAGGCAAAAAACTATGCCTAAATGGATGGTGCACACTTTCAGAGATAGCAAATTAGATGCACCATTGCACTATTGTATCCCTCGCAGCTCTCATATTGCTTCCTTTGCATTCGATGGTTATGCAATGGCTATCTGTACTCTTTGTGATGACAATGGGCTTGTGTCTGTTGAACAAGCAAAGAATTCAAAAATTTGGATGGATGTTATGGAGTGAGAATATGATGTTATTATGAGGCACGACACTCTATCTTTTTGTGATTTTTCAATGTGAAAAAAGGTTTGCATATGCATTAGTGTCTAAATATGAATAAATAAACTTGGATGATAAGGCACTAAAATGAAGCAAACCATGCTTTTGCTTGTCTTACATATGCTTTAGTTTCTACAAAACAACAAATAATCTTGGATGATAAGGTAGTGAAATGTATTTTTGTTGGGTATAACTATGAAAGCAAAGTCCATCATCTATATCATCTACAAAATAAACACATTCTTGCTTGAAGTCAAATTTCATTCAATAATCTCTCTTAGTTAGAAATCACGACACTAATGTAGGAATGTGTTCTTAGATTCCATGCAATTCCAATACTAAGAAATATAATATTTTCCATGATTCAACAAAGTGCATGCAATACTAATAAGAACTTTAATTTGAAAAAGAGACTCCTACTTGCCAATTTTATTCTCTAAAGGAAACTCCTAGACTTGATTTATTATCAATGATTTGCTTGACATGGGCAACTAATGTGCAAGGCTTCCTCAGATTCTCATTGGACAACTTTTTTATACCTTCTTTAGGGCCACTACCCCGATTGTTAAGGGCAACACAATACCTCCTTGGATACTAAGGGGCAACACCTCTACCCTAGAGTACTCCACTAAGGAGACTTCACATAAGACCCAAGGTGAATGTGTCTCTTGTACTCCCTCCTCCTAGGGTGACTGCATCATTGTAGGAAGGCATAAGGCAACCTATCATATGCATGAATTGGGTGATGCTCCACCTATGATAACTTCATATCTTGGCTTCCACAAGGTGGCTTCATTCCTACTAAGGCGACTGCACCTTGTCACCGTATCATTAGAAGATTCTAGGGCGGTTTCTCCCCCTTCTCACCATGAATATCCAAGGACTTTTATAGTTGTCAATGAAGTGCAATATCCATATTTCCACGAGGTGATAATGATTAAATTCTTCTATCAAAGGCATGATTTTACTCTAAGGATCTAGGTGGTAAATTATCAAGCTATTCTACTCTTTATCTAGATCTATCTCTCGTCATATCTCTGTTCCAGTTGTATTGCTTATTCTCTCCTAACTAGAGCTATCTCTTGGCTGCTCTTTGCACTATGTTACAACCAGACCCACTTTTTCCACACGACTCCATGATGACTATAGAGAGTGTTGGCTCCTCAGGTGTGTGGTATTTAGCATGAAAGTGTGATTGGGTAGCCTTGGCTACGGTCTCCTAGTTGGATTCTTTTGCGTTTCTCTTGCGGAGATTACTTATTGTTTCATATACGTCTTGTTGTTGATTTTTGTGCGGTCAAGCTATGGTCTTTGGAGTGGCTACTAGCCCATTTGTAATGCTCATTTGGATTATTTTTTAGTTACTCTAACCATTTTGAGTCTTAAGAAATGGAGCTTTTCTCATTGGTATTCTTATAATTTTCTTATGATTTCACTATTTCATTGTGTATTCCATCACACAAACATGTCACAAGGTATGCTTTCCTAAGGAAGAATCCCCCTTGAATAGAAGTAGTGGATGTCTCATTGTGTATTCCATCACACAAACATGTCACAAGGTATACTTTCCTAAGGAAGAATCCCCCTTGAATAGAAGTAGTGAAAATCTGGTCTACTTGCCTCTTCTAAAAGTATAAATGAAACATAACACCATTCAGCTTGTAGTATCGGAAATTCAGCTTCAGGTATAAATAAAAGATTACACCATAATTCAGCTTGTACAGTCGAAACTTCAACTTCAGGCTTAAGAGAGATTAACCGTATGAAGATTTGGATAAGTATTGTTATTATTATTATTAAAAGCTTTGGAAATTGGGTAGAAATGACTCGGATAAGACCATACTTGAGAATCGAGATCATCATAGAAAAAGCTTTTTGAACAGCGGAAAAAGATAAACAGCTATTACATTTTTCCGAATAATTCCTTTACTACTCGTCAATCAGAAACCATGTACCTACACGATTCCTTTGTGGGCAGGCGCATAGAATTTTTCGAGACAATACAGTACCGTAAAAGGTACACACGCTTTCTTCAGCCATGCACGTCATCCGACATGACCGAGATGAAACTGTCGCTCTGTTTCCTCAACCCCTCCATTTCGAGATAGAATTGGTGAAGCGATTCCGTCTCACAAACCATTTAGTCGTTTTTTTTTTTTAGTGGAATGAAGAATTTGCATTTGGTATTTCGATCGACATCGATATCGAACGATGGACATCGATATCAAAACGATATATATTTTGTATTCAGGCGCTCTCTGCTGTTAAACTTGTTCTAATAAGTAAAACTTGTCCTAAGCAAAAAGCTGCTCGCCGCCAATCTGTTTCCATCAACGAATATAATAAAGTAGCGGAAATCAGAGAATCCGTCCATTTCCGTGTGCAATCCGCATCACGGAAAGAAGCGCAAAAGCTTCAGTAAAAGGACTTTAGTGTCTGTGCAGAGTCTTTACTGATAAAGGTGATGTATATTGGTTGCGCTTTTGTAAAGGGCAGCTTCAACGTTTTAAGCATATCCCCATTAGCCGAAAGCTATGGAGGAATGAGACAGAGAGAAGGATTCATGTTTTGGGTTTGCGATAAAAGACGTATTTGGGAGCTATAGTACTAGAATCAAGATTTCATGGTACTTGCACCAGCACTAACTTTGCTTTTCGGCAAAGTTACATGCCGATGAACGTAAGCAGAAGGCATTTCCGGCAAAGTTATATGCCGATGAGCGTAATGCCGATGAACACCTTTCTCAGTAATCAGAAGGCATTGCAGGCTTGCAAGTACTATGTGAGAATCACGTAATTCGACCTCTTAGTCTTATCTTCAAAGAGGCCTTGCAAACCGGATGAGTGGAATTCTCTACGCACGTTTCCAGGAATCCTACCCAGAAATTCGACAACCAACTCGATCTCTCGTTTCTTCAAGGGCTATGTGTAGCTCTTTACATTAGGATGCTCGCCGGAACAAGTTCATGAACTAAAATGTGGACTGGCGAATCCACCTTGTGGCCTCATCATTAGGAGATTTTAGGGTGGATTCCCTTCCTCACCATGAATATCCAAGCACTTCTAGAGTTGTCCATTAAGTGCAATATCCAAATGTGCACGAGGTAATAATGATTCAATTCTTCTATCAAAGGCATGATTTTACTCCAAGGACTAGCTGGGAAATTATCAAGCTATTCTACTCTTTTGAGTCATGTTACATTTTCTGAAAAGTAAAAATGAATAATGGTAAGGTCTAAAGACTCGCGCAGCCCAAAAGTGTCATTCACCCAAATTAGGGCACCACCTCCACCTCTTTTAACATTGAAAAAATTGGCCACCACCTCCACCTATTTTTGGAATGACTACCTTAGGTGACAATATGATCACTCATGTGATGCGACATGGAATATATTTTCCTAGGCTTATAAGAAAATGGTTAAAGTGTAGACAAATGCTTTGAAAGCCACTGCAAGGGTTTGGTAGTGTCAAACGATCTAATTGGAGGACCTAAAGGTGATTGGCTAAGAATGCCCAAATCAACCCACTCCCTCACCAATCTTGTTAGTTTGGCGCAAGTGATGGTGAAAGCTCGCACTTGGCAATGACACACATCCTAGCCTCTAGAGTCTATATAATATGAGGCTTACCACTCATGTTTCCTAGCTTTATCTCGATCTATCTCTTGTCCGATCTCTACTCTAGTTGGATTGCTTATTCTTTGCTAGCTAGAGCTGTTGGAAACTGCTTGAATGATGTGTGGGTAACTCTCCTCCTGTCCATATATACCCTCTTGTACTCGAAAACTAGCAATGCTATACTACTAAAAATAGCAATGATCTGGAATAGTCTAGTGTGAACATGTGGCCATCATGCAACACTTATTCCCATTGCTACCAAAGTACCTTAGGGTATCCCCCAAGCTTGGGACCTTGGCTAGCAGGCTCTTGTTCCTCACACACATGAACTAATCCTTGTGGATCATATGGGCTGATCCCTATGGATCAATGATCCCTGTGGATCAATGTCTAACACTCTCTCCCCCTTATAAAGATCATTGTCCTCAATGATCAATGAGGGAAAGTAGTCATGAACCAAAACTTCTGATTTCCAAGTAGAGTTAGAAACCGGTAATCCTCTCTAGGCTATTAGATACTCTTAGATGATACCATTCCTCAATCGCTTCTGTCTCCAATCTAGTATCTTATCTAGAGAATGATCCATGCTTTTTAATTATCTTCCAAGGTCCACAACACCTTCGTGATAGCTTACTACACTTCCCTGTGGAGAGTGAAATACATCTAGCTCGTACCTCAAGAAAGACTATGTCACTTTCCTCAAAGGATCTAGGAGATCTCTTCCTATCAACATAATCTTTAGCCCTATTAGCAGCTTGCGGCATCTTGGCTTTAGCTATTTCTAAATTTGCTTCGACATTTGCTAAGAACTCTGACGCACTAGGACATTTCATGCCATAGTTCAAACTCAACTAGTGGCAAATAACTATTCCAATCTATTTGTCTCTTAGACACATATGCCCTCAACATGTCCTCTAAAATCTGGTTGACCCTCTTGGTCTGACCATCAGTCTCAGGATGATCACCACTACTCATCTTTAATGACACCTTCAGTTTATCAAATACAAATTTCCAAAAGTGTCCTATAAATCTGACATCCCTATCTGAAACTATGCATGTGGGCAATCCATGCAATCTAAAGACATGCTGGATAAACAACTCCGCTACCTGTGGATCAAATGGACTGATCCCTGTGGATCAATGATCCTTCTCGATCAATTTTTGACACTTTGATTCCTGTGGATCAAGTGGATGGATCCCTATGTGGAGTTTTTATCATCTTGTCCATGGTTATGAAGTTATCATTATGGATCATCAATCTGTCTAGGAAAACTTGGATACTATCCCACTTCCTTTAGGTCCACGGTAACCCGACTATGAAGTCCATGGATACACTATCCCAGTTGTGATCTGGAATTTGTAAACGATACAAAAGACTTGGAGTCTTTATCCTTTCTACCTTCTTGACTTGACACATAAAGCCTATTAAACATAAGTGTGGACATCTCTAGCTATGCAGACCACCAAAATGTTCTTCTAACAAGCTATATTGTCTTGTCAATACATGGATGTCGTGCACAAGGCACATCATGGTTATCATGCTTGACTTTTCTTCTCAAATCCTGAGAATCTCGTACGCAAACCTTTCTTTTCCATCTAATTATTCCATTCTCCAGTGAGAAATTGGAATACAGAATGGACTTGTTCGCTCTGGTAGGGGAAGAAACAGTTGAAACTATGCCATCTCCTATAATAGAGTCATCACTAAAGGCTCGAATGTGGATTTTCCACCTATTCTTCCTTTTTCTCTTGAAGCAATGAGCTTTCTAGAATTGTAAAGCTCATTTGATACATTATCCATGATAATGCATCATCAACTATATTTTCTTTACTCTTCTATACAAGATTTCCTTGTGAAACTCTTGTATGAGCTTAGCCCAATGAGATGACTTCTACCTCGAAAATCTGGCTGACTATAAAAATACATAAGTGTACGGTGATCTGTGTATACCTTAAAGTTTGCACCATCAAGATAGTGTCTCTAGACTATAAGTAAATACACAACTACATAAAACTCATATTCATGCACTAGCCTGCTATCTTGGCTCAAAACTGTCCCTATGGCTTATGCCACTAGCATCTATCACTTTGAGTATAGGAGCCTCTGAAACAACTTGTTTCAGAGTATCAAAACTATCTTGCTACTCTTGCTTCCATTTGATCCATAGGTAGCGGCATTGTTTATCCAGCATGTCTTTAGATTGCACGGATTTTGAACATCCATATATACCCTCTTGTACTCTAAAAATAGCAATGATATACTACTAAAAATAGCAATGATCTCGAATAGTCTAGTGTGAACATGTGGCCATCATGCAACACTTATTCCCATTACTACCAAAGTAGTTCCCATTACTACCAAAGTACCTTGGGACCTTGGCTAGCTGGCCCTTGTTCCTCACACACATGAATTGATCCTTGTGGATCATATGAACTTATCCCTATGGATCAAATGCATTGATCCCTGTGGATCAATATATATCAAGAGCTATCTCTTGGTAGCCTCTCTCAACACTCTTTTGCAACTCTACCCACTTTGTCTAGGCCACTCCATCGTGACTATAGAGAGTTTTGGCTCCTCCAGTATGTGGCATTTAGCATGAAAGTGTGATTGAGTAGCCTTTGCTAGTGTCTCTTAGTTGGATTCTTTTGCATTTCTTTTCTGGAGATTACTTATTGTTTCATATACTTCTTGTTGTTGATTTTTGTGTAGTCAAGTTGTAGTCTTTGGAGTGGCTACTAGCCCATTTGTAATGCTCATTTGGATTAGTTTTTACTTGCTCTAACCATTTCAAGTCTTAAGAAATGGAGCTTTTCTCATTAGTATTCTTATAATTATCTTGTGACTTCACTATTTCATTGTGTATTCTTGTACACGAACATGTCACAAGGTATAGTTCCCTAATTAAGGACGAATCCCCCTTGAATAGATGGAGTGGAAATCGGTCTGTTGGCCTCCGTCGTACATAATATCATTCAGCTTGTACAGTCGGAACTTCAACTTGAGGTACAAATCAAACATAACACCATTCAACTTGTACAGTAGGAACTTCACCTTGAGGCTTAAGAGAGATTAATCGTATGGAGATTTGGTTGATAATAATAATAATTATTATTATAATTATTAGTATTATTATTATACAAAAAGGCATTGAAAATTGGCTAGAAATGACTTGGGTAAGACCATACTTGAGAATGAAGATCATCATAGAAAAGGAATTTTTAACAGGGGAGAAAAGATAAACAGCTATTACATTTCGAGCAATGATAAAGAGTGTCCACCGTCAACTTCGTCCATCGCGATGGACAACTAGTGTTACTAATATGAGTCCTTGATGTTTGCGTTTTTTTCTTTTAAATACAAAAACCTCTTCTTCGACCTCCAATTGTTGGTATCATCGATTGTTATCAACAGATACTCATTAATTTTCCTACTTTTGTAGAATATTTGGAGCATTCACAATTCATTATTGTGTGATCTTTTAAGCCTAGATCTCTAATTTTGCAAGAAGAGGTAAAGGTACAAGAGGAAGAGGTAGAGGAGGTAGATAAGGAAGGTAGAGATTCCAAAGCCCTCTCCATGTGCCATATGTGGTTAACAAACCATACAATTGAGAATTGTTTTAGGAATCCTAGGAATCAGAGAGGAAGAGGCTTCAATAGAGGAAGCTATGGAAGAGGAAGATCAAAAAATTTCAATGGCTACAACAACAACTACAACAATAGCAATAACCAAGGAGGATATAAAGGAAGGAGAGATTACAATAATTACATTGAAGAGCCAACACAAGAGGACTCGATAGATGTATATTGGCTTCGCTTTTGTATATCAATATTAGCCGAAAGCTATGGAGGAATGCGACAGAGAGCGATTGGAGATGTATTTGCGAACTATAGTAGTGGAGACGACCCAACTTTCAATAAAAAAGAGGATCTATGCTCGAACTGTTCAAAAAGGATGAAAAAAAAATCCGTGTCCATGTTTTGATCGTTCCCATTCAAATTCTGTTTGTTATTAACTCTTTTGCGTAATTCTTAGTATTATAACATATCTTCATTACATGAAAACATTAGGATGATAAAAGATATGATAAAAATAAATAAAAGATGGATCGTAAAACATTGTTTTTTTTCCATGCTCGCATAGCCAAGTGGTTTGATGTTTTGAGTCCCTCGGAAGAAGTCTTTAGTCTTCGCTAGATATGTATCGATGAGTTCCTCACAGATGGTGCTTTTATCTTATGACCTTGGTTGCTTTTACCTTATGATGTTGGGTGTGTGAGTGTGTTTTCAATTCATCGTACTCTCAAAAAAATAAATCATTATTTCGAACACACTGTTAACGCATCATGATTGCGAGTGTGTGAGAACTTAGCTCTCTCAGGTAACCTGTCAATAACATCACTACAAGTGGTGTATTGGTCTTTGATGTTTTGGCTTTTTTTCTTTTTAATACAAAAAGCTCTTCTTCGACCTCGAACTGTTGGTATCAGAGATTGTTATCATAATATTTCTCCTGCTTTTGCATAATAATTGGAGCATTGTCGATTCATTATTGTGTGATCTTGTAAGCCTGGATCTCTACTGTTAGCAACATTATATGCGCAACGTTTTTATGATGTATATCTCTACTCGAGTTTCATTTGTCGCACTTTATATGGCTTCAAGTACATCCATTATTCGTTTCTAGAAAAAAAAAAGGAAATTTTAGATAGAAATAAAGTTGCTAACCATGCTTGATCACAGTTATGCATCCTATGTGCTCTCTACTTAACACAGATTGGCGGATTTCTAATAACCACTGTAAAAAACAGAATTATCTTCAGGTATTTGGACAATCGAACTTGTGGAATCAACAATTTCTAAGGTAGTAAGATATTTTCTATATTACCTATAAATATCACAAATGTAGCTAATATAGGTCATACTTAGGATGCTATAGGTTTTTACTTTTGCCTTATTTTGCATTCTCTACACCTCACTCGTAAAGGAATACCCCTACCTCTGGAGTAAATTCAATAAATAGGTAGAAATGCATTGTAGAACCCCCCGCGTGCCCCTCCCCATCTCTCTCTCTCTCTCTCTCTCTCTCTCTCTCTCTCTCTCTCTCTATCTCTCTCTCTATCTCCCTCTCTCTCTCTCTCTCCTCTCTCTCTCTCTCTTTCCCTGCCTCCCCCCGTTGACCCCGCCCCTCACCCCTACTGACCCCACACCTCCCCACCCCTC